>VZTA01000136.1:9443-24162 GCA_013398855.1 Mohoua ochrocephala | reverse complement strand
TGGGAGGACACTGGGGACAAAGTGGGGGGTGGAGAGCTGAGCGAGCGCCAGTCTGGGGAATTGGGGGAACTGGGCTGAACCCCCCCACAGTGTGTGTGGGAGAGCGGGGCTGGGGCAGCCTCAGTTGGGGTGGGCACTGCAGCCCCTCAGGACCAGGCAGGGGCTTTGCTCTGGCTCCCTGTGCCTTGTGGCTCGATTCCCCCAGTCTGGGGTCCTGTCCCTGCTCCTGGGGTCCTGTCCCTGCTCCTGGGGTCGGGATCCTGTCCCTTCTCCTGGGATCCTGTCCCTGCTCCTGGGGTCCTGTCCCTGCTCCTGGGGTCCTGTCCTTGCTCCTGGGGTCCTGTCCCTGCTCGTGGGGTCCGGGTCCTGTCCCTGCTCCTGGGATCCCTGCACAGGGGCAGGTGGGTGGGTGCTGCTGTCTCCCCTCGCCGTGCAGTTCTGCTCTTGGAGTTCACATCCAGGTGCAATTCCCTCCTGGTTTGGCTTCTAATGCTGGTTATTTCCAGCTCTTTCCTGTTTTGGATTCCAGGGCTGGTTATTTCCAGCTCCCCATGACTCCCAGCGTGTTTTTCTGTGGTGGTTTTGGGTTTATCTCGTTGCCTTGGTCGGGTTGTTTGTGCTCTGGGGTTGCTCTTCCTGTGCAGTTGGGCTGATCTTTTCTTTTATCGTGGAATCATGGAATGGTTTGGCTTGGAAGGGACCTTAAAGCTCATCCACTTCCTACCATAGGCAGGGACAGCTTCCACTATCCCAGGTTAATCCAGATCCCATCCAACCTGGCCTTGGACATTTCCAGGGATGGGGAAAGCCACAGCTTCTCTGGGCAGCAGTTTTACTGAGCACTTTTCCTGCTCTAAGCTGTTCCCTTCATCCAGTCCCTTCCCTGAGCTGGGTCCTGCTCGGCCTCTCTTTGTTATTCCCTGCTCTTGCCCTTTCCCTGGCTCTCGGGAGGGATCCTGGCTCCCCTGTCGCTGTCACTCCGTTCCCTGGAGACACCCAGCACTGACAGGCTGCGCTTTGCTCTCGATATTCCCCCGCTGTAGCTGCTCTAGAAGGTTCTTGGAGAACGGCTCTGGGAGCCTGGAGTTTGTTTTTTCTTGGTCACTGGAGCTGAACTTCCAAGGGTGGCTGCAGTAGAGTCAGGGCCAGACCTTGCTGTCGTCGTGTCTGGGATCATGGGATGCGGGATATTAGGAAAAATGGACATTAAGACAAAAGAGTAGCTATTAAGAAAAGACATTAGGATAGTAGGTACTAAGAAAGTCGTTTTTTAGGGAAAATTTCTTCATGGAAGGGGTGGTCAGGCACTGGCACAAGCTGCCCAAGGAACGGTGGAATCCCCATCCCTGGAAGTGTACAAAAAATGTGGACGTGGCTTTTGGGGACATGGTTTGCTGGTGACATGGGGCTGGTGCTGGTTGAAGGTTGGACTTGATCTTAAAGGTCTTTTCCAATCTAAACAATTCCATTATTCCGTGGTTTTATGAATCCACGATTCCACGTTGCCGGGTACTTGGCTGCTGCCCTCCTCTCCTCTAACTCCCCTCTCTCTCCTCTCTGCAGGAAAGTGAGGATGGCATCGAGGGAGATGGTGAGTGATGGCTCTTGGGCGGGGTTGTTTGTGTGCAGAAAAAGTAAAAACCAGACTAAACAGCTTTTCCAACAATCCTGTGGTTGTCGCCATCCCAAATATTCCCTTGTAACAGCCGGCAGACATGGGGTGCAGGGACAGTGTGCCCCAAACTCGCCCCTGCTCCCTCCTGAGCTGGCTGTGGCATTGATCTGGGATGGTGCTGGCATCCAAATTCCCTTTGGAAGGGGTTTGGTCACATGGGAGAGGAGCCACGTCCAGCCCTGCCCTGACCCCACCTCCTTTCCCTCCCCACAGCTGTGCTCTCCGACTACGAAAGCGCCGAGGACTCGGAGGTAAGGGCAGGCTCTGTCCTGCTGTGCCACTGATTCTCATGGAATTGCAGCACAAACCCAGTTTGTGTCCTTGGATCTCTTCCACCAACCCCTCTGTCTCCTGAGGAAACAGCCTCCTCCAGTCCCAGTCCCTGGCACTGGGACCAGTGTCGCTGTGCTGCTGAGGAGGGTGTAGGGCCAGTATGTGCGAGGGAAAACTCTCTTGGCTCCTCACACTGGGAACAGGATTTGCCATGGCCAAGAAGGGCGTGGGAGGAGTGTGGGATGCTCGTTGGGTTTTAATTAGTTGGAATTAAAAAGCAAAGTGGTGGTTGGGAGCATCCCAGGAGCTTCCCTGTGTTCTGAGGGAGCAGCCGGAGGGGGGATGCACCTTGGGAGTTGGGGGGTGCTGAGGGAATCCCATCCCACCCATGCCTGGGGGCTGCAGGTTCCCCTGGATTTTTAGTTCAGAACTTTATAAACTTCGAGATTTCCAGGGAGTTTAGAGAAGTTTTGGTCTCTAAGGATTGCAGTGAAGTCTTTCTAAGGAAAATCCATTTCTGTTTTGGGAATCTTGAGGGAAACAGTGGCCAGAGAACATGCAAACCACCAGGCAGAGGAAATCCAAGCTGTGTATTTGGGAATTAATCTCAGTTTGGGAATTAATCTACGCTGTTAACAAGGAAGGAGCACAGCAGGCTGCAGAGGTGACGAGGCAGCTCCCGGAGCTCTTCCAGCCTCGGAATCCCGCGTGGAGGCTCCCGGTTGCGGCGGGGTTGTTGCATCACTGCCGTGCCAGGATGACTCTGTTCCTGTGCCTAAAAATAATGCCCGGCCTGGGCTTCCCCGGCATAAACACCGGGAGCAGCCGATGTGCAAAGGCTGTGTTGAAAGAGGAAAATGGAGCAGGGTTTGGTTAATCACCCCGAGCTATTTTTAGTTCGGCTCCAGCCTCCGGAGGCTCCTGGGGGTGAAACCAGGTCATGCTCCTGAGCAGAGTGAGTCAGCTGAGGAACTCCAGGGAATTTGGAAACGTGGCCCTGGCTGGATCCGGGCCCTCGGTGTGGAAGGAAGGGCCTGTGATCACCAGTCTTCCCAGTCTGCAGGAGCACACTGGAGTGGTGGGATGCTGCATCTTTGTGGGGCAGCTGATCCCAGCTCCATTCCAGAAAGCCTGTTGGATCCTCCCTCTTTTGGGAGAGGTTGGCTTTAACCTTTGCTTTTCCTGTAAAAATATAGGGACAGGAAGAATTTTAGGAGCTAATCCTCTGCTTTGTAAGAGTCCTGTCTAACAGCTGGAATAGGGATCAAACTCCAGAACTGAGGGAATTCCTGGGGAATCTGTTGCTGGCTCTAGCTCCAGATTTGGGAGAAGTTCTGGGGGATCTGTTGCTGGATCTAACTCCAGATTTGGGGAGATTCCTTGCACATCTGTTGCTAATGCAGCACGTTTTGAGTCACTGGCTGTCTCCCAGGCAGAGGAAGAGGATTACAGCGAGGAAGAAAGCTCCAAGGTGGAGCTGAAGCAGGACAGCAACGATTCCTGCGAGTCGGCGGCCAGAGGGGAGAAGGGGAGCGAGAAGGCGGATCCCAAGGGAGCGGTGACGGGCGAGCGGCAGAGCGGGGACGGGCAGGTGGGTGTCCCACGGCTCCGGGCTGGGGGCTGGCAGCAGGACTGCTGCAGTGGTGAGAGCTCCCTGGTTCTGACAGGAGAGCACGGAGCCTGTGGAGAAGAAAGTTGGGAAGAAGGTTCCCAAGCACCTGGACGACGATGAGGATCGGAAGAACCCGGCGTACATCCCACGCAAGGGGCTCTTCTTCGAGCACGACCTCCGAGGGCAGACGCAGGAGGAGGAGGTCAGGTATGTGAGTGTCCCCCTGGGGCTCTGGGAGGGACAGGCCAGCTTCCAGGCCAGCTTCCAGGCCAGCTTCCAGGCCAGCCTCTGACAGCAGGGCTCCTTGCTTCAGTGGGATGCACTGGGTAGGTCCGTGCTTCTGTTACCTGCTCTGTGTCCTGCCAGGACACTTCAGCTCTTTGATTTGAAGGGCAGATGCAAAAAAAACTCACAAAAAAAGCCTTGTGCCAGGCAACAGTGACCCTTGGAGCTGCTTTTCCCAAGTAGCAGTGGGTCACCAGCAGCTGCTGGGCAGGAGGAGCAGGAAGGAGGGATGCTGCCTCCTGTGCATTCCCTGCCCCAGGAATGCTTGGGCTCTGTGTGGGACTGCTTGAAACTGCTACATCTTGGCCTTACAGCTCCTTGCTCCTCCCCGTGTCTCTGTTCCAGGCCGAAGGGTCGTCAGCGGAAGCTGTGGAAGGATGAGGGGCGCTGGGAACACGACAAATTCCGTGAGGACGAGCAGGCCCCCAAGACCAGGCAGGAGCTGATCGCGCTGTACGGATACGACATCCGGTCAGCCCACAACCCCGACGACATCAAACCCCGGAGGATGCGCAAACCACGGTGAGCCCCAGGGCGTGGATTGTCCTGGGGAGAGGGGCTAGGTCTGGAGCTCCGAAGAGGGAAAGCCCTGTCACGTGGAACCTTCTTCCTGGGGTTTCTAGATGTGCATCCTCAGGAGGGGGTCCCTGGCGCAGCGATTCCTCCCACCCAGGGGTTTCTTTCTAGTGAATTGTTCCATTTTTCTCCCCCAGGTTTGGCAGCCCCCCTCAGCGAGACCCCAGCTGGTCCAACGAGAGGCCCCCCAAGCCCCCGAGGCACCAGGGTGCCAAGAGCCCCTCGGCCCCGCCACGCTCCTTCAACAGCCGCAGCTCCGCCAGCGCCGGCAGGATGCCCCCTGCCAGGAACTACCCCAGGATGGGGGGCTACAAGGAGACCCGACCAGGCTACCGGGCTTCGGAAGCAACTGTCCCGCACCGGAACGGGGAACAAGCCAAGCAGGAGAGCGGCTACCGTGGGAAGCGCACGGAGCAGAGCCCCTCGAGGGACACGTCCCCCGAGTTGGAGGTGGCCCATGTCCACGGCAGCCCTGGGAAGGAGGAGGGGGCTCTGGAAAACCAAGCCACGGCTGCCGACGCCGCGCAGCCGCCACCAGACAGACCAGTCGAGAAGAAATCTTATTCCCGGGCAAGAAGGACCAGAGTCAAGGCTGGGGACGCGGGGAAGCTGGCAGAGGAAGTGCCCGCTTCCGAGGGGCTGGCTCCCGTGATTCCAAAACCCACGCCGGCCGAGAGCTCCCCTCCACCAGCCAAGAGCAACTGGGAGTCGCCGGTGGAATCCAGCGTGGATGGACTTGAGCAGGAGATGACCCAGATGAACCTGACGGAGCAGAACTGGAGCCCGGGGCAGTCCCAGTTCATCCCGCCCCGGGAGCTGAGGGGTAAGTGGGAGCAGCCTCCTGGTTTTCCAGCAGCCCAGTGCCATCCTGATCCATGCAGTCGGTCGGAGCTGAGCTGTCTCTGCCCGAGCCCTGTCCCAGGGTGGGTGCAGAGTGATGGTTCCTGCTGAGAAAAATGCAGTATGGACACAACAGCAGAGAAAAAGGGGAAATGAAACATTTCAGTGGAGGTGAATGGAATTAGGGCTGGGAAGGATGGAAGGGGAGATCCTTTTTCTGTGATGTGAATCACAGCAAGACTGACCCCTCCTGCAGGACAGCGCAAGATAAGAATCAGTAACTGCTCTGTGGTGTCCTGCTCGGAGCAGGAAGCAACTTTTCCCTGTTTATCAGCTCATTTCCTGGCACTGGGATTTGGTTGCCAGTAGCCAAGGCCTGGCTGGGATTGGCAAATCCCTCTGTGCCTGGGAGGAGGGAGGGACATGGGACAGAGTTACCCGGTGCCAGCTGAGGACAGTTCCAGTTGCGCATCCACAGAGAGGTCATCCAGGTATAATTATCCCTTTGCAGAATTAGAGGCCGTTCTGGGAAGTGTTAGAATGCTTCCCGAGGGGAGTAAAACTGGAGCAAGGAGAAGGAAGCGACTTGCTGCTTTCATAAGCGTCTGCGAGGTTGAGGTCACGGAACCAGAAGTCGTTTGGTACTGGTGGGACTGGGAGGTCTGTGTGAACAGGCCCCTGGACAGGCTGGAAACGTGACAGTGGGATGAGAGTTCGAAAGTGCTGAGATTGTCCGTTTTGGGGTTATTTTAATGCGCAAAAACGAAGCATCTTCCCGAATTTCCCGCAGGCCAGCTCTTGGCTGCAGGTACGAGATCGTGTTCTGCTGTGAGAAGGATGATGACTCTGCTGTCCCTTTTTTGTCCCTAGCAGAGGAGGGAGGAGTTAATTCTGGGAAGCATTTGGCTCCCATCCGTTCTGTATCCCTCTGCCTGTATTTGCACTGCCAGTGATCCAAGAGCACTTCCAGTGTTTGCTTTATCCGTTTTCACTCCCTTGGAATCGCCTGTGATCACCTTGGCACTGTGGTTTTAAGCCATGGTTTGAAATTCACTCTGCTGTGAATTCACATGGATTCACCTTGCTGTTTGAACCCAAAGGAGCCTGTGATAAAAGCATTTACACCCTGCAGAGGGTTTAAACTGCAGCTTCAGATCCCACATGGATCCTCGATCCACCCGGAGGAGATCTGTGTCTCAGCAGACACAGAGCTCAGAGCAGGACCCGAGTTTCAAGCTGGGGATTTAGTTTTGAAGCAGCATTTAGGCGTCGCTGAGCACCGTGCCATGAGTGCGCAGTGACAAAACAGCCTCTAATTTGTCCCAAAATATTTAAAACCATCACCGGGGTGATGAAGTCTGAAGGTTCCGTGTCATGGGAGCGAGAGCTGAGCTGAGCCGCCGCAGCCACGCCTCCGGGCGAGGCGGCTCCAGCCTGGGAACCGGCACAAACCACGGTTAATAACCGGTCTGTTCCTTCCTCAGGTATTCCCAACCATATGCACGTGGGAACTGGGCCGCCGCCGCAGTTTAACCGGATGGAGGAGATGGTAACGCGTGATCCCGGAGCGTGACTCCGGCTGCGCGGCGCGCGGGAGACGGGCTCTCGTTGTGTTGGGGTTGTGGTAATTACGTGGCTGTTGAGGGTAATTACAGCCTTTCCCTTGCGGGGGTGTTTGGGGGTGACCCAGGGGAGGTTTAGGGGTCGGGTGGGTGCCCCACAGCCCCCCTGACCCCTGGACTTTCGCAGGCGGTGCCGGGGGGCCGTGTGAAGCGCTACTCGTCGCAGCGGCAGAGACCCCCCGTGCCGGAGCCCGCGCCCCCCATGCACATCAGCATCGTGGAAGGGCATTACTACGACCCACGTGAGTGTTTCCCTCCTGCTTCTGTGGCTCCACGTGTGCTCGGAGCTGAGCAGCTGGAGCAAGGATCCCCCCCACTCCTGTCGGGGTCGGGACTTTGGCTTCTCTTTCCTTTGTTGTAGTGGCACTGTGTCCCTTCATACAGCGTCTAAGAGGCAGCTGTGAGCCTCCCTGGTTGTGTTTAAACCCATGGAATTATCCTCAGTGTTATCCCCTCGCTACGCCAGGGCTCTTAGGACACCCCAATTCTTCCTGGGAACAGGGATTTAAAATGAACTTTAAATCAGGTCTTTGACGTTTGAGCATGGGCAGAACAGGACTGGAGATGGATTAGGAATTCCCTCCAGCATTTAAAGCGTTAGAGAAGAAATTCCCTGAGTATTTTCCTGCTTTCTAAAGGGAGTAGGAGGCTTTTCTTTAGGGAGCATGCGGCATCTGTGAGCCCGGGAGCCTCTGTGTGCCGTGGGAGCCCTCGGGGCGGGCTGAGCTGTGTGTGCCCGGCTGCAGGGGAATGAAATTCCACGGAGCTTTTCCTCACAGCCTGTCATGTGTTGTTGCAGTACAATTCCAGGGACCAATCTACACCCACGGTGAGAACCCAGCCCCGCTGCCGCCCCAAGGGATGATTGTGCAGCCGGAGATGCACCTCCCTCATCCAGGTGAGGAGCCAGTGGGACACCCCTGGACCTGGGGAACAGAGAACTCTGGTCTCCCACAGCCTCTGTCATGGGGGGAATCCATTTTCCTTTATTTCTACAACATGGAAGAGACCCGTTCCCTCCTGCAGTGAGGCTGAACCAGTATCAGTTTTAAGGAAAGAAAAAATAGGTGTTTCTGGAGCTTCCAGCCTGTGCAGGATGGGGGGAACTGAAGCTTTAGCAGCTCCCAGCTGGATGTTTGCAGGTCCCTGTGGGGCCTCACCAGGCTGGGCCGCTCCCTTCCGTGGGCACTGGGCTGGTTCCTCACTCCCTGGCCCTGTAGCTCAGGAAAAAGCAGAACTGGGAGCTGTCGAACACGTTCCCTGCTTGCCCACACAAATCGTTCCCTGCAGTGCAGTTGTGCTGGGGCCGTGTCTGGTTCCGGTGAATGCGGAACTGGGGAGGGGGCCGTGCTCTGCTGCTCTGTCCCTCCCCAGTGCGGGGCTGCAGGGAAACCTTGGAGCAGAGCTGCTGCTACCCCGGGACACTCTGGCTTCTTGGGTGACATCCATCTGCTTCCCGTCACCTCCAGGTTTACACCNCCCCGCCATGGCAAACCCCGGCCTCTACCCCCCACCAGTGTCCATGCCCCCGGGCCAGCCCCCGCCGCAGCAGCTGCTCACTCCGACTTACTTCTCCGCCCCTGGAGTGATGAATTTCGGGAATCCTGGCTACCCCTACCCTCCTGGAGCTCTGCCCCCTCCGCCCCCTCCTCATCTCTATTCCAACACGCAGGTAAGCCGGGTGCGCCGCGGCTCCTTCCCGGGCAGGAGCAGATGGGATGCTGTGGAATGTGGGGTGTGCTTTGTGAGGTGTTGCTGGGAGAGGATGTGGAGCAGCTGGGCTGTTCCATGGGGAAAAGCTGCTGTCATCCCAGAAAGGGTTGTTCCCATGGCTGCTGTGCAGCTCCCTGAGCGTGGCAGGCAGTGGGTGAAATCCTGTCCTGGGGGGGCTGGAATTGAGGTGTTCCCTTATGGAACGGGGAAACAGCCCCTGCAGGGCCCTGCTGAGCTAAGGATACCTTGGGAATGGCTTTAGAAGTGAGTTCTGTTGAGATGGAGGCTGGGAACTGGCTGGTGGGAGCAGCATGGGGCTGGATTTTCCTGCTCCGTGGCCCAACTCCATATTTAAGGCTGCTGCCGGGCAGCGAGGAGGCAGATTAGAGTGGGTCCCTGAGAAGGCAGATCAGTTCAGATCCCTGAGAAGGCAGATCAGATCAGATCCCTGAGAAGGCAGATCAGTTCAGATCCCTGAGAAGGCAGATCAGATCAGATCCCTGCGAGGAGGCAGATCAGACCAGATCTCTGAGGAGGCAGATTGGATTGGATCTCTCTGAGGATCAGACCAGATCTGATTCCTGTGAGGAGGCAGATGGATCAAATCCCTGAGGAGGCAGATCAGACCAGCTCCTTGAAAAGGCAGATGACACCAGAGCAGACCAGATCGTGGTGCCGGCGATGCTGCCGTGGCTGGAGCAGGGCTGACACGCCGTGGCTGGAGCAGGGCTGACACGCCGTGGAAGGCTGGAGAGCTGCACATTCCCTGAGCTCCCAACCGTCCCTGCCCTTCCCACTGCTCCCTCCGGCTGATCCTGGCAGGACCTCACCCCGCTTTGAGGGCAGTTCTCCCCCAGGCTGCAGGGCTGGGTGTGCAGGGGAGCCGTGTCCGGGCGGAAAAGCCGCTGGTGGGAAGTTCAGGCATTCCATGGACTGCAGGGTGAGGGAATCCCATCCTCAAAGGCTGTGTCCTGTCCCTGCCAGAGTGTGGGGACCCTGGCGAGGGGTGGGGACAGACAGGAGGCCTCGGGAGCTGGTGTCTGGGGGGGTGCAGCCCCTCTTGGCTCTGGCTGGGGGCAGCTGTCCAGCCCCGGTGGGTGCCGGGAGGGGCTCGCAGGGCCCCCCAGCCCGGAGCTCTGATCCTGCTGCTCCTGCAGGCGCAGTCCCAGGTGTATGGGGGTGTCACCTACTACAACACTGTCCAGCAGCAGGTGCAGCCCAAGCCCTCCCCGCCCCGCCGGACGTCCCAGCCTGTGACCATCAAGCCGCCCCCTCCAGAGGTACCGTCCCCTCCCCGTCGGTCCCTGCGTGCGTGTGGTGTCACTGGCGTGTGTGAGGCTGCAGTTCCCCCTCCCATCCCCCAAAAAATAACGTTGTTCTTTTGTAAGGGGAAATCTTAAACTGTCTCATCTCTGACCTGTCCCAAACCTCAGCTTCTCGTTGCAGGTGGTAAGCAGGGCTCCAGTTAATTTGAGTTACTTAAAACTTTAAAACTAAAACCACGTAAAAAGTAAGTCTGAAGTTGACCTTTTTTTATTTTATTTGCTCAGGGTAGAAAACAGGACAATTTAGAGAGGGAAGAATCCAGCCCTGGCTGGAGGAGCTAGGAGGCAGGGAGTTCTCTGGAAGGATAAATGTTGAGAACTCAGCAGATAATTCAGGCAGTAGAGTTAAAGGTTTTTCAGGATGCGAGTGCTTCCCTGTGCTGGGAATGGTCTCCTTGCTCCAGTGCTGTGAGCTGTGCGTGTGTGAGCGTGCTGGAATGCCACGTGTGTTTTTGGTTTCCCTTTCCATACCTTCTCCATGTATGGGAGCCAAGCAAGCCCGGACCCGGGCAGGCATGTGCTGGTGGGTTCCCGTACACGGGGAGGGCTGGGAAGCAAATTGTCTGATGGAGGGGCCCTGGAAAGGCCCCGTGATGGAAAAATCTGGAACCGTGAGGAGAGGTTGGCACAGGGGGCTGGTTGTGCCCAGAGAGGCGGGTAGGGGGGTTGGCACCCAGGTGTGTGTGGGGGGTTTGCTGGCAAGACCCAGCCATAGCACTGTCCCCCTTCATGCGAGGGTTTGGGGGGCCCTAAACCTCTGCTGCTCTTCCCTCTTCTCCTCCCAGGACAGCAAAGGTGAAAAATCAAAGGAGAGGAGCAACACGTAGGGACAACGGCCACAGGAATCCCAGCGCCAGACTCGGCACCTCAGCGAGGAGGAAGCTGCTCCTCGGAATGGCTCCTTCCCTGCGCGGAGGTGAGGCAGCGGGATGAGACATCTGCACCGTGCTCGGGGCCGGGCACTTCCCCCGTGGCCTGAGCGGTGCCTTCCCGAAATCCATCTCGCTGCTGCCCACCCCCCTCGTCCCCTGCGCTGGGGCCGCCGAAGAACCAACCCCCGAGTCGGTCCTTGGCCACACGTTCTCCCGACTTCTCCCCGTTACTAAACGTTCCCCGCTCCCTCCTGGGATGTCAAACTCCGCTGGCTTGATCGTGGTCTCTGTTTTTATTTAAGGAATGAAGCAGCTCCTTCAGTAAAGCTGATTTGTTTCTTTTGGGTATTTCGTATTTAT
This sequence comes from Mohoua ochrocephala, assembly GCA_013398855.1. Classification (NCBI taxonomy): domain Eukaryota; kingdom Metazoa; phylum Chordata; class Aves; order Passeriformes; family Acanthizidae; genus Mohoua; species Mohoua ochrocephala. The sequence goes on along the minus strand of VZTA01000136.1, from coordinate 13,009 downwards.
TTGTTTGGGTAAGCAGCACTGGCATCCCCCCACCCCAGTTCATTCTTTGTTTCAATTCTCTTTTCAATTAGCAAGTTGATTTCTGCCACTTTTGGAGCAGGGGAAGGGCAATGGAGCCGTGGGAAGCTGTCGAGAATGCGCTGGCTGGGCAGGAGCCACTTCATTTAGGATCTCCTGATTCTTTCCCCAACAAAAACTGTTGGTAACTGGTGTGTGCGAGCTCTCAGGTGGGCATCCACAGGGTGACCTCCGTCCGTGCCGCCCCCAGCAGCGCAAGGGGACGTTTCCACCCTTCCTCTGCCAAATCCACAGAGAGAGGGGGAGGTTTGTGGGCGCCCAGCACCCCGACGCTGCCCGAGCAGCCCAGCCAGCACCCAAACCAGCTCGGCAGGGCCAGGTTTGCTCCCAGCACTTGGGTGTTGCTGCTGGGGCTGTGGAGGGTGTTGGAACCCGCCCCAACACACCGGGCTGGGCTCCGGCCCCACAAGGAAGCGCCTCAGCTCCTGCCTCACTTCCCCACGGCAGCCTTGTGTCCCCATTGGGATTCCTGACCCCACAGGGTGACCGTCACCACAGCTGTGCCACGCTGATCCCGGCTGGCTCACCTGTGCCGCAGTGCCGCCGCTCTGCATCCCTCATCCCACCGGCCCCGCGGCTCCGGCCCCGCTCCGGCTCCGGCTTGGCCACGTCCTCGCAGCCGTTTGCAAATTGCGTTAGGAAACTTGGCAGGGCTGGCTGCTGATTCCTGCCCATTCCTGCTGATTCCTGCTGCTCTCCTGAGCACGTGCCGGGACGCCGTGGGGATGTGCCAGCTGCCGGCGCAGGCACCGGGTGAGGGGGACATCACTGAGCGAGCGGTGGCCGTCCCCATCTGCGGCCAGGATGGGGGCCCGGCACCCACCTGCTCGTTCTCCGTGTGGATCCTTCATCCATGCCTGGCTCTCCAGCAGAAGTTCCTCCTCTCTTTGGTGTTTGTGACTCTGTGACCTTTTGTATCTCATTTTAGCCACTAAAGCCACATTCCCAAAGCAGAATCCCCTCGTGTTTTAGGTGTCACCGTGTCTCTGCCTTAAGGCTGACGGGTGTCATTGGCACATTGGTGACATGACCGAAATCCTGGACCTTGCACCCCCATGCTGGGGTTTTGGTGTTTGGATTCCTGTCCTGTGGGATGCACATCCCTAACAGCATTGTAGGAAACAGCTCTCGTGTGTCCTTCCTGGGGCTGAGACCCACCGGGACAGTGTCCAGCTGAGCTTCCCTGGCAGGACCAGTGTCACCTCCGCTGTGTCCCAGGAGATGCTCCCTCCCCAGGAGCCGTTCTCCCCTTCCCAGGAGCCACTCTCCTCTTCTGGTGCAGCTCTGCCCTTCTCAGGAGCTCAGGGTGGGACTGGAATTACGGCTCTGCTGTGCCTGGCGCCAGCCGCCCTCACCCCCACATCCCTGGAAGCAGCTGCCACCCGTCCCCAGCCCAGCTCTGCCCCGGTAGCGGGGCTGGAGGGAGCCCCCTCCTCTCTCTGGGGGCTGATGTGAACCCCCTCCTCTCCCTCAGGCTCACAGGGAAGGACCAACTGTTGTGTTGGTGGTGCGGGAGCTGCCGCCCGCGCGTTTGTGCCACGCTGCCTCCGCCTCGGCAGCCGCTGCCTCCTGCCAGCCCCCCGCCCACCTGCCCACGCCAAATAGGGGTGAGGGGCACGGACCCCACTCCTGTTACGCCCTGATCCTGTGGATGGAGCATCACGGTGAGCTCTGCCCTCCTGCAGCCGGGCTGGGCGGGGGAAGGATGCTGGTGGGACCTGCCAGTGCCACGGCTGAAAGGTGGCTTTGAGGGGCAGGGGGGACCCCAACTCCCCCCTTTGCATCCCATCCTCTTTTCCTCCCTTCCCTCCAGGTGTCCCCAATTCCTGCCCTCACTGCTGGCAGTGGGGTGGGGGTCCCAGAACCCTTCCAGCAGCAGCAGCAGCAGCAGGAGTCATCACCTTCCTGCCCCCACCGCTGTGCTGCCCCATCCCTCCCCAGCACCCCTGCCTCAGTTTCCCTCCCTGGCAGCAGGATCAGGACTGAGCATGGTCCAGGATTTGGCTCAGCCCTTCACAGGGACCTCATGGAGGAGCTGTCCCCATCTCTTGGCGGTTCTCCCCTTCCCCAAATGCCTGACTCCCCTCTCCCGGCACTGCAGCTGGGAAGTGGGTTAAGGCGCTGGCTTGGGGAGGGATTTTTCCCGGGGTGTAATTTTTCCCTCCTACACACGGTCTGTTTTGAGCGGTGCCTGGAGGCTTCGCACCCCCGGCTCACTGCCGGGGCGGGGGAATGCGCTGGCTGCCAACCCAGGGAAGAGCCCGCTCCAGATCCCAGCTCGTTAGGAGAAATAACAGCAAATTAATTAAGCCAATAGTTCGCTCTGCGCCAGCAGTGCCCCCATCCCTGCCGAGCTGGGGAGAGGGGATGGGATGGGCCGGATCTGGGGCACCTTTCCCAGGGGGAACATTGCCCTCAGCATGGCACAGTGCTCCAGGTGCCTCCTGCCCGCGTGACCCGGTGCATCCCCATTGCCACCAGCGAGTGGGGTCTCTCCGTGCCTCAGTTTCCCTTCCCGCTGTCAGGAGAAGCCCCTCTCTGCGTGGCTGAACCTGGCCAGCAGCACCACCTGCACCCGGGTCCGGGAACCCTTGTCCGGATACCGCGGGGAAAGGGGATGGAGGAGCTCAACAGAGTGGGATTTTTTGGAGGTGTTGGATGGGATTTGGGGGGATCTGAGCGCTGGAGGCCGGAGGGACAGAGGAGGGATGTGCCGGGCCACGCCGTGCTGCGCTGTGCCATCCCGACAGGGCCTCGTGCAGCCGGGGATGGGGATGGGGATGTGGGGACATGTTTTGCCGCTCTCTGGCAGCCGCATGGATGGAGTTGCCAGGCAACTGCCGGGTGGAGGCGAAGCGGGAACAAAGCGGGAGCTGCCGGGACCCTCGTTCCTCCATCCCTCCCCGAACCCCCCGGGCAGTGGGGCCCAGCAAAGGCCATGGGGTCACCCGCTCTGTCCCCCCGGCCGCTGCCACCATCCCACCCCGGGGTTGCCGCAGAGCCGTGGGTTTGCAGGGGGATGGACCCGGGAGAAGGGGACTGAGAGGACGCAGTCCCTCAGTTGTTTTCACCCGCTGGCGTGTCCAAAGGGTGCAAGGTGGGGCTGGGGGCAGTGGGCATGGGCAGGATGGGTGCTCAGCACCCCGCGGGTGCGGGGTAGCAGGATCAGCCCCAGGCAAGCGCCACATCTCGCCCTGCCCTGCCCCAGAACCTGCCCCGGAACCTGCCCCGGCACCTGCCCCGGCACGCTGGGGCCCGTTCCGGCCTGGCAGGCGGCAGAGGGGGGGTCTGGCAGCCACCCCGACCTGCCCGCCCTGCCCGCAGGGGGACCCAGCCCCAGGGCTGCCAGGGTGGAGGGTCTCGCACCCACCCCCGGCCCTTTCCCACGCTGCGGCGGGTGCAGAGATTTGGGTTGGGGGTCCGGGGATGGGTCACCCACCCCACAGCTGGGGATGCGCCCCCCGTACAGGGGACACTGGGGAGGGGCA
>VZTA01000135.1:3568-20692 GCA_013398855.1 Mohoua ochrocephala | reverse complement strand
CATGATGGGTGAAACAGGCTGACCCCTGTCCGCAGAGGTTTTGCAGAGATGAAAAAGGGTAAGGGCTCTGCTGTGTGGTCACCCCAAGGAGCTGGCGGGCCATGGAGTTGAGTTCCCTTGTGTCCCTGCAAGGGCCAGGGCGTATTATGGTTGGTCAGCGCAGCTCACTGATTTCCTGGAGGGAGCAGCACGTACACCCTGTCACCTCATCCCTGGTGGGCGTAGGGGACACCCTTTTGCAAGTGAGATCTGGCACAGGGAAAGGGCTTCAGGGGCTCCTATAAAGGATGGAAGAAAGGTCTCCCTGTATTTAATGTGTGTGGATCTCACCTGAGCTGCGTTGTGCAAGCTCTGGTTTGCACGCAGCGGGTGCCTCTCCATGCGAGGGTGTGGGCACGGAGTGCACAGCACCGGGGGGCAGGTTTGTGCTCCCCGTGCGCTCAGCTTCGTCGTGGGGGAGAGGGAGGCACAGCGGGTGACAGGGAGGGTGTGGCGAGGGGATAGAACAGAGATGTCCCCGTACAGCTGCTGTGTGGCTTTTTAGGATGCCACTGCTCAGGGACAGGAGGACAAGAGCACTTCCGTCTCGTCCAGTTCTGCAGGAGAGGAAGGGAACAGCAGCAGGCACCCAACTTTTGGCTGCTGAGGGGGCATGCTGCTGCGTTTTCTGTTTCGAATTGCTCAACACGTTGTTGTTTGGAGGGGCCCCCGGGCTCATCCCCTGCCCACAAGGCGGCAGGTACAGGTGCAGACAGGGCACGGGCAGCCCCCGGCCGTGCCCGGGGATGCTGCCAGCGCCTGACACTGCCCTGAAGCAGCCCGGAGAGGGCCGGGGTGGGTGAGCTGCACAGGCCAAACAGCTCGTCCGGGAAGTGTTACATTACACCCCGCTGCACAGAAAAAGGCTGACTGTCCGGTTCCCGGGGTCAGCCGGGAGGTGGGAAGCAGCTCCTCCCTCCCGGGGAGGCTAGAGAAAGCATCCGCGGCATTTCTCGTCCTTCAGCCTCCCGCCCTGCCTCTGTCTGGGGCTGCCCGCGCCCCTTGTGCAGGGCAGGAATGTTGTGAATACTGGGAGAGGGATGACAGGAGAGGTTGGGGTGCAGGATAAATCCTGCCACAGCTTCCCAAGGTGAGAGCTGGCTCGTTCCTTGTTTGCTCTCTTTGGTTTTTTCCAATGCTGACTGGAAAAGTCATGGACCCCTCATCCAGAGACCCACACCCGGGTTTCCCACCTGGTGGCACGTCCCAGCCAGGGAACAATGGGATGTCCTTCGGCAGTGTGGAACAGGCTGCGGTGCCAGCTTGCTTTGGGGTCTGCAGGGTGGCTGTCACTCCTGTCCCTCCCCAGAGATCATGCAGGAGGGGACATACCCCTGCCTGGGAGGGACGTGTCCCTGCTGGGTCCTCCCCAGGCTGCAGGGCTGTGGCTCACCCAGCCTGGGGAACAGGTTCTCCACTCTCTGCAGGGACTAAGTGGGGAGGGTGGCTGTGCTTCAGCTTTTGGAGGTTTCCCAGGGGCTGGGCTGTGATGCTGTGGGGGAGGTGGGGGGGAGCAGCATGTGTCTGCTGGAAAGCTGCTGGGGCAGTGGCAGTGTGGTTATGAGGGTCCTGGAGCTGGAGAGAGACCCTGTAGTGGCCAGAGCTGTATTTCCCACCAGGACTCCCTGCTTGAAACTGCCCCAAGCCATCATGGTGTCGCTCGGGGTAGGGTTCAGGGCTTGTCCCTGCTCTCATCCTCCTGGACTGGGAGACTGGGGGCACAGCTAAGTGAAGAGACCACCAGATCCAGGCTGTTTGGGAGGAAATGAGCAGAGTCATTTCCCCATCTCTCTGCGGTGGGGAGGGTGTCTTCGTGGGGAGGGGATGGGACTTTGGTGCGGGACCAGCCAGCGACGGGTTTCCACTCAGCGCAGTGGTGCTAAAAATGAGAGCAGAGGACGAGGTCGTTGTGGTGAAACCCACTGAGGGTTATGAGGGTTACTAGGGTTTGCAAATGCTGCTTTGCAAAGAGGAGCTTTTTGGGGAGATAACCCACGGGTATGCCATGGTTTTATATGCTTCCTGAGGCACTGGTTTGGCGAGGGGGGGCTCGTGAGACCTTTGCTCTGACTGGGAGGGCCGCTGTGATGTTACAAGGTTGAGAGACCCCCTCACCCCTGCCTCTTGCATCAGCTCCCGGCGCCGGTTTATGTACATTGATAAGGACACATGGGTCCTGGGCAAAGGTCTGGGAGGTCTCCACACCCAGGGCTGTCAGGCAGACCCAGCCCTGAAGTGGGGGGCACCAGGTGGGGCCTGATTGTGCACTAGCCATGAACCCCAGCTTCCCTGAGGACTGGGATGCCTCTGAGTTTTAATTCTGTGGTGCTGCCTTATGTTTGACTTGGAGGGCACGGGTAAGAGCCTGGCATTTCTGGTGCCAAGCTCAGCTCCGTGAATTTAGCTTTCCCCCTAGGGAAGCCATGCACACAGGCAGGGCATGAGTACCCTGGTTTCCTCCAAGTGATAGAAGAACAGCACCAGAACCCGGGGCTTTCTTCTCCATCCCCCAGGGTGGGAGGGACTCAGACATCTGGGCTTTGCATCCAGCTCTCTGTCAGCGGAGTGTTCGCTGGCAGGAGGATGCCCTCCCTGCCAGGGCCCCTCCAGCATGTTCACACCCATCTGTGACTGGGGGGATCAGGATCCTCTGAAGCTCCTTCCTCCCTGCCCAGGAGCAGCTGCAGGGAGTGAGCCCCAGCCAGCCCTTTAGGAACTCTGGGTTGTCTGGTAGCCTCAGCAGTTAGTTTGGGGGTGGCTGGTTTTGCCAGCAGCTGTTTGCCATTATCCTCAGCCTAACCCTGGTGTGGCTGTTCCTCCTGCCCTGCCTCTCCCTGATGCCAGCAGTTGCCTCTTGCACCCACCCACCTGTCCCTAACATGCATTTAGGGAGGGCTTGCCAGCTGTGAATGTGTGCACTCGCATCTCAAAGCCTGCAGGTGTGTGCCCCTATAGCCAAAGACCTCCTTGTGCCACAGAGGGTCATCCCAAAATGGGGCGGAAGGCTCTGTGGTGTGCACCCTCCTCCCTCTGTCCCTATTGCTTTCTCCTGTGGCGTTGTCCCTGGGGATGGGGGAAATAGAGGAATGTTCAGGGAATGGAGGCGGCTGAAGAGGGGGACCCTGAGGAGAGGGTAGTGGTCTCCACGCCACAGCCCCCTCCTCACCACCAGCACATCTTCAACCTAGGTGCAGGACCAAGGGCTCCCAGGGCTAAATTGGAGGTCTCTGGTTACACTGCAGAGGCAGGGAGGGGGGATGGACACGGTGTGTTTGCTCCTGCCCGTGTCTGCCCTGAGGCTTTTCTCCAGCAAACCTGCGAGCAGAGCTCTGCCCCTAATCTGGGACCACCTGCAGCGGGGAGGTGGCATCAGCAGCAAGGGTCAGCGTGCTGATCCTTGGAGCTCCAACAGCTCTGGCAACCCAGCGCCAGTGGAGGGCACAGGACAGGGTGGGCTGCTGGGGTATGTCTGGGAGCGCACACAGGGCTGTTCTGGGGGTGTGTGTGCCCACAGACCGACATGAGTATGTGCATCTGTGTAAACACAAACCTAAGTGTGGGGGTACATGTGTGTGTGGGAGCCCACGTGAGTACCCCTGTGTGTAGGGATCCTTGGGGAGACCCTGTGTGTCTGTGTGGATCCACAGGAGCGTGCAAAATGTGTGTGAACCCATGGAAGTGCTGGAATGTGTTTATGGATCCATATGAGCGCGCAGGTGTGCGTGGACCCGTAGGGCTGTAGGTGTGTGTGTGGACCCGTAGGGCTGTAGGTGTGTGTGTGGCACTGTCTCTGTGTGTGTCTGTGTGTGTGTGTGTGTGTGTGTGTGTGCGTGTGCACCCACACGAGCCTGAGCACACCCGTGTGTGTGTGTACAGGCACACGTGTGGTGTCCCAGTGTGTTTGGGTGTGTGCATGCCCACACCAGTGTCTCCATGTACGGAATTGCGTGGACCCGTGGGTGCTCGAGGCAGGGTTTGAGGGCTCAGCCCCCTCCAAGGCTGCCTCTTGCCCAGCCCACAGCACTGAGCAGTCCTGGTGGGTGCCAGTCTGCCGCTCCCACTGCTGCCCCCCAGGGCACTTCCCAGCCCCACTGGAGCCTGTGGGATGCTCAGAGCCCCAGGAGCTGTCACAACACTACCTTCCAACCGGGGGTCCCCAGGGTTTGGGATTGGGGCTCCAAAGGGGAGGTGTAAAAACTAGTTGAGGGTGTGAGAACAAAGGCACTGTGGAGGGGAGAGGAGCACCGCCAGGAGCTCATACTGAGGCTGCTTCCAGCTCCCTCCCCAGCTGCCTCCCTGAAGTCAGATGCCAGTTGAGTCTTTGGGGAGGATGCGCCCCCTCATCAACGTGGGCCTGCGATAATCCACTAATTGGGCTAATAATGGAGGTAAATCTCCTGTGCTGCCAGCCGGCTGGGCAGGGCTGCAGCGGGGAGGTCAGATCTGGAGTGGTGGACTCTGGTCCCGAGGGCACGGATGGATGGATGGATGTGCACTAGGATTGCGTGTGTACGTGAAGAGTGTGCAGGGGTGCGTGAGTGTGCGCGGGGTCTGTGCAGAGGGGGAGCACACACAGGGGCTGTGTGAGTGTGCTCGGTGGGGCTGCTTGTCCAGGGTGATTGTGCACAGGGAGAGCGTGCACACACGTGTGCATCTACAGAGCAGGCTGCAGTGTGCAGGAGTGTGCAGAGGGTGGGCACACTCTACACAGGGGCTGTGGAGGCCTGTCCCCTGGGGCACAGGGCGCCCGCTGGAGATGCCTGCGTTGGTGGGGCTGTGTTCTCCCCTGTAGGCTGCAGCTTGGGGTTGCTCCATCATGGAGCCAGAGCTCACATCCCATGTCTGTGGCAGGGCATGAGTGAGCACCAGCCCCAGATGCTCTTTCTGCTCAGGCACACAGCTCTTCTGGAGGCCAAGGCAGGGGCTGGGGTTGCTTTCACGAGGTGGGGTTGAGGGGGCCACCAACCCTTCCTTCCACATCGTCCCTTTAAAGAAGTCGCAGGAAGGGGATGGGCCAGAGGTGCATGGTGGGGAAGGGGGATTGAGCAGCCAGTGCATCCCAGGCATGCACACAGCCCCCCAGGTGTGCACCCCCGTCCTCACACAGCCTCACAGCAGGCGTGTGCATGCACAGACCCCAGTGTATGCCAGCACATGCCCGCGTGTTCACCCATGCACCATGGGGGTCCATGTGCGTGTCCCTCGGGGACAGCTGGGTCATGGACAGGGTCCCCTGGCTCTGATCACCCCAGGAGGCGTCGAGAGTGGGGAGAGTTGGCTTTACCTCTTGGCATGGTGCTGGTGATGGAGCAGGGTCCCATGGCTCCGGTCACCTAGTAAGGGATTGAAGGGGAAGGGTGTCCCACAACTTCAGTCACCCATGGAGGGATCAGGGGCAGCGGGGGATGAGAATGGAGGGGGAGGCGGACGTGGAGAGGAAAGCAAGGATGGAGGGGGAGGCAGTGGCGTAGCAAGCGCCGGTGGGTCAGGGAGGTTAACCCGAACAAATCCGCTCATTGACTCCCTGCCTGCTCAGCCATGAACGAGTAACAAGGGGCTGATCGCGGGGAACGCGCGCTCGCCAGGAGCCGGGACCGCCTCCCCCGTGCCGCGGCCCCCGGGCGGGACAGGGGCCACGGATGGCGCCCGTGGTGGCACCACGCAGCCGTGGGCACCGCGTTTCCTCTGGCTCCAGCCCGTGGGGGAGCCACGCCAGCACCCCCTGCCTCAGTTTCCCCCTCCTGCAATATGTGTTGAGCAAAAGGCTGGGGACCGTGTAAGCCCCCCACTTCATGCCGGGGCCAGGCTGTGGGTGGGGGGCTGCCGTCCCAAGGCTGGTGCTGCCAGCAACCCTTGCACGGAGCCGGGTTAATGTTTGCAGCAGGCAGCCCTCCCGGGAGCGGCTGCGGCGGGGAGGGGGTTTTAATGACCTGCCGGATCTGCCGCATTATCAGCGCTGATTAAACCTGCCTGCTCTATAAAGCGCCGTTAAATATTAAGCATGATGAAAGGCTTTCAGGGGGAGCCACAGCGCTGGGAGAGGTCCCCAAACAGACATGTCCAGCTGCACTAGTGGGGTGACTGCCGAGGTTGGTGGTGTTGGGATGAGCGAGCACCCCGCACCCCTCGGGGCTGTGGGGTCAGGGGAGCAGCGTCCCCCCAAGAGCCAGCGCTGCCTTCGAATGCAGCCGGCCGTCCCGGCAAAGCCGTCCCATAACCATTAACTTATTAACAACTGGTGGAAGAGGCGAGTGGTGGCTTGCAAGGTCAGGGGGTGGTTTGTGCCTGGCGGGGAGTGAACTGCCCCCCAGCTCTGGCAGTGGGGATGGGGGAGGGACCCACGAGCCCTTAGTTCCTTGTGTGTGCCCCATGGCTGGGGGGACTCTGGCTGTGGATACTGCTGGGATCCCTGAACCTCAGGGTGCTCAGGGCTGTGCCTCAGCTGGGAATAGCCAGATCCTGGGTATTCTGAGGCGTGCCAGCAGGGCACAGGGGAGGACACCCCAGTGTCTGGGTGCTTGGTTGTGCCCCAACCATTTTCCTGGGGAAGGATCTCAGAGGCAGCAGCCGATCTCCAGAGAGGTGCAGTGACTCCAAAACTGCATCAGCAGTCAGCCACCCGTGGTGTGTGGCTGGGGGGTGCAGGGAGGTGAGCATTACCTGGGCACCCTGCGTGAACAGTGGCCAGATGGAAAAATTAGCAGTGTGGCTAATCAATGTGGTGTATATTAAGCAGCTCAGGGTTGGGGGGTTTGCAAGGTGGGGGGGAGCTGAGCAGGGTCCAGGATCGATACAGCTCATATTAAGTGGATTAAATCCTGGCTGCCAATCTGAGCTCTCGCTGCCAGCAGGAGGTGGCAGCTGAGCGGGGACTGTGGGGGTCCCACTGAGATCGCTTCCCTTGGCAGTAGGGCCCAGGGGGGGGACTGTGTGGGGACTCACCAGGACAAGGCAAGCTGGAAGTGCCTGGGGGGTGGCTTAGCACCTCAGCACATCCTTCCTCTGTCTAGGGTGTCAGCTAGGCTAACGGGCCTCAGGGACCCAAGCTTCATCTCTAGAAGCCCTCCTGGCTGCAGGAGAGGCATCTCCTGGGTGAATGAGTGGTGCTAACAAATGTTACTTAATCGTGAGGAGGAAGAGGAGGAGGAGGAGGAGGAAGCACAAGGTCTATTCATATCCTGTTAATAAACCATGTTCGACCCGCTGACCTTTAACCTGCCTGACAAGCCCCGTTATCCCCATCCCTTAAGGAATATAGACGTCGCCATGGCAATGGGATGACAGGAGGGAGCAGGTCCCAGAGATGCACCCAGCGTGGGATGTGGGATGAGGACACACTGAACTAGCCCTGCACCAGGACCCAGGCCAGCCGTTCCAGGTGGAGGTGGGGTGCTGCTGGGGTTCCAAGGCCAGTGGGGCGGCCGAGCACCAGGGACGGGTCCCCGAGGCCGGCAGAGCAGAGCTGCGCTGCGCACCGGCGGGATATCGATCCCGGGGCTTGACAGTTTAATACTTCTGTTTATAGAGGAATATAGTTACATCGATGGCGTTAAATGAGTTACTAATTATATCAATACAAACACGATTAAAAGGGTCCTTGCTCATAGGTCACCGCAAGCAGGAGCCGCTGGTCGTGTTGCACAACTGCCCCTGGGCAAGGCTCAGACCACTGCTCCGAGGCGCACGGCGGGGGGATGCTCTGGGGCAGCGTCTGCCCTGCGGCGTCAGGGGTGCCCATCCATGTGGAGTGTCTGTCTGGGGTTGTGCGTGCATGTGTGGGACTGTACATCCCCTTCTGGAGTTGTGTGTTCCTGTTCGGGGCTCTGTGTGCCCATCCGGGGTTGTGGGCGCACGTACGGGGTTTGTGTGTGCATATATGGGGTTGTGCATGCGTGTATGGGGCTGTGTGTGCCCGACTGGGGTTTGTGTGTGCCTGTGCAGGGATCTGTGCCCGTGTGGCTTGTGTGTGCACGTGCATCACGGGCTTGTGCACGCTCCCGTGGTGTCCTGCGTGCCCCTGCGGGGCTGCGCACACCGATGCAAGGTTGTGCACGTTTGTGCAGAGTTGTACCCGCCCGTTCCACCTTTTGTGCGGCACTAGGGGGGATCTGTGTCCCTGTACAGGGTTGTGCCTATGCTTGTGTGGAGCTGTGCAATGCCCACGAGGGGTTGAGGGGGCCCACACAAGGCTGTGCACACTTGTGGGGTTCTGCAAGTCCGGACGTAGCTGTGCGTGCCTGGGTAGGGTTGTATATGCTCACAGGGGCTGGCACACCCCCACGTGAGGTTGTGTCAGCCTGTGTGGGGTTATGTACACCCAGGTGAGGCATGTGTCTCTGCCTCTCTCCCGTGTGTGACCCGGGAGACCTCTTCTCCAGCCTGAGCATCCTCAAATCTCATGGAACACCCCATGCATCCCAAGCTTACCCAAGGGCCCTGCTGGCTGGTCCCCGGTCACTCAGCTCCGCTCTTGTCTCCACTTAAAAGCTGACCTTTGCTCCCCGTTTGATGTAACGTGTTTTTGCCTCTCAGTGCCCCACAGATAAAAGGTTAGAGGTTAATAAACAGTGGGAAAATAGAACCCGGCCCTTGGAGGTCGCACCTGTTTCGGGGGCTGGAGTCAGTAGCAGCCTGCTCTGGGTGGGATCCTGCCTGCATTGATGGGAGGAGAAACACGAGAGGCACCCAGGGCAGAGGTGTGGGTGAAGCCCATCCACTGGGCGACCCTCGGGAAGGCCATGGCTTCACCTTGCATTGGGATGAGTGGTATTTGCCAGTTTTGGGGGGTTGCTCCTGCCTTGACAAGCCAGATGTCAGGGGATGTCAAAGCGCTTGGTGTGGAGGCCTTCCCGAGGCAGGGACAGGCGGGGAAATCCAGGCAAAGCCCGGCTGACACAGCTTTCCTGGGGCAGAAATCAAAGCAGCCTCCTGGAGCTCTGCTCGGAGCCTGACCTAGTTACCGCAATCAATGGCTCGAGGAGCTCCAGGAAAAGAGCAGGCGATAAGGAGGGGGCACAGAGTGAGGCAGCGAGTACCGCGGTGGAGAGGGACAGACTGCTGGCACCCAGGGGTCAGGGCACTCCAAGAGCACCCTGCTGCAAGGAGGGGATAGGGAAGTGGGATCCAGAGAGCAGGGAAGCAGCAAAGGAGGAGCTCCACGGAGCCAGGCAGTCAGCACCTGTGGGTGTGGTGTGAGTCCGGCAGTTGTACCCCTAGAGGAGGTTAGGGACAGGCAGTTAGCACCGATCTGTCCCTCACAAGGGACAGGCAGCTGGCACCTGGGTTAGATGAGGGACTGTGTTAGGTGTGTCTGGTTCAGTGATGGGAACCCTGGAGTCTGTAGAAGCATCCTCACATTCCCCCATCCCGGCATCCCCACATCTCCATGTCCCCAAAGTCCCTTCCTCCCCACATCTCTAGGTTCCCATGTCCCTGTATTCATGTGTCCCCACGGCATCCCTGCATCCCCCCCATCCCCACATCCCCATGTCCCTGCAGCCTGACGACCCTTAAGCACAGCTCCCTTTATCTGTCTGGTGAATGATGTTCTGTGTGGAGCGGGGGTGTGCTCCCTTTCTATTGGTTTTTAACAGCCTTTCCCAGCACAATTGTTTTTTAAACGACTCTATTTTGTGCCTGACTTTGTTTTCCAGCTTGCATTTCTTTGTATATGTTTTGGAAATCCATTCTGGACTGCTGAGTTTTGTTTCTTTTCAATGGCTTTAAATTCTTGCCGGGCTTGCTGGGAGGAATTGGTGTCTATAGCGTCTTCGATTGGTGCTAATTTTTCCTTCATGTGCTCTGACTTTTACTGCTGGGCCATCGATCTGGCAGGCTCCAATTTGTCATGGTCACTCAGGCACTGCGCTGGAATCAGGCGAGCCCGGACTTTCGCACAGAGCCGGCACTTCGTGTCCGTGCTGTAGGGGCTGCGCTCGCCTCCCCGGTGCTGTCCCTCAGCTCAGGCTGTGTCCGTGTGTCCGGACCATCCAGCACACACAAGTATCCTCGCAGCAATATGTTTGTGTCTGTGCAATCACGTGCACACGGCAGCCTCGGCACTTGCAGTTCCCTTGATGGTACCCAGTGCCACGGTCGAGCCAACTTTTCCTTACCCGGGATGGGATCAGCCTTCACCGTTTGAGTGGGGCTGTGAGGGCTGAGGAGGTTGCTGATCCCGTGCTGGGAACTTGGGGAACACCAGCACTTGGCGGCGATGAGCATCGTGATCGCGGGGTCCTGCCCGGGGCTTAGGGTTTGCTGATGCCCTTGGGCCGTGGTTCTTGCACCTAAGAGGGCGAAGGGCAGGAGAAACTGAGGAGTCTCTGCAGGCATCTCTGCGGCAAGGGTTCGAAATAGTCAGTGGTTTGTGGGGAGCCCATGCCAGGCCCCAGGCACAGGGAGAGCCCAGCGCTGCCAGCGCCGAGCGTGTGTCAGGGAATTCTGTCAATGGTGCACAGAGAGCCTCTTGGTGCTGGCAGAGCAGGCAGGTGGGGACAGAGGTGGTGCCAGGTTCTGGCACAGGCAGTGTCCAGCCCCAGGCACTGCTCCCTCTCCATTCTCACCCCCACATGCTGGAAGCACTGACCCCTCTCTCTCTCTCCTGCCCCCAGCTTTACGAACTGGACGAGGACCCGAAACGCAAGGAGTTCCTGGATGACCTCTTTGGCTTCATGCAGAAGAGAGGTAAAGGTGGGTGGCTGGGGTGGGTGCCTCGGCTGCTGGTGGGGGGCTCAGGGCGTGTTGTTCTCAGGCTCTGAGCTGCTCCAGGTCTCTGCAAAACCCTCAGGCAGCTCCTGCGGTGCTTCCCCCGGGCCCCCCCCCGTGACCCTGTGCTGGGGCAGCTGTCGATGCCATATCCCATGGCCATTAGCGATGCCCAGCAGGGATGCCCCCTGGAAACGCCCGGGGGGTATGTCCATTAACACACCCCTTGGTTAGCAACACCCGTTAATGATGCCCATTAGCAGTTTTCAGGACGTTTTAGTGATGCCTGGTGGGAACGCCCTTGGCAGCGCCCATTAGGGCTCCCCACCAGCGGCGCCTGGTGAGGATGCCCACCATCGGCACCCCTCACAGATGCCTACGATGCGGGGGAGTGGGGCCAGCAGTCCGCGCGGCGCCGGGCACCCAGGGGTTAAGGGCTCGCCAGCCAACCCATCCTCATCGGAAATCTTTGCTATCGGCATGGGGGGCCGAGCCGGCTCCCGGGGACTCGATAAATGCTTTAACCTTCGCCCTCCCCGGCCGGGCCTGCGACAATTAAAAGTTGCCGAGCGCGGGCGTGTGGCCGGCCGAATTAATTAGAGCCTTTTGCTGGTGTGTGGATTAATGAACAAGCCGCTCGATAGCCAGTAAACCCCAGGCAGAGGTTAATGCCGAGCTAATTAACGGGGAAAGGCCGAGGGGGGTGCAGGAGCTGCGGGGCTGGCTGTTCGGGGGGTGAGGGAGGGCAGAGAGGGGCAATTGCCTGCCCGTTGGAAGGGTAGGGGGGGTCCCCACCTGTCTGTGGGGCTGCAACCTGACTTTGGGGTTGGGCTGGGACACCACAATCTTGTTTCACTCCCGGGTGTGTGGTGAGTGGCTGGCACGGCCGTGGGGCTCACGGTGGGGGGCAGCTGTAGGCGGTGGATGGGCTGGGAACTGCCCCATGGGTGCCCCCTGGCCCTGGTGCAGGGCTGTGGGGAGCGAGTGGGAGCATCAGCACTGCCTCGGCCCCCCAGCATCCATCAGCCACAAGATTCATGGGCTGTTCTGCAGCTTCATTATCTCTCTCTCCAGAGCTAATTAACTCCCTCGCTATTGGGGCCGGGGCTAATTAAGTAAGTGCCTGCTGGTGTGGGGGGGAAGGAGGGAGCGAGCCTGACGCTTCCCTGACGGTGCTACTCCACATCGCTCTGTGTCTGGCTGTCCCGCTCCTGTGCTCTCTGTCCCTTCTGTCCCGCCTCTCGTCCAAGTGGGTGCCATCCCCCTGGGGAGGGCAGGCAGGGTGTGGGTGTACAGGCTCAGGTCTGCAGGGATGGGTGTGCATGAACCTGTTGGAGGAGACAGGGATTTTGGAGTCGGGTGCCTAAGAGAAAGGGGACAGAAGGGCTGAGGGGCAAGGACAGCTTCCCGGAGGTCTTTGGGCGCTGGGTAAGAAGCAGCACCTGAGAGCCACTGCAGGAGCAGCTGGGGCACCCAGAGGTGCATGGGCAGGGGGCTGCAACACCCAGGCTGTGTCTCCAAGGTGGCCAGGAGGGATTGATGTCCACAGGGTGAGCCCTGCTGAAAGGGACTGCATCTCCCCTACTGTCTGTCAGGACAGTGTCAGCACCGGCATTTGTCAGCAGAGTGAGAAATTAGTAGGGCTGAAAAATGGTTTAGGGGGGCAGACCCTCTGAGGCCACCCCATGGCACAAGGGCAGAACTGGCCCTGGTGGCTCAAGGAGGTGATACCACCACCACCATCAGATACGGGGTACAGGCAGTGGGGCAGCTCCTTCCCCACTTCTGTGGCACCCCAAAGGTAGCAATCAGGGTAGAAGGGGGCTGTTTCTGCATTTGCTTACTGGGGTCTGCAGGGCCACCCCCATTTCCCCACCAAGCCGAGGGCCCGGCTGATAACACGGGGCTGTTAATCAATCAAGGCTCTAATTGCAGCACTACAATGGCTGCATCACCTCCCTGGGCCTTTGTGCCCTTCGCCCTGGCTGGGGCCGGGGCCATCGCTCTGCAGGGACGCAGACAGGTGCCTTTGTCAGCGGGACAGGCGTCGGCCACGCGCCCCGCACAGCCCCGAGATTAATGGTGAGCCACTTTCGTTAGCCACCAAGGCTGGAGAGGGGAGAGGAGAAGAAAAATCCATGGGCCGTTGGCTGGGGGCTGAGACGCTACAAACTCGTTGGCACTGGGGGTGAGGGAGAGCCCTCAAACTGGTCCCCCCCGAGGTGATGGGTGTTGTGCCAGCAGCCCCGAGCAGGGCTGGTGAGCTACCGACAGCAGATACCAAGTCAATATCTCTGCCTTTCTCCCAGGAGGATAAACTCCTCTCCCCCTTCCCGACCTGGTGAACAACACAGACGCACACAAAAAAAAAAAAAGTTAAATGAACTCAGTAAAAGAATAAAAAGAGCTCATTTTTCAGGCTTATGTGAAGAAGCCAAGCCAATATCAGGGCCATAAATTAGGGATGCTGGAGGATGGCGGTGAATGACGGCTTCGTTTGAGGGGCGAAGCGCGGTCGTGACAGCCTCCCTCAGCCAAATGGATGGCTTTCCAATACTGCCCGTGCCCCGCCACCTCGCAGGAGGAATAAATATGGGGTGGAATGGCACAGGACAGGACAGGGTGCGATGGGATGTGATGCTTGTCCCTCCTCTGCCCAGCTTCCAGCCAATGCCCAGACCATTGTCCCAAGGAGCACAGCAAGGCTGTGGGGCTATTTGGGGGTGCTGAGAAAGTGGGGAGGGGGTTTTAACGAGACCCGGTGGCTGTGGAGACCATGCTGGTCTGTACTGGGCTCACAGAACCGTGGTGAGCCCATGTCCCCTTGCCCCATAGCCTCATTGGGGAGGGTGATGCTGGGGGACCAGGGGTCAGGGTCTCTACTGAGGGCAGTTGAAGAGGATTTGGGGTCAGGTTTCTTGAAGCAGGGCACCAAAGCCCTTTAAGCAGAGGAAACTTCTGGGGCCATCTGTGAGGTTGAGAGGTTTTTCAGGAATTCTTTGGAAGAGTCTGGAGCTGGAAGAGAAAACCTCTCAACAGAGAGATGGTAGGGTGAGTGCTCTCTGGAGGGTTGTGGGGTCATCCCTCTTCAGAAAGGTTACAGGATGGGTCCCTTTTTAAAGTGTAGATGGAGTCTCTCTTTGTGGGGCTCTGAAAGAGCGTTACAGAGGGAGTCATTCTAGGATGCTCTGACAGATTTTGTAGATTGGTGCTGTACAGGTAGCTCTCAGAATTGTAGAGACTCAACCTTATCTAAGGGTGTCCGAAGGAGGCACTTTGCCTGTCCCACTGTGGCTCCACATCCCAGATGAGAGCATACCTGGCTTCACTGACAGCTCCATCAAAAGTGACCCTGTGCCAGCATGCTGGGGTCTCCCCTGCTTTTGGGCACAGTGCCACTCTCACAGGCACCCTGGGGTCCTGCCTGCACCCCAGGTGCCCGTGGGTGCTCACCTGGGCACGGAGAGATGCGCCTCCCGTTGTGGGTACCTGCAGTGGCAGTGGGGGGAAGGTGGGGCTGTGATCCCGGGTAATGTGGGATCCCCCACACCCTCTTCTGTCCCCTGTGTGCCTCCGGAAGGGACACCCGTGAACCGCGTCCCCATCATGGCCAAGCAAGTGCTGGACCTGTACACACTGTACCAGCTGGTGACAGACAAGGGTGGCCTGGTCGAAGTCATCAACAAGAAGATGTGGCGGGAGATCACCAAGGGCCTCAACCTACCTACCTCCATCACCAGCGCTGCCTTCACCCTCCGCACACAGTGAGTGCCTGGCAGCGGCCAAAGGCGGGGGACACCTGCCCTGGGGCACTCCCTGGCCCAGATGTCCCAGAGCCCTGGGTGGGGTCTGACGTGGAGTACCACAGAAGTGGTTGGAGGGCTCTGCCCCTTCCCAAAGGCTCTTTGCTCGGCACGGGGCTGTCCGGGAGGTGCAGGATGCTGGATCTCCCCCTGGCTCTCTCCCCGTGCAGATACATGAAGTACCTGTATCCCTACGAATGTGAGAAGCGGGCGCTCAGCTCTCCCGGAGAGCTCCAAGCTGCCATCGACAGCAACCGTCGGGAGGGGCGGAGGCAGACTTTCGGCACAGCACTCTTCAACTACTCGCCAGCCAGCACCCCAACCCTGCTGGGCACCCCCAAAATGCCTCTGCCGGCTCTTAGCATCTCCACACACAGCTGTGGCCAGCTCGGCCAAATGCACAGTGTTAAGAAAGGTGGGTGAGGATCCCATCTGCCTTGCAGCAGCCATCTCTTCCCAGAGATGGACACTGCTCCAGCGGCGGGGGTGTTCCCTGTCTGCTCTTGCCCCTTTTGCTTGGGGAAAATAGGAATGCTGTTGTTCTTTTAGGCCCTTTCAGGGAGTGAAACAAGTGTATTTCCCCTGGCTTTGGAGGAGGACCAAGCCCAGATGTTGGGAGTGGTGTCCTGCCCTGCCCCATTGCTGGTGGGGTGGAGTTGGCACCAGCTGGGGACGGTGAGGTGGGGTGGCAACGAGGGACCCGCTGAGCTGTCTTGATCTCTGCAGAGGACGGAATGCTGGCAGCATCAGTGCCAGGGCGCATCGCCATCCCGGTGGGACTGGCCGGCCACCATCTCACAGCTGCCCAAGCAGCAGCTGCCTCCCAGGCAGCGGTGCTGGAGCAGCTGCGGGAGAAGCTGGAGACGGAGGAGCCCCCGGAGAAGAAGGTGGCCCTGACAGCGGAGGAGCAGCAGCAGCTGGTGCAGCACGCGCTTCAGCACAACCTCCTGGCTGTGGCCTCCCAGTTCCCCATGAACGTCAAGATCTCCAACCGAGGTAACGATACGCGACACCTCAGCCTGGGTCATTCCCGTCCCTGGCACCCGCGGTGGGAGCAGCAGCAGCGACTGGAGAGGAGTATGGATGCCCGGAGGGACTGGGTCCCGGCTTATCTGTCTCGGACAGGTTCTTGTTTCTGTTTCGCTTAACACTCATATTGGTATTTCCTTTCCCCAGATGACAGACAGGAGACCGCATTGAACCTGTCCACCAACGGCATTAGCAGTATCAACATGTCAATAGAAATAAATGGAGTTGTCTACACAGGTAAATAGAAGGGCCGCTTGGCCCGTGTAATTGCGGCCGGGAAATCCAATAACTTATAGCCACTGCCTGGCCAGCAAGTCCTTCCTTCAATCTGATGTCTTTACTATAAAATCCATCGTAATGAAGTGGCAGGGCTTGGGGAGAGGGGGCAGGAGAAGGAGGGGGTTGACAAGGATGGAAATTGGCCCAAAGCAGGTGCTAGCAATGAAGGGCTAAAGTGGGGGATGAATAGATGGACAGATGGATGGACTCTGGCTGAGAAGTGACCCTGCTCCTAGGGTCATTCCACACCCCAGGGTCCCGCAGACAGGGCTTGGATTTGGGGTCACCCCAATGCCTGTGTGCAGAGGGTCTGTGTCTGGGTGTGGGGCTTGGCTGATTGCAGAGCATGGTGCAGGGAAAGATGTTGGGGTGCTTTGCTGGAGCAGAGCAGAGGAGCAGAGGATCCTCAGGGGTGCCAGTGTGCACCAGCCAGGCTAAGCAGCCCATCCCATGACCCCCAAATCCACGCCTGCCCTGCTGAGACACCCCACAATTAAAATCGATGGCTTTGCCTTCAGGACTTAAAAATTTAACGAGCTGGAAAGGTCAGGGCTAAGCAGCACATGGGGCTGCCAGCCAAATGGGCCCTGGGCCACCCCACAGGCTGCCCCACACAGGTGAGGATGAGTGGGTTGGGGGAGACACCGCAGGTGAGAGCGGGGCTGGAGCCCCCATGAGTCTTGGTCCCACACTCCCCAGCCTGGGTGCTGGGGGCCAGGTGAGCAAATCCCCCAACCCTGGGCTTGCCCTAACCTGCTTGTTCTTGTCTCCCAGGTGTCCTGTTTGCCCGCCAGCCCTCGGCCACCTTGGCACCTGGTGGAGGGAGCGCCCAGACCCGTCCCAACCCCATGCCTGCCCCAAACCCCCTGCTCCCAGCCTCCTCTCAAAGCCACACTCCCACTAGCACCTCGCCGTAAGGCAGATGTGGCCCCACCCTGAGAGCAGCTGGGGGTACCCAGGGTTGGGGGGGGCTGAGCTGTGGGACCCCGCTGGGCCACCGGCGTGGGATGGGGGACCCAAAGATGCCTCTTGCTGCAATACTGAGCTGTGTCCATGCAAGGCTGTGAACACCCACGCGGGCCCTTTTGTCCCTTATCCCCCCGCGTGCCCTCCAACACACACGCACGCACACGCACAAAAGTTCCTTCCCAAGGCACCACCCCCAGGTGACCCCCGTACATCTCCTGCTGCCCTGCTGCCTGGGGGACCCCCGGGACCTGCATGCTGCATCCCCTACGTCCTGCAGCCCCTGACCCACCTCGATGCA
>VZTA01000133.1:6422-34192 GCA_013398855.1 Mohoua ochrocephala | reverse complement strand
GTTGTTGTTTTTTGGGTTTTTTTTAAATTTGTTTTTTGGGGGCTTTTTTTGGGTGGTGGGGAGGGAGTTCTTTAACATTCTCCTCTTAACATTCAAAGCCAACTTTTACCCAGGAGTGGGATGCCAGGCAGATGTGCTGAGCAATATATGGGAGATTCACCGGTAGTCCACCAGCACATTATCTCATCTTTGGTTCCCCCGTCCCGATTTCACTTAAGAATATTTATGACTTTGCTCAGAATTCCAGGATTGCACAGGACCACTGTTTATATTTTTGCAAATCAGTGTTGCAATGCAGTACCTGCTTCACAAGGAAGTTATGAGCTTCCTTTAATTCCTGTAATATACTTCAAGATAATAAAATAAAGGATGCCAGGCAAGAGTATGATAATGTTATTGTGCCTTGAGAGTCCTCCCTTTTTCTAATTGGACAAATTCTACATTTTACCTGCTTAATTTTAATCTCTCTTAGCCCTTGGGCTACAGTTTATTGCTCTGTCTTTAAACTGAGGCCAAAAACCTCTTTGCAAATATATTTCTACTAGCAAAATTGAGTCAGTGTCAGAGTTTTGAGTGTAAACTACAGGAATTCAAACATGCCAAACTGACAGTAACATAAAAATTCAGTTCCCTCATCTCTGCTGCAAAAACTCTTTAAAGAGCTTGCTAAAAGATGACAAAGTGCTTGAAGGTCAACAATTGCTTTTGTGCCATATGGGCTGAAGGCTGAGCATCCCTGTGAACACTTGCAGAGATTTGGGGGTGGGGGCAGGTGCAGGCGCAGGCTGTAGTGAGAAAAAACCCAGCAGTAAAGGAAAGCTTGAATTTCATACTGGCCTCAGTGAAGCAAACTACTAATTAACTGAAATTAGCTGAGTTTAAAAATCATGAACTTGTTGGAAGTGAAACCAGACAATGCAGTCCTTTCTGTCTGTCAGTCTTACAAAAACAAGGTGTCCATTTTGAGAAGAAAAAGAACAACTGCAGAGAGATTTCATTTGAAAGCCACGATGTTCTGAATAAGTAATTTGTATGACCACACATAAAAGGATCACACAAATCATGCGACACATATATTATACAACTACATGTACTAAAAATATAGTTGAAGTAACTGCTAGAAAGGAGATTGCTATGGACATAGGAAAGGGTTAATTATTATATACTGAAGATGATAATCCACCCCCATAACTTTTGTCTTCCAGCACTTAACAAATTATTGTCATTACAAGTTCAAGCACTGTAGTAGCTCTAGCACACTTGCTGCAATCTTGTATGTGGCTGGATATCTAGGACAGGAAAAGCTCTAAGTTCTGTAAGCCATAAAAAAGATTGAATTATCCACACAGGAATTCTCCTGTGTAACTGTATCACACCCTTGTTCACATGGTTTTTTTTGCTTTCTGCAACCCCCATTACAAAATTAGTGCTCTCTTATTTCAGTGAGTTATTTCACTCTTCCAGGTTTCATAAAATCCCTCCAGTCTCAAAGAGAGCATTCAAAAATGTGCAACAAACCCTATTCTGGTGGAACGCAGAAAGTGCTTTTGACGGTCCAGAGACTCTGAGGACAACCTCAGCCCTCATTGATGTCTGTTCATTGACATGGTGCTCCTTTCAGCAGAACAAAACAAAGGACTTCAAGCTTCACTTTACCACAAAATACGCAGCCCACTAGTCCCAGCAAAGGATACCATCCTAGCAGTAGTGAAAACTATGTAGGAACTCTTCCTGTTCAAATTCTCCTCTGCAGCGAAATTCCACATTAGGGTCATTCCACTGAAGTAAAAGATTCTTTCCTAACTGCCACCAGGTTGACTCATACTAAACAACGGTATTGAATTCAGTGGTATAATTCCTGACTTCCTCTGCTGTGAGAATGAAATAAGTTACAACATGCTTTTTCCTAGAATTCAATGGACAGCTAAACTCCATGGTTCCTATTAGAAACCATACATTTTTAGCCTTTGCTGTGCTTTACAACATGGTTTTCGCTAAGCCAGCTGTGCCCTTTCCCCCTGAAATAATAAATAATATATTTAATGCATATTGCCTATTGCCCTCACACTCCAATTTATTTGCTATTTTCCTCTTTGCCTGATGAATTGAAAAGCCTGACTTAAAAATGGCTAAGGAGAGCAGGTAAGTTCAAGTATGAAGAATTCTTTTTTTCAAGAGTCGCAGTCATGAAGGTCATGGCATTTCCCACATCAAAGAACTTTCAGAATACCTTAATTTCACTTTTTTTTTTTTCCTGACAGGATTTGTATTTCATTCTTTGCTTCTTAGAAAGCTCAGTTGTCCAGTTACAAGGCTCCCTTCTCAAGACTTTCTGCACTCACATTTGTTGACTCAACTTGTGATGAATAATCAACATGTTAAAACAAGCTGATAAATCTGAGTTTCCATAGATCCGATAAATCTGAGTTTCCATAGATCCCAGCACTGTGACTAGAGACCTGTTTGAGCCTATGTGTCACTTTTATTTATCTGAAGATTATAAAAAGTTATGCAGATGAAATAAGGGGAAAACCATATGGCTTCACCTTTTAGCAAAAAGTTCTTTTGAAGGCAATGAAGGTGATGACAGGTTTGAAAGAGTGCCAGCTGCAACTGGCACAACTTTAGAGTAGGAGAGGGTGTGCTTGTTATTTTTTTCTGGCCAGACCTGAGCAACTGTATCTTGGATACACTCCTTGTTAATGTACTGGAACAACTCCCGTCATTAGGGATTCCAGCTGGCCTGTTTCTGGGATCCACTTGCAAGCTGAACCTGGGACATCAAAGGTCATCGGACTCTTCCAGTTTTTCTCATCCTCCATTTCTCTTTCCCTTTTGAGAATTTGTTTGCAATTGAAGGGTTACCTCCATCTCTGCTTTCACCTTTGTCCATCATTAAAATGAACAGAAGAAACTTCAAGCAATGTACATACCAGAGTTAGCATAAAAATGCTTAAATTACTACAGGCTTTCCAAACCAGGAAGTAGCATATCCTGCTCTTAGATACACACAACTGATGTGTGCACTGGTACTTCTTCTGAATTCCAGCTTTCAGAGCAGCGGAGAAGGCAGCCTTGATCCAAATGTAAGCAAGAAGAGATGGATCTGCATCAGAGGCAGTTCTGTCTGCTGCCAGTTCAGAGGTCTGAGAGCACAGACAGCGAGTAATGAAGGGTACCCCTGCTGTTTCATCCCCAGATAAATCTACACGTTCAGAACAGTCTGCCAAGAACCTGGAACAACATCACAGTTAGTGAGAGTTTTTCCACTGAGCTCACAAGAACAAGTATTGGTGTCTTGCTGTGAGGTTTACACTCATACTGACGCCACCAGGAAAGCACCCATTTTTCGTTAAGATGAAGAACAGCAAAGCACCCATTCTTTTAAGATGAGGATATGCCGATGGATATTTCTGCCTATTTTGTACATAAAGTCCATAACCTAAACAAAAGCTGAAAAAGATGTGAGTTTTGCAGCTAATCATGTAGTCAGATCTACAGATGACTGGTTCCTCTGACACTCATTTCCAAGCACACACCATAGCTAACATTTTCTGTTGCTGCAAGAATAGGCATCATTAAAAGCCATTTAACTACCAAACAGGTCTGCTAGTCATGATTATTTTTGTATTAGCAGGTTAATTAACAAATTATTATCAATGATACAGAAAAATGAACACAAGACTTATCCTTCAAGTTTTTGGTTTAGCGGTAGTTGCCGGCGTTGGGAAAAATTAAGAACCAACTGCAACTGGAACTACGGCTGAAATCCTGAACCCCATCCACATTTTATTCACATCTGCATAAATAGTGCTTCATTTCTATGCTAGGCTTATTATTTTCAAAGAAAGTGTGTTTATTAATGTAATGTAGGGATCAGCAAATAAATTCTCTTCTTCTCAGGGATCTCCTAAACTCAGAGGATTCAGGTTTTCCTCAAAGACTGATTCTACAATGGCTCAAAGAGCCTGAAAATCAGACCTCCTAAGATGTTATCACATACTAGAAGACAAGGGCAAATATTCAAGAGGTAAAGAGTCAAAATTTAAGCAAAAAAGAGAAGAAGAAGAAGAAGAAGGCATTACTGCAACAAAGATGTAGAGAGAAAGGCAGTAGCAATTACAGAGGAGAAAGGAGAAGGCTTGAAATATGAAACCTTCAGAGGAAGAAAGGATTTGGTTGAACTGCAGTAAATATTAGGAGCTTGTACTGAGATACTGAGATAAGTCAAGACAATTGAAGAAAGATGTAAATTCAAAGGTAATTCTTAAAACATACTAATCTTCCAAAGCATGCAGAGTTAAGCTGTGGTAAGACTCCTTCAGAATAAGATCATTCATGCAGGGGTCAAGGCAGTTTAATTAAAACCCAGTTGTACATAATGAGTCTTACCCTGGAGAATAAGCACATGGTGACATACAGAAATGGAGATACAGGAAAATAAGACACAGAGAAAATAAGAGACCTGAAAAGATAAGAAACCTGAAAAAGTCCGTTTGACAAAATAATGGTGAGACTCCATCCTAGCCAATGAGGTCCTCATCCCCTGACGGCCTGTACTCAGGTTCTCTAAAACCTGCATATGCATTGCTGGTAAATTGTAACAGTTTATTCTGCAGGTTCAGGAAGAGATTACATCCTAGAAGGTTCCTGTGGATGTGAAGATCACATAGCCTGCTGTGACTGATCAGCTGGATATCCTGTGCATTACTACAGGAAATAATGAAAGCGGCACAGGCATTTCAAGTAAGAGCACAGGATATTTCACCTCCCCTGTTCCTGTTATTTTTAAAATTCAGCTGAGAAGGTAAGAGCACAGAACTCTGACACACAATGAACTATTTCTTCACACACAAACCCGCTTCCCACCTCAATCCTGCCAGCAGAAATTTGCAAGTACCACTAATTCCTTTCCAGCTACCCATGCGACACCTGGACACACAAGTTGTTTGTTTCTCTTGCTCCTTTCAGACAAAATTTTTGTGATTTTTTTTTTCTGTAAACTACAAGCCGTCACTGAACAAATGAAACAAAAGTTCCTTCTCTCAAGTAACTTGTGGAATTCTCTGATAAGGATACAGCCAGTACAAACAACTGCCTGATGTGGGGTGACTCTTTCCACCATTTCCAGCCAGTCACGTCTGGACCCTCTATTTACCCTGACAGAAGACGGCTCCAGACCTATCAGCAGAGAATTTGGTCCTGTGGAGTGCAGGTGTTGTACTCCATAAGGCATGCAAAAATGCTGATGTCTACTGTAATTAGTTTCCAAATTCAGTCTGGCAGTTTAATATGACTTATGTGCAATAAGTAACAAAAATAAAAAATGTGTTCTAAAATTATAGAGAGTTGAAAAGGAAAACAAAGCTAAGAAATAGTTCCTTATCCCTTCTTGTTTCACAATGAAGAATTATCTGTGCTTTTGAACTACAAATCATCAACAGCACTTTTTTGTCCAGCTCATAGAGGTTTTTTAGTTCAGGACCTTTCAGAGTTGTCATCTGGGCTTGGAGGGTAAACTGGACACAGATCTCTGCAGCTGAGCTGCAACAAGATTATTTTCAGAAAGAGAACTGTCTGATGTTGGCACAGAGCTGCCAGGTTGTGTCCTTAACCATTGCTTCCCAAAACACTACTGTATGGGAAATAAAGAAGAGAGAGAGGCCGTGAACAATGCCTCTTTGTGTCCTACCGATTTCCAGGAATAGTACGGCCGGCCCCAGGCTGTGACACTGTTTTCACACACCTCTCCCGAGCACATCCCCGAGCCAGGCTTTCATAACCCAAGGCTGCTCTAAGGGGTCGTCATGCCACGTGCCAGGTTCCTGTGGGTTTCTGCCACTCTCAGGAATCTCACAAGCTATTATGGGCAATGGGAACTTTCTCCTATAGAGTCTGCAGTCAAGGTCTATAGCTTCCCCCGCTCCTTTCAAACCTTGAAAATTACAGTATTGTTACTTCTCTAAGGAAGGAGTTTCAGAGCACTGAAAATTAGCTGTGTGAGACTGGGTTAAACAATACCTTCTAACCACTGTGAATTCCAGTAGGAAATTAATTCCCATTAACTGACTTCATTTCAAAAGTGTTCATATACTACAATGGTTGGCTGCAAAAATGGTTTCTACATGAACCGAGGAGGTAAGTTTTTTTCAATGACAAGTAATTATCAAATATTTGGTTTTCTTGTAAGTAACAGAAATACCTTTTAGCATCATATTAATATATCTACTTTACCTGGAGACTATATCTTCTTGTTGAAGACGTGCAAAATCTTAATATCCCTAACATCCGTAAATCTATCTGATTCGTTTCTGAACATTACCAGGAATACCTATGTTTATGGTTTTTATACTCCTTTTCAACTTCTCTGTAGAAATACTCAAGTCAAGGAATTCATTTCCTGAGATATTCCATTGGACCGACAAGCATGGCTTTGTGTGAACGTCATATATAATATAAAACAACAGTGAGCCTACATCAAACAAGGGAGTGAGTGTGTTACAAGACTCTGAAAAGCAGTTTTTTTGACTCTGGCAGAGCCTTGTGCTGACAGAGCTATAAAGGTTCTGCACAAAATCACCAAGCGACTACTGGTAAACCTCTGCACACTGAGCTGTAACGATGCTCCTCTTATTCCTGCACTCCAATGCCTACATGCAGTGGAGCAAAAATACTGTTCCTTGTCAGCTTGCACTACAGGTACACCTTGCTGCTGCGGGCACGGGGCTGCAAATTCATTCACCAGACAAATTTACTACACCAATTCCCAGCTCTTCAGCAGTTTGTTTTAGCGGTGTCATTGCTAGATGTGCTGGTGACTGTGGAATGACCCTCAGCCTATTCACTTTTTCTATTTTTTCCTCAGTCAGCCCTTATTCAATAGCTTTGGTTCCTACTTTCAAACATAATAGGATTGACAATAAGATACAAGTTCTGAAAACTCCTCTTTTTTTTTTTTTAAAGGGTAACCTGCAGATGATATTTCTTTTCCCAGTGATGGTCTGACCACTGATGACAAATTTCTTGTAAAAATTTCAATAATCTAGCTGCAATGTCACTGGTCTCATATTCTATGAGTGGTAAAAATTTCGGGAGAGTCACAGTGTTCCCAATTTCCCTCTTGTGCTGCCCTAGCACTCCTGATTTTTTAAAGTTCTTCTAAGAGTTTCTTCTCAGAAGTACACACTTTCTACAAGACCCCCAGAACTTAAGATGCTTCTTCTTGTTTTATTTTTCATTTAAAGATGCAAAGCAGATGCAGATGTATGCTTGCATTTTTCAACCATCTGCTTTAATAACTAGCTACAGGATGGACTCTATGCTGGCCTTGTTTTCCAGTCTCTGAGTATATGGATAACGCTGTTTAAAACATGACTTAAATGCAATGACTGACTTGAAAAAAAACAGGCCTGGAGTCTGAAGGCACACTATTAGTTTCACTCACTGCCTGCTCAAAGGGAATGTCTCCTTTTTTACATACCTGACAATGAGTGAACAGTAACATCAAAGTTTATAAACTCTTTATTTCTTTATTCACCAAGTCATCTTTTGTTTTAAGAGGCACTTGACAAAGACATACACTTTTTTGAAGATAACCTAAGAATCACTAGAAGATTACTTGCTAGCTAATGCAATGTATATTTATACCTTTAAAGAAAAGTTCTCCTGTATGCCAGTTTTGCTAACCCCTATAATTTTTTATCACAAGGCTATATAACATTGGATATTTTCTTTGATGCTCTGGCTTCTGAAATCAAGATATTAAATTAATTTTTCAGGAGTAAGAGAACTCTTTGGTCCCTCGGGACATGTTGCAAGCTTCCCTATTCCACCATTTTGAATATCTGATTGGGAAAGCTTGGTAACACCATGTCTCTTCACATTTCCAGAGACTCCAGAAAAACAACACTCCTATGAATGTTACGAAAGACTTTGTGACGTATTTTATCACCACTCATCAGAGACCCAGGTTATGGAATTCAAACCACTGATAGAAATGAGCTCTCCAAGTACCACTTCTTGCAGACAGAAGTGAACTTGTTCTGGCCTGGGGCAGAGCTCAGTGCAACCCAGCAGAGCCCAGCGAGGGGCGGAGTGGGTTGAGATGGCAGCATCAGATGGGCTGATTCTACCTGATGCCAGCGGTTTGTGGGGACTCTGCATCACCAGAAGTTGCAGGATCCATTTAAAGAAAAGACCGTTGGTGCCTGTTCTTGTAAGCAAAATGCAGGTCTGTGTGGCCTGCCCTGCCCTTCGAAATCATTGTGCACCTTACAGTGCCATCAGGACTCCTTGAATATTCAGCAGTTCTGAAAGTCATGACATCTCTCTTAAGCCTCCACAAATGCAAATGAAGCTAAACCGTAAGAACAAACCCCTGGAGAAAATAAAACCCTTTATTTGTAAGAGAGGGAAAATTATCAAATACATCTCCAGTAAGACATTCCCTTCAGCTTTAACCTTTACTATTAAGCAAAATAATAAAACCTACAGCTCCCTAGTATTTCCATTAAGAATACAGAGCAAACAATTAATAATGAACCTCTTCACACCCCTATATAGAAAAGAATATTTTTCTCTGTTTTGAAGAAACTGGACAATATTTTTAGTGGTCAGCACCAAGCCATGATCACTGAAGAGATCAGAATGAAAATAACTGTAGGCCCAGTGCCTTCCCTGCCAGTCCATTTTCCAGGTAGAAAATAGGTCTCAGATAATTAACTCACATTCCTCTTCTGCATAGTTGTACAAAGAAAAATTATTTAACCATATTTCCATTTTACTTTACAAAGCCTAGAATATTAATGAACTACCAAGAAACAGAAAGCTCATCCTATATAACATACACAT
This sequence comes from Mohoua ochrocephala, assembly GCA_013398855.1. Taxonomy (NCBI): domain Eukaryota; kingdom Metazoa; phylum Chordata; class Aves; order Passeriformes; family Acanthizidae; genus Mohoua; species Mohoua ochrocephala. Next base: position 25,342 of record VZTA01000133.1, on the reverse strand, counting down.
ACCCTCCAACACCTTTCACAAATTTTAATGTCTTCAGATTTTCATAATATCAATGTAATTTATTCCTAATGCCAATTTCTGAATTTTCAACTTTCTCACAGGGAAGACACAAAGGTTAAGCAGCACTTGCTTCCATCTAATCTCTGCAAATCCACTATCGAGCCTGATGGTAGCCAAACACTCAGCAATACTTACTAGGATTAACAGAAGGTTACAAATGGATCTACTCTCTCAGGTATTGCTAGACCTGCAGCCCTTTAACTCTTAGTCTTGAAATCAGCATAATGAAGTTAACTGTGGGAAGCCAGTTATTACTAATGCTGTACGGAATGTCCACGGAAATTACCATGTTTACCAAGGTGGCTCTCGATTACTTCAAATTTCCCTTTATTATTTGTTGCCTGTTTCCAGCAAAGAGCCAGAGTAGTAACACTGTATTTTTTTTTCATTCAATCGGCATATAGAAGTCCACCAGTAAATCTTTAGCTGAACAGCAGGCAAATGCACATGTCCAAATCTCTATAAACCATCAGAACACTGGAATGGGAATACTGGCCATTATGACCAGAAGTTCACCTACCCTGCTATCCCATCTTTAGCAACAATCATGAACAAGCCTCCAGAAAAGAGCCAAGAATAGAAGCATTACTGAATGCTTGTAGCATTCCACAAATTTAAACTGTCTTATGGCTTTGTGCCATTTTCTACATATTTTTGTGAATATACAAATTTAGTGCTTTAGCTACCTCGTGTCTGTCTACAGAGGTGGATAAAGAGGGGAAGAAAGGAAAAATCTGTAACTAATTAAAAATTCTAAACCTCAGAATGAACCAGTCTGAGGTTTTTTAAAGGCACATTAATGCTATACTTCTGGTACCTATGTAAGTCACATGGCTAGGAGGCAAACAGCCCGTTTCTCCTTGGAGGTATGGAAATCTTTGTCTCTGCATACTGCAGAGCACTGATGCTTGATAGGGAGCAGTGAGTGAGCAGATACAAATCACCTGGGGGTCCAGCCATCTGCCTCTCACCCTACCAGATCAGAGAATCTCAGCTTCAAACCTATTTCCTGCCTCAGCAAAAAAATGTGTTTTACCCTTGGCAAATGTACGTCCAGGTGGGACACTCTTCGTTTGCTGGGTAAAAAGCCAACCTTCCTATCTCAGATTGGGCTGTTTGTTTGTTTGTTTAGGGGTTTTTCTCCTGTAAGAAAATGCCATCTGCCCAAAGCTGTTCAAAAAGCCTGAAATGTCCAAAAGTAATCTTGAGGAAGAATTAGGAAGTAGATGTAAGGTGGTAATAAATGTTATTTAACTTCTGACTGTCATTCATCAGAGATGTCACTGAGCACACGTGGCATACAGAAGCATCAAAAAAGGCCCTTCCCACATGGCTTTTTTTTTTTCCTTCTGAATTGTAATTTTGGTCTGGGTTAAAGCTTTACTTTTTTCTTTTTTTCCCCCTTTTTAATTCTTTTAAAATTATATTGCATTATCTGGCTTAGAAGGAACAAAACAGTATTTTACAAACTTTATTTCAGTGTTGATAAAAATTAATACAAACTCAGCAATTGCTTACCATATCTCTTCCCTCAAGACCACCCTGAAATCCTAAACAAGTCAAAAGGGCCATACTGAGAATAAATATCAAAGACATTGCCAAACATGCCTTTCTATTTAATTAGCAGACAAGCTCATTAGCAGAAGAACTGTACAGGAGAGTTTGCCTGCAGCCCTTGCTGACATCAAGGACTGCAGAGAAGTAGGTTGCAGTCTCACATGCAGAAAGCCAGCCAGTGATGGCAGCAACAGCAGTAGATGGCAGAGCTGGGGACAGGGATGTCTGTCCTCTAATGCAGGTGTAACTCTGCAGCACACTGCGATGAGAAGTGAGATTTGGCATCTTTGGGGGGGCACCCAAGCAATGGATTCACCAGCACAGAGCACAAGTGGCAGAGCACATCCCTGCTCCAACAGCTGGGAACATTTTCTGCATGCGAGAGGAATGGGTGGGAAAGACAGCCCTTGTCTACAGCATGAGGATGCTTGTCTTGTCCCACAGAGCACTACACGGTGAATAAACCAACACAGTCACGAGTGGCAAACAAACACTACCATCAGAAAACATATGCAATATCTGTGTGTGTGTGAGGGGATGACTGTCTGCACCTTGTCTGCACGGTGAAAGGGAACAGCTCACAACGCAGTCCCGGCAGCCTGCTTCTGGGTCAAACAGCCTGTCACTGAGCAGCACCACTTATTACTTGGTTAGATTTTAGTACTTGTTCAGCACAAAGCAGATAATACTCACGGAGTGCTCCAGGAACTGAAAAGACTATTTGTCTGAGCTAAAGGCAGTTCATTGTAGCCTCTCCAAGAAGGAGCACGTCCACGTTTTTATTGCTGGGCTGTTGTTGAGGACATCTTAGCTTAAAATACCAATGAAACCTTTATTTACAATAATTTGAGGATTTCTTCAACCCTTTTCTATTGAGAAAATAAAATTTGGGGCACTTGTGTAGTCACAGCTGTTACTAATCAAATTTATTTAAGAGAGTAATGTGAAACAGCATGTTTGCGCAAGTTCATAATCACAGCAGAATTAAATAATTTTTACAGAGCATTTATTTGAAATGTTCTGTACACAAACTTTTAATATGGCAGAGAATATTTCCCTTGCAGTTTAGGTTCGATTCCATTCCTGGAAACCACTATAAAAATCCAGTTCACTTGCGGTGGGGTTCTTTATTTATGCTCAGTTTTAGTTTTAAGATCTGTGACAAACACCAGATTGCTCACGTTCGTCACGACACAGGCAGAGTCACTACACACCCTGCCCTGCCTCCTGGTACTACCCTGCCAGCATAACGCACTCCTGGCTCACTCTGGAGTGGCCTGCTCAGCAGGCTTCCCCTCTGTAGGCATCCAGGTCTGGAGCTGGAAAAGGGGCTTTGAACTTCACTTGCCTTCTGGCACATCTGCAGTTACAGCCACAGTGTCAGTCACTTCTTAAAATGATGATCCTTGCATCAGTGTTACTCTTCCTGTACTGCAAAGATCAGCCCTGTACTGGTTGTCTGTACAAAGACAAGTCCTGCTCATCTTGGCAAGAATTTTGGATCCAGCAGAGACCTGGAGGCCTCCTACTTCTGGAGCCACCAGCTTCTCTGTAGAGGGATTCTTAAAACGCAGTGAACAAGCCAGGCTTAGCAGGGCCTGTTTGTCCTGAGTGCTGCAAGATTAGCATGGTTTAGCGCTTGAAGTGTCCTTGAGGACGGGAAAAGAGAAAGAAGAACGGCTTCGCAAGAAGAAAAGGAATGTTCACCAAGATACGATAACTGCAGGATGGGGGGAGAGAGGACACTTGTTTACTGCATGTTAACCAATAAGCAAAAGGGGGATACGCGTGATTGTACCTCAGTAGCCAATTATAGAGTTAGTTAAGGCACGTGAACAGCTGGTGACTGGTAAACAATGCTATATAACCCTGTTTGTTTTGAACAATAAAGGAGAACAATTGTTAACCCTATCGGCGTTTGTCGTTACTCGGCTCCCATTCTCAGGAGGGACTCTGCTTCACTTCTCCCTTTCCCTTCCCCACCCACAAATCCTCAGTTTAAAAAACACATGCTGCTAATTTTTAAAGAGGTATAATATACCAAAATCTAACTTTTAGGGCTTTTAACCTCTGTGTTCACCAGACTTTTTTCCCTCACATAAGTCTACCAACTATTTTTATGAACAGTGCCAGGTGCAGGGACTTTTTTAAAGGAAGCTTTACTAGTCAGTGGAAACTGGCCAAAAGCCATGAACTTGTTCCAGGCAGCTGACCAGCCAGCTGCAACGGGTGATGCCAATGCCCTTTCCTCATGGCTGAAACATGTCAACTCACCACAGGCCTGGCAAGAGGATCACACAGCCCATTAGCAACTTCCCTTGAAACACACATATTGTAAAGCCTCCTTTCACCTCTTTGCCCAAGCCTTAGTACAACTAAATTGCTTACTGTCCTTGTTTTTAATGTCTCTTACCTCTGCATTGCTATGTGTCAACCTTTTTTCCCCACAGAATAAAACACTTCTCCAAGCCAATCTCTCAAAATCCTTGGCAGTGATGGAAAACCTTCTTTACCAATAGCTTGTGAGAGAAGTTGGAGTCTCATGAGATTTCTGAGGGCGAGGAGAAACACGGGGATGGAGAAGAATCACATCTGGGCTTTCTTCCTCCCCACTTACCAAATTCTACGTGAAGGGTAGAGAAATCAGGCAGAGAGACAAATGATGTCACTTCATCTCCCGTGTGCCATCTGTTTTTTCCACTCCAAGCTTCCTATATACTTTAGATAGTGACAGCTCATCAGAAAGGAATCATCCCACAGCATACTGCTGTTTTGTAAGGCAGAGAGCATTTCCACCCTGCCCTCCTCTCCTCTATTTTGGCACTTCAGCTATCCCTCTGTACCAGTCCTGACTATATACCGACACCTATTCCCTTAATCCATCTTTTTTGACAAATCTTCCACTTCTCAGCCTTGATCTTACAGCTACTTTCCTTGCCTCCTATAACCATTTTTTCCTTAAAAGTTATTCAAACATATCTTTGTTTGTCCCATCACTCATGGAGGAAGCTGGGAGCTAGCAAGAGCAGTATGGTACCACAGCTGCATCCATTCATAATTTCAAGGTTTTTGGGTTTCTTGTTGACTTAGTCTTTATGTTTTTTTTTCAAAGACAATATTTTTTAGAGATTACACATAACAAAAGCACTGATATGACTCCATAAATTTAACTTCAACTTAATTAACTGGAAGTATCTGTCAGAAACAACTTTCTCATTATTAAAATACTTTGACTGGAGATTCAGTCAAAAAAAAAAAGAAAAAAGTGGTCAAGATAAAGTGATACCTCAACTGGGACCATCTTAGTGGTTTTATTATGGAGGAAAAAAAGTAAATCCGCAAATTATTCATTGCTTGCAATCTCTCTTGCAAGCTCACAGAGCAGGCGTTAACCTGACATAAAAACTTTTACAAATATTATTAGCACTTCAAAGACACCACAAATATTGAAGTAGATAAATTCTCTATTACTTATTCTCCTCCGATGTATCCTTAAGCAGGACAACACAGCTTGTCATCTTTTGCCTGCTGAGTTACGGCTGAGAATATGCATTAGGTATGATGTATTTGGTTCAAGGAAAGGGCTTCATTTGAACTGATAAAAAAAGAGAATTTTTCCTGCAGTTAAGGGAGACATCTTGTCCTTAATTTTCCATTTAGACCTGTAGGTTCCAGAAATATGTTTCATCTTTTTATATCTCACACTATAACATAAAGTTGCAATGGAGTTTTAAGCAGGGAATGACGGCAGTGACCCTAAGACATCCTAGTATTTTCTAAGTCTACAACATGGCCAAAGACACTGACTGTTTCACACTGTTTCACCTGTTGATGTCAATGGAAATACTCTGTATATTCTTGAGCGATCACAGTTTCCATCATGAGTGTATTATAAAATTTTACGGACCATCCCACTTACTTCTTAAAAGAGAATCAGTCTAACTAGTTAGTATGAGCCACCTTGTCACTCAGTGGCACTTGTGTTTCCGTCTAACTAGTTTCACCACATTGCGGCAGAAAGCACTTTTCCTTGTGTCAATCAGCGAGACCTAAGCTGAAGCTGGCAGTGTGTCGTCTACGGAGCTAGGGCTGCTGAGGCACCACTCTCAGAAGGATGGCTTGGTGCTACAACACATTCTTTATGTCTTGTGTTTGTTGTCCCAAAAATCCCCCGAATTCTCCAACCTTCCTACTTTCCAGGCTATTCAGTGAATATTAAGATGGTCATAGGACAGATGGCTTGAGTCTGTGGTTTGCACTGACAGGAACTGGCTTCCAGACTTGACTTCTTCAGACCTGAAGTTATGAGCGTGCACAAAGTAGAAATCTAAATAAGCAAATGCCTGGTCTGCAAAGTTTGGTTTACCGTCACTCAACAAGTGTGAGTGAAGAAGTCAGGAAATATCTTTAGTTGTAGATAAATTTCCATGCATCACCAATGCATTTCCCACGCAACATCTTCATAATGTACCCAGGAAGAGAAAGCTAGAGTATTTTATAATTCATTTGGCACATCTGATTTATTTGTGTATACATTTGAGTTGTGTCTGTAAAACATCTCTAGACATTTTAGTCATGACACACTGAAACATGAAAAACTTGCTAGTTTTTTTTAAAAAGTGAGACCTGATCAGATGAGACTGAAGAACTAAGAGCTTTCTTTGTGAACACATTGCCTTCCTTCTACACACAATGCCTGCTGCTTGACAGCAACTTTCTATTCAAGGCTCTGCCTAAAACCACCTGCAGGCTTGCAGATCTAGGACCTGAGGCATGGATTGAGTGGTGGGCAAAGGTGTGAACTCAGGTCAGAAGCAAGCATCTGTCCATAGAGCAATTGCAGGACGCAAATACAAACATGCCACATTTTCAGAAAGGTCTTCTCCAGATATGAATCCCCTGTACCCTGGCAAAATGGATTTGGGGAGGGACACAACATGCACACACAAGTTTAAAGCCCCAGGAGGCCCTAAAATCAACATGTGACCACAGGCATTCTGATCAGCCAGCTGTGTCCTTCTGCTGATTTCTCAGCCTGTGTGGACCTGAAGAGATCAGGACTGGGAGCAGAATTACTACAGAAACACAAAACTTTCTCCAGGTGTATTTTGCTTTGAAGTAAAAAAACAACCAACCAACCAAATAAACAAACAAAACCCCAAAACATGCTAACCTCTGCAAGTCCTTTTTGTTAAGACTTGAACACCTGGGTTTGAGTCCTTAATGCATAAGTAACTCTTGGATGCCTAAATAAAAAACCTTCTAAAACCTGCATTTTACCCTCTCTGGATCCATAATGACTATTGTTAAGAAAATAAAGACTGAAAGATGTTATATCTCAAGCAAGACACAAATTAAATGGTTTGAAATACGCCCTGAGTTCTCGTGGGACTGACCTGAGGTAAAATTTCCTATCGAAATGCACAACATTTCTCAAGGAAATAATAATAAAAAAATTAACTGGAAAATTGAAAGTTAAAATGACCTTTGATTTGTGGATCAAGCCAATTTTTAGCTGGTTTTTAAACCACTTTTAAAATAATTACTTGAATTACTATTTCTTAGGTTTTTTTCTAAACACTGGGACAACATACAGCTGCTGCAGTCTATTTTTCTGGATCTTGCAAAAACTTTAGATAATTCTGGAAGCTCTTTAAACATGAGAGAGTATTTAAATACTCTTTTAAGCTACAGAAAATATACTTCATCTGAGCAAGGGGATGTGGTAGAATTACTGCCAGAAACTATTAAATGGCTTGCAGCAGTATCTACGCTTCTGTTTGAAGAGGAGGAAAAAAAATGTTTGAAGGACATGGAGCCTTCCCTTCCCTTCCCTTCCCTTCCAACAAATTTGCCTTAACTTAATCTGATGTACTTTTAGCCTCCCTTCCCTATGGGTATTGAACAATAAATCAGTAAGAGAAAAGAAGCTCAAGACAGACCAAGTGCATGTTAATCTGGGACACTGTTTTGCTAATAAGCACAGCCGTTGTTTCTGCTCAGTGCAAATTGTATTATTTTGTGTTCAATTGGTTGCATTTGTATAGTTTGACTGTCTTATCTATCCTGTAGGGCTGAGCAAAGCGGCACACCCACTGAAACCAAACATGAATTTATTTTCTGTAAAAGCGGGGCTGAGACATGAAAGCTGTGAAAGAATCTTGTTAGCAATTCTCTGTGTAGGCAGCATGTTTCACTTTAATCATATGCATTACAGCCTCTACCCATCGCTTCAAATTCACTCCTAGAGCTTTTCTGCACATCAGTTTGGCTAACCCACTTTCTGATGTTTCTGCCTCTGTATAAGAAAGCTGAAAACTATACTGCTTTTTACACCGCAAATGAAACAGCAAGACAACACACACGCACGCACACACTGAGGCAAAATCAGCGCCTTTGAAGTGCATGGCTCGTGCCCATCATTCCCTGGTTCTGCTCCATGTTTTCCGCTACTCCGTTGTTCCCCGGACGCCTGAGGCGCCTGCACGGAGCTGTTCAAACACAAGAGGGCAGGCGACATGCGAAGGAAAGCGCGGCACATCGCATGGCGCATCGCACGGCGCAAACAGCCAACCTCGAACAGGCTCTCGGCAAACTTCAAAAATTAGGCAAGCGCTTCTCACATTCACCATAACAATGTATGTGACCAAGCTTTTCTTCTGTTTCTCCAGTCATTACACTATTATCTACAGCTATACGCCTGTATTAAAAACCGTGTCAAAAAGCGAATGTTCTTATTCTCTTGAAACCTGTAGCAATTTCTAAGGCCACTCTGTAACAGGAAGAAAAGTTACTTTCCCTCTTTCCGAGATTTGACGTGCAGCCTAATGAAAATGCGACAGATTCTCTCTGTGTGTTCCACCCGCTGAAATATTTAAGGCTCTCCCCACCATAAATGTATTTCAGTAAATGTGTTGTGTTCATTCTTACACAACCCTGCTATTTAAATGTGGGTAGTTGTTAGAGCAGGCTGTCATACGACGACTGTCTAGAAGTAGGCAGTGCAGCTGCGAAGTAGCACACCAGCCCCCCTACTAACACGTTCTCTGCTGGTTTACTGTTGAAAAATTTCCAGTACCCGAATCTTTGAAGCTAAAATACCAATTCAATTTACAGATCCTTTGCAGTCCCGTGCCTTCTTGATTGATTTGATATTTTTATTTATTATTATTGGTATTTTAAGGTTGTGAGTTAAGTTCCTAAAAAAATGATCAGCAATTAATAACTCCTAATGAAGTCAGCAAGGTTTATGTCACCAATACGAACAAGCCAGAGGTTAGGTCTTCTAGACAAATTCCATACCTAGTAAAATAAACATGGAGATACAATCTGAAGAAAAACTGTGCCCTCGTTTTTCTGTTTGATGGTAACAGATCAAAAGTTAGATCCTGCTAACCTGTATTTTCTTGTCTCCACCCAGCTCCTCTTCACTGATACACACAAGGAATGTAATTGGTTCTGATGACATGTTCATGTAAACTAAAGACATTCATTTGAACAGAGAGATGGATATGTGGAGCCTGGCACAAAGGAGGAGGTAAAGAGTAGTCCTTCTGAAAACGCAGCGGTTAAGCATCTGTGTAGATGTTCCAGGTTTTGAAAAGCTCTTCAAGTTCTTTGACTGTGACAAAAATGAACTCGTTTACCTGCTTCAATCTAAAACAGATTACTGACCATTTATGGAAAAAAAAAATTAAAAAAAGGTCTGATGAATTGATTTGCTATTGAAAGTAATTCAATGCAAGTGTTCTTACATACCACTTCTCTGACATCAGCAGGCATTATACAGTCTACATTTTCCACCCCTTTGTGGAACATCACCAGCATTTAGTCGTCCCAACATGATACCAGGAAGGGCCCAGCTGAATTGCCTCTCTCACATAAACAACACTTGAGTTGGGTGTTATGTCTTTGTTTTTGTGTTTTTTTTTTTTGTTTTTTTGCAAATGATGTTATCTCCAGGATTTCAGCTACACAAGAGAGATTATGACAAAGATGAACACAATCAAAACCAAACAGTTACAAATGAAAAGGCGCATTGAAAAGCAATTAAAATTCACGTGTCAGAAAACTTACTCTATTCCACAAATTGCCTCATATTTTCAAAGGTTTTCTCTGATAGGCACTTTAACACGTGTATGAAGTACTCTTAATATTGTCAATTTGTCAATCAAAACTGCATTTTTCTCCTAGTCATCCAGTCACCAGCCTTCATCTCACACCTTCAGGCCATTAGCTCTAGGTTGGCTAAATCTGCCTTTTGGACTACATGTGTTGTTGAACGAGAACAGGATCTCTTTTTTGTTGTTTTTATCTTGGGAAAGGAAGTGTTCTGGCAGCACGTCTAGGTCTTATGCGTAGAACAGGATAAAGCAAAAAAGACGACACCACCCTGAAATATATGCATCTCGTGATAGAATTAATCAGTTTCTGAACATGATGAACTTCCCTACAACAGAACTAAAAGGAAACACCTTGCAGATAATAATGAAAAAGTGTAGTAGCTCATGCAAAAATCTTTCCTTTTCCCAGAGCAGATATTTAAGGATTTAGTTCTTAATTTCTTTTTAAAGAAAAACAAATTCCTATTCCAAATCAAGAATAATTTCACCAGGTGAAAAAAAAAAGCATTCTAAAGCATCACTACAATAAAGTTTGTCTTCTTAGTTCTTCATAAAACCTGACATAACTCTCCACTTAAATTTCTTCCCAAAAACAAACAAAAAAACCCCACCAACCCAAGCCCCAAAACAAAACAAAAATTCTGAACAACGCAAATCTAGAAAACAAAGTTCTACTGCAGGGACACAGTTCTTAAAAGATATGTTACATAATCACCCTCATATAACAGACTACAGCAAGTTTTTAAAAAATCAATTTAACTGTGATCATTTCTGATTTAATATGGTTTGGATCAGTAAGTTGTAATTGCAAAAGCTGTACATTTGTAATTAATGAGTACAAATTATTCAGAAGTGGAATGGGTTGAATGCCATTAGAAGTTTATACACACAGTACCAAGTTCTGTTCATACAGAAAATTAAATTCTAAAATTGATTTTAATGCACGATGCCCTTTTTTCATGAGAGAGCTCTGATGAAAAGCCAGTAATATAAAGACTATTATGACTTCGGGTCATAACCCGAAGTTCAAGATTGCAGTTGAACAGCCTCTAATCTTCTCTATATAATAAAAAAAGCATTTTTGAATCAAATATGAGGCTGCGTTTAGCCATGCTCATGGCATGAAGTACCACTCAGGAAAGATAATCCCGTGGGACTCAGCCTCTGCTTTGCCATCAGGCGACAGACACCAGGCTGTGCCCTGCGTGTGGAGCATCTGTCGGAAAAGGCGTGTCATCCCATCCTTTTCCTTGCTGTGGTGTTTTGGGACAGGATTCCCACACAAATCCAGGCATGAGGCCAGGGCTGCAGCTGCCCTCCAATCATTCCTCCCCATCCACCCTCTCTGAAGGACCAGTAGAATGGGTGTGTGCTGCCTATACCCTCTGACCAGCTGCAGGCACCTGGGGAGCTTTGAGGCTGAACAGGGCACAGTTCTCCTCTCTCAGCTCTGTTCATAAGCACACAGCCCAAGACAAGCATCAACCTTCCAGGAATGTTCAGGCGGTAAGATGCTATTGAACATGTGCGAGATTTGCAAAGCAAATGCTGTGACATTGCTTAAAAGACACCAACACAACCATTACTTTCCCAGAAATCATTATTTTCTTTTCTTGATAAGATTAGTATATTTGATGCTAAAATTCAGCTGTTTGAGGATGCAGAAGAATCTTTATTATCAACCATAAATAAACTGAAAGAAAAATATTCCCAGAGAAGTGGCTGAGTCACCAGTTCAGGTATTTAAAAGATACACAGAGGAATATAAAAGAGGTGTAGATGTAGCATTTAGGTACATCATTTAGTGGTGGACTCAGCAGTGTTTGATTAAGGATTGCACTTGATCATCTTTAAGGGTTGTACTCGATGATCTTCAAGAACCTTTCCAACCTAAACGATTCTGTCATTTTATACTGAACTCTAAATGGAGTAAGGGCTTGTTGATGGGTGTTGAGTAGAAATTCCTTTTTACCCTCCAAAAGGAAACAGACTGGCCCTTTATACTGCGTAGTGACTTATCACTCCCTCCTCTGTTTCTTGGAGGCAAAAAATAAATAGCAAGCAAAAAACCACACCCCACCAGTGTTAAAGAAAGTACAAATGTTCCTTACAGAACAATTAATTTCTTATTAATCTTAATTTCTTATGAATCTTAAATTAATTTCTATGCAGGGGGATTCTATACCTAACCTGAAACTAAATGGAATATAATAAATTCTGAGGGGGAAAAAAAGACAATGGAATTTGTACATCTACAGCTTTTGACCCAAGATATTTCCTCACTGTTACAATTTTCTTACTCAATCACCACCTCCCTTCCAAAAGGAAACACAAAATGATGGGGGCATATTATTCTGTCAATCTAATAGAGACATACACATTGTGAGTTTACCAGCAAAAAGACTGGGATTAATTTTATACAAAATATGTGTATACAACACAGATCCAGAAGATTATAAACCAGAAAATTCCACACAATGTGAAAGTATAAAATTACAAGATTTTATATAAAATTATTAGATTTTGTGTGCACCTACCAAGAAATGAAACTTTAAAATTAATGTAAAATTTTTGGACTTCAATTTGTTAATTCATAGAGCTCCTGAGGATTACATATAACAGGCACATGTTCTCAATCTGCTTGTTGATCTCACAATTGAAAAATTGGCAAGATTGGGTAGTAAAGTCCCAAGCTGAAGCTTTAAACTAATCTTTGAGTGCAAACTAACCATCTGAAAGCAAAAAAAGTGGCTATTTTCCTGATCAGTTCCAATTACACTGAACTCTTTAATCTCAACTGCGCATCTTTTTAACATTATACTTTGATTTGAATAGTCAACACTGGCTTTTTTTTTTTTTTTGTAAACAAGATACATAGCAAGTTTATCTGTACTAGACTCAAGTCGCTTCATTAGAACTGGAAGGATAGCACATCATTCTGGAGACACTAAAATGCAGCAGAATTGGGATTTAAATGTCTGGTCAAACATGTGGCTTACTATTAATCACACAGAAGTGAGGAAGATTTTTTCTCAATGGGAAAAGAAAAAGGAAACCATGATTTGCTTACTGAAATATGTTTTTGCATTATTTTACATTACACATAACAGACAAATCAATTAATATTGACCACTACATTGACAAGTCAGTCTTCCAGCTACTTTCCTGTTTGACATATTTACTACTTTACCATTTTTCTCATTCATCAAAAAAGCTATTTCTAACTTCTCACAGTTCTGCATTTCTGAAAATATGTATGTTTTAATGCTGGGTTTATGAACAAATATTGAAACACCATTGAAAAAATACCGCCAGTATCAACATAGCGCTGAAAGAGCTTTAGTTCTGTCTGAAAAAAGTTAATTTCCCCTTTTCTACTTTGTAATTTGAGCTGCTCTGCAGCTAACAAAAATGTTCTTATTGTCTTCTTAAATTTAAGATAGCAATAAATATTAACTCAGTCTCAAACGTGATATCATACTGTACGTAGCTAGGTTAAAAGGGAATGTAAAACTAATTACCTGGATTTCTTAGGAAACCCTAAATGCCCTAATTTACCCGACCATTTATCAGAAAAACTAATGTAAAGCCTTTTTTGTTCTTGCAATGGATAAAGGTAGCCGTTAGTCTCTGAAGTGTAAGACTCAACCAGCAAGACAAAACAAAAAGCAAATCTTGGGAATAAATATCAGCTGGACATTCACATAACAAGGTCCAGAGAGACATATCCAGAAGTTTCCGCTTTTAATCCAACTCTGAACAATGTTGGATGCTGTTCTCTGTTCCTTCAGAGCTCTTCTACTGCCAAAATAACTGCAAGGCTTGCAAGTCCGAATGTATCGTAAGCCTTTCCCAAGGCACCCCAACACTATCTGAGGCACTGAAACTATGGCAACCGAATAAGAAAGCAGCTTCCATGATTAATAGATGAAGATCCCAGCGACAGTGCCTTGCTAGGCCATAATTCAGGAATGCAGGAGGAATTAGCATAGAATTCATCTCAATCTACCAATAAAAAGTAGATTTTGAAAGGCATCAACAAAACCACTCTTTTTTTCTGCAGGGGAAAAAAAAAATCACCACAAAAAAACCAAACAAAAAACCCCTATGGAACTATAAACGGTTCAAAATCTCATTAACATTTCAATGAATGGCCGTCTCAAGAGCAAGTAATGGATAAATGTTCATGAACAATGCTGAAGGAAGCAACATAGGAAATTTCCTATTCAACTATAAAAGCCATATGAGGAATACTCAATATATAGAACATCTGAGTGAAACTGAGCAGCAATAGATAGGAAAGCAGAAATAATGTTTGCTGCAGTCAGGAACATAGTTGGATGCAGTTTTTCCCATTGTGTTGGGAATTCCTACAGGAGAGTACTTCTTCCATCTGCTGAACTGGAACACCTGACCATATCTATTATATACTCTACACATTTTCATTATTAGAAGATCCCTGAGTCTCTCGGGATCATTGCAAAATCGATGACAGTTAGGAATACCTTTTCTTTTTAAGCACATAATGAAACTTCTGCTATTATCGCCAGTAAAAATTCTAGTAGAGTGGTCTTCATCCAACAAGATGTTCTCAGACTGAGGTGCATAACAACAATATTGTTTATTTCTTTCCACTTTCATAAGCATTAAGTTTTCACTAAAGGCAACTGGTTACAGAGATCATAAAAACATAAGAATGCTTTTTTTTTGCCTGCTTCATGGAAATGGTGTAATGCTGCAGTCAAGGCATGGCTCTACCTGGGAAGGATGAGGGAGATGATGCCAAAGGCCTCCCATCCTGAGGATGGGACCCATGCTGCCCTGTCACATAGGTGCAGCAATGCTGTGCATCTGTCCCCAGAAACTCTTTAACTTCAGAACTGCAGGCATATTGCAAAAGTGTACGGCTGTGGAAAGTTTTTCAACAGCAGTTTTGTCAGTAGCTAAAAAAAACCCCAATACAACAAAATCCCACCACAAAAAAACCCCGGCATGGAGTAGTCCATGATATATGACTTTCAAGTATGTAATACAAATACTTTACATAGAAGTGCCTATTATTAACAATACTTTTAAAGGAAAGGTCATCACTGAATGCAGTGAATTACTATTTGTCTTCACTCTAGAGATACAGCAACTGGCAGTTCTGTTAATAGCTGGTTTATCTACTTCATTTTACATTTCTATTTCAGCCACTAAAGAAACAATCTGGGGCTTGGGGAAAATTTTTTTTTCATACAAAAATGACTCTGTATTCACATCAAGCATATTACGCCCCTCCTTTGGGCTGATAAATAACTACAGTTCTATACTAGGAAAGATTTAATGAGATTTTGCAGAAAATTACTGGGAAATTCATCCAGGGTTTTTCTCATCTTCTTCCTTTTCTGAAAGCTGGGGTTTTTTTGATTTTTGTTTTGTTTCTTTTTTCTTTTTTTTAAAGGGAATTCTACTTCTTTTTATTAAACTATAGCCAGAGTTAAACTTTAGATTTCAGAGGGCATAAGCCTGGCAGCCTCATTTATGTTCATTTGGTGCATGAAAACTGAGAACGTGATTATTTCATGGGGGGAAGCATAGATCTCTTATCCCCCTCCCTATTCCCAATGCTAGCAGCCTTTATAAGAAATGACAAAAACTGCAAATGTCTCTATGAATGCCTGTCTTTCAAAGAATCCCTCTCAAGACTTCCAGAATACCCTAATTTTGTACTTATTTTCTATTTTTTTTCTCCCTCTGTTCCCATAACACGTTTAATTTTGAATCCTTTCACATCTTCCAGAGGCTAAAACGAAATAGGCAAACGAGAAGCTTGGGAACTTCGCAACATACAGAGGAGCTGCAATACCTAAAATTATAACACAGTAGGTGGCACTCTTCCCTTTAAAACCTAAAGTTGTGCCTTGGGGATGTGCTGCCATATTGACATGTTGCAATCAAGACCCAAAACCAAAGCATCCCTCACCACGGATAAGTAAAGATCTCTTAACACTGCAGAAACATAGACACTCAGTTATTTCCATGGCCATGGGTAATGCAGCACAAAAAGAAAACAGAGATATACAAACTCCGCTCTGCCAGGTTTGTGCTTAAACTGGAGTAGTCCACTTTTATCTTCATAGACCCTATGCACATCTAAGCTGTTCCTCACTCAGGGGACTGGTGCAATAGGCCAAAAAGAAAATTATTCCTTAAGAGACCTGTCAGGCTCAGGTCTAGGCTTTCCCACAGCTGCTTGTTTCTGCATCAGAACATTGTTCATGGTTGCTGTATGCTGTTTTTCAGCAGTCAGACTGTGCTACTGACTCTATCTTACTGCCAAAACGTCTTGCCCAACTCGGAATAACCCTGATACTCAGAATGTATGAGCATAAAATGTTCAAACGGTTACCAGTAAAAAGCACTGCTTATTACTCTTATTTTTCTGTTGTCCTGTCAAACAAAGCTTGCCACAATTTGTTGGATGTGACTTGCTCCTTGACACGCAAATCTAGGTCTGACTTAACATTAAGGATCCATCCAGACCAAATGTACTCACAGGATAGCTTCAGGTCCTTAACAAGTATTGATTTCTAGCAGAGAACAGTATTTTCAGTTTGGGGCTTAAACACAAAAACCCCTTCCCATTTAAGTAATATTCCAGCAAAAGCTTTTACTCTCAGAAAATTACTATGGCAGGCAAGGCTTTCCTGGGTCAGCAAAGCTTACTTGGGTGAATGAGACTGCAAAAGATGAGGACTAAAGATTTACTTCAATAATAAATGAATAGTAGGAGGTCAAATATTGCAGCATCTGTATCAAATTAGGATAGTGAAAACTTCTGGTTTAGTACGGTTCAACTTCTCTAGCATATGCTGCATCTAATATAATTTCAATGTTGTTTTCCAGAATTTACTGGCTTGTTTGTTTTCAGCACTCTGTTATAGCGTATGGGAATCAGGTACTATACACAAAACATTTGTTTCGGTAGTATAACAATGTGTTCTTGCAAACAACTTGGATGTGAGACATGTATTAGCTCAGGTCAATTTAATCCTAAAACATTTTATGTCTCCCCTGCTGTAAACCATGTGAGCTCCTTTCATGTGTACTTATGTATGGCTCTTCAAAGCAAGATGACAAATTTCCCTTTCCCTTCACAAAACATGCACAAGCAAGTTCACAATCACCTACTTCCTTTTTAATGCAAACAATTCTAGTCTGGATTTATCACAGGTCATTAATTTGATCTCTGTGCTTCCCTTTTTCTTTTCATTTTTTTAAATTCTTTTCAAAAATTTAATGAAGGCAACTCCTCATTCTTAGCCCGATCCACCTGCTTCAGTCTTAAACACTGGTTGCTGCTATCTTCTATTTACAAACCTAAAGAAGGGACTATGGCTAATATTCACTTCCATCTTCAAGCAGCTGGAAATGTTAACTAGCCATCTTCCTCACAGATGTCAGTGCCCAATTATTTTTTGGTTTGAGTTGTATGAGTTCAGTTGATAAGGTTGGTTTGCCATTAAGTAAGAATACACAGTTTTCAAGAAGACTAAATGAGAACACATAGAACTTGTGTGACTACATAATTTGTAGTCCCTGAAAGCATTCACCCATGCTTCAAGCGTTTGATGCCTAGTACATGAAAAGCAAATGTTGCAAATATATAATACAGTATTACTTACTATTTTAAATTTTGTTTAGCATTTAGACAGAAATCTCATCTGGGCGTGCTGCTCCTGAACTAAGCTTCCATGAATGCCAGAGATTTTCTCAGTGAAGAATGGAAATCAACTTTTTTATGTATATGAAATTATTTGGCTTTAAAGGGAGCTAGTTCTCTCTGTCTTGTAACTTAATGAGAAGCTACCATATTAAAATCAGGCTCCTATTCGATAAAAGGATACCCTAGACAGTGAAACACCTTGGCAACTATACTTCTCTAATAGTGACATCCTACTGAATCACATACTTGCTTTCAACCATGTTCAAGGCAATTCTATGAAGAAAGAGATTTGCTGGTGCAGAACTGAATTTCCTCACAANAAAAAAAAAAAAAAAAGCTAACCACAGCAAGATCATTTTGCTTTTCTAATCTGAAAACAAACAGCAAAAGAAACCCTGAACATGATAACAGCTGCATAAATCTTACCATGAGAGAAATGCTACAAAATATCAATGAATTTTGAGAATTGAATTTTGAATCAAAAGAGCCTGACTCTACTGGACTTTGTCATACTGATGTCAAAGGATTTAATCACCAAGTAAAGATTACTTGGATGAGAATGGTTTAGTTGATGACAGTAAAATGAATGCACACCAAAAGCAGTCACAGAATTAATTGTTGCAAAGGCAGTGGGGAAAATCACACCTTTAGCTACTATCTTTGAGGTTAAGTTACTAATTAATATCGTTGCTGAATGATACAAAACAAGTTAGCTGAATCTATGTCAAATAATAAGCCACTTCGTGCAGCCCTGTGACAGAAAATGGTTGTGGACACTTTGCACTTCGTTATTTACAACACCTGCATGCTGTGCGTGCGCCTTTAGAAAATGAAGCATTCACCTTGCGTGCAGCGCCAGGAATTAGTATATTTTACAATTTATCATAGAGCTAACTAAAGCCTTTATTTTTTGCTGTTCTATCAGTGAAATAATTTTCTGCAGCAGCTAAACATCCGTGCTGCACAGACGCTGGCACAAACGTGCATGTTTACGAACTTCAAAAGCAGCGATTAGCTCGGGAGAGGAACAGGAGAACAAATTATCCCCTGAACAAGCGGTCAAGGTTAGAAAAAGACAGAGCCATTTGCCTAAAGAAAACCCAGCAGTTACCGCCTTGCGACTCACCCTGGGATGAGCCAGGAACGACAGAGGCGGTGGCGACGGGCAGAAGGGCATCTCCACTGCAACTGACCGGGCTGCAGCCTCAGCCTCAGCCCCGCTTCCCGCGCCAGCCCTCTACCCGCACGCCGTCCGGTCCACCCCCGGGAAACGCCTCCCTTGGACAGCCAGGCAGTCAGGCACGAAGAAAGGGGAGGTGGGACGGCAGATCCATCGCAAGAAGCAGGTACTTTCTTCACGCGTGGTGGAGACCCAAACTTTTCCCCGCCCTCTTTGGCGGCGGAGCGAGGGGCGGTGCTGACCCTCGGCCGCCCCAGGGGCTGCCCAAGCCCCCGCCGCCGCCCCCCCTGCC
>VZTA01000132.1:16626-51847 GCA_013398855.1 Mohoua ochrocephala | reverse complement strand
AACCATCATTTCTCTACTCCATCCTTCCTGTTTTAAAGCTCAAGTGTACTAGAGCTAAGTGCCAGTGTACTGAAAGAACAACAGCTACATGCAAGTCGTATATTCTGTTCTGGAAATCAGGGAAGAAAATGTTTGTCAACTGAGTCTGACAGTACAAACTTCAGTGACATACAGAGAACATAAATCCCAAAAAGCATATATGAGTTTATCATGCAAGCCGTGCAGTAGCATGGCATAATATGTGAGGTAAATTAGAACTGGTTTAAATCCACTGTTACAACCCATTACATTATCCTCTTTCCTTGGTAAGCTCATATAAAATATTTTAATTACACTTAAGCGTTCAATTTTAAAAAAGCATGTAAAAACAGATTAAAATTTGGCACAGACATAATGATATTATATCACACATTGATCAAGATAAAAAATATAATTCGTAATAAAGATGTGGTTTTCAAATTTAAAAGGAGGGATAACAATAATATCCCTAATGCAGGGGCAATTTGTTTGAAATCCAGATACACTGAGACAAACTCACCTTAAAAATAGTTATTTAGTCTTTCCTAAATTTAGCAGATTTTATTAAATAAGATTTAAGTGAAAAACTTTATGACAGCTTGTTATTCGTCCAAAACAGAAGCCTCCACCTCACCTTTACCATGCATGACAGTTCCCTACTTAACAGCACCAAGAAGTCCAGGTATCTTTGCATGAGCAGGCTACAAATGAAAAGTGATGCAGTGACATAATCTGGCATAATTTTTAATTAAGTCAGCAAATGTCCTTCTTTGTCTGATCAAGCCCATATAGTGCTGATTAATCATCATGGGTTCTTTCTTATCAATCACTTGCATTAAACCACGAAAAAATTTCCTTCTGCTTCATTTAGCATGTGAGAAATGTTTCAGGGACTTACACAGTAAGTTCTCCAACACATGCAGGCCCAAAGTACTGCTTGACTATACTATGAATGCATAAAGACCATGACTGATGAAAGCAAACCTCCATAAAGAAGGACTGGTAATTTGGCTTCATTCACCAAATACACACCAACTCCAAATTCACAAATCTGATTCCGATTCAAGTCAAAAGTCCCAGAACATTTTGTTCACACATGAAAAATTCCTGGTATTTTTTTCTGCACTTCCAGCTAGAGATCATGGCAGTTACCCAGGATGGTAACAAGTAAGATGTTTGGAAAAAATTCATATACAGAGTAACTTATCCACGCAAAACCATTTGTTAGAACACATACATGAAAATGCTAAACAAATTAGAAAGGAAGAAGCTATTTTATATACTTATATGTAGAACTTGCATCAATCATAATTCCCTCTTGCAACCTATTAGAAACGTTAATCAACAAAACCTCCAGACTGAAGATGAACTAATGGTATTTTCTATACATGTTATGTCACAGCTTTCTGACAGGCAATTCAATTGTAAATATACTGTAGGAATGAATTTAGTCTTGTACTGTAAAAAGTTTAAACATGGTCCTGTCATTTATTACAGGAAAGGGTAGATTTGATTTCCTTCTCTCTGTGTTACTAACTTCTTCAACATGCTCTAACTTCCTAACACTACAAAAAGTTAAGTTTAGGAGTTTTGTCCCAAAAAAGAGCTCAAGTGTTATCTAACTATTCAAGTAACATGCACGGTATGTCTGTGTTTTTCTGCATCAACTGGTTTTATGGTTGCTGTTCAGATAGCATTTCATTCTATAAATGCTTTACATTATTAAAAGCACAGTGTATTGTAACTGAAGGAGTTAATGATTAAAATTAAAAACTGCCAAAAAATCCCCCATGAATTGTCCTACTCATCTAGCTAATACCCACAGACTTCAGAGCAACAAGAAAAGGAGATGTCCTTCCAGATTTTAAAATCTTTACTTCTTGAAGAAATAACTATTTATAAACAGAATAATATAGAATACATTGTATCAAATCATATAATCTTAAATATTCAAAATTGAGGGAGAAGAGAAAGACACCAGTTCTACCTAGATTGATACAGAAAAGGGATTATCTAGATATTTTTTTAAGGATCTTCCTCCATTTGGATTTGGGAGGAATGGTCAGGAAGCAGTTTGTGCTGGTAGAACTGGTGATGAAGTCAGTGGATATAAACCACACTCACTATGACCTGAAAGCTCAGTCCTTCTGACATTTAGAAGTAATGACAATTTGTACCAATTTACAACCAAGGATTACTTTCTTAATGACAGCCCTAAAGAGGACAGTATCTTGTATTCTCATATGTCTAGGAGTTTGATTTATATCCCTTTTCACTGATGCATTAATATGAGGGATGATGGGATTATACTGACTAACAACATTTACTAAAACTACTTCTGTCCTAAACTGGTACACTTCACATTCAGTAATTCGGCACCACAACTCTCAATATGAATAACTAGCCAGTGCTTTTTAGCTCATGCAGAAATGTTAGAGGGGCACCATTTCACTTCAGGTTACTAATCTGAACCCCAGACTACTCTTCAATCATGTTTCTCCATTTAATTTAATTAACTCCACTCGCTGGTCAACAGCCCTAGGAATAATTTCTCTCTGCTCAATGGAGAAAGAGATGCAGACTCCCCTTCCAAAGGTGATGCAGACCAGAAATCTTGCTTGTGTATTGTGAATTTGTGTATTTTATTTCTCTATATGAAAGGTACCTAAGGATACTTGTTGAATGACTCAAGTTTAGTGAAATGGCTGGAAATGAGCCCCCTCCTTTGAGTTTCTATATGCTCATTAGGTTCATCATAGCTCCATCTCTAGAACACATCTGGAGAACAAAAGTAGGTGCATAAAAAAGGCAGTTCAACAAACTTTGTCCTTAATATTACACTCACACAGTTGCCATGGCCACTGGCCTGACACACTTCCAAATAAAGATGAAGCTAAATATGTGGGTTCAGTAAGACAAAAACCAGGAAGACAAAATGCTCTTTTCCTTGTCCCTCCTGCTCAACCATCCCATCCCATCCTATCCTATCCCATCCTGTTTGATATATGTTTACATTGGGTTCTTTGGAGGTAAAAAGAAATTGAATTTCAAATTACTAATCAAACTTGAAAACAAAACTTCTAAATCCTTGACCTTAAAGAAACATCAGTAACTGAGAGAAAGAATCCATTTAATCTAATTTTTGATGTCAGAAATTTAAGCAACCAATCTAAACAAGTCATCTAGGGTTTCTTCAACAATTAATGCTAGAAAAGGGTAATTCCCCTGTCTTTGACATCTGTCTGAAGATGAGGTGAACCATCCAAGATAATAGGTATTTTCTTCTTTTTAATGGTGCCTTAGGTAAGCTAAAAAAATAATTTAATAAAAACCTATTTTTTGTGTGAATTCCACTGAAGATACATAGCTTTTAAGGCTGCAGTTACACAGCGTGGATCTCAAGATGAAAAAGGTTGTTCCTAATACAGTCAACCCTTTCCCCAATCTTTTAATTTCTTCCTCATATTTCTACTGAAGGAACTGCATTGTATATTATTACCATACATTTTGTTCACTATAGAAGTACTACCTGAATTTGGAGAAGATTAAAGCAAGCAAGCATGAAGTGTCTAATTTCTGAGGTATGGATTCTGTGGACAGTATCAGAAAGGGAAGGCATCTGAACTCCAATTACATCTCACTTTATGGTCTAGAGTGAAGCTGAACTGGAGCTCCCACTGCAAACACTTGGTTTTGCATGCGAGGTCCCCCAGTCCTGTACCCAAAGTGCTCTGCTACTCCTAAGAATGGAAGAAGTTGAGGATTTGACCCCAGGTTTCACCCTTTCCAGGCTCATACAAGGTTACTGGTTCTCCCAGTTCTGGTATTTGTGATCACACATTCTGAACTCAAGGAAAATTTCAGATAAAATCTGTTAGACATATTTATGGGAAAAAAATCCTATTTTGTTGAACCTGACAAAAACACTGTGAGAGGGCCTAGTTAAGAAAAATTCTGCATCCATGAAATAAGATTTTTTGGTATGAAGAAAGCCTCTTGTAAGAGTCAAGTACTGAAAAGCTAGGACACAATGAATTGCAGCACTTAAAGACATGAATTGAAATTACTTTAAATACATTTACAGTTCCACTGCGGTGTTCTGCAGTGTTCTGCTGGATTGTGGATTACTGCAGCTGTCAGGTTATACCTCCACCAATCTGAAATATGACTTTAAGTACCCTTGTGAACATTCCTTAAAAAGAAAATAAGGTGGATCTAACTGAAACATAGAGGCCAGTTTCTCAGTTTTCCTAACATCCCTTCCTGTTGAATAAACATACCAAATTCCTGCAGATGATCTTCTCAGACACTGAGTCTGTCTAGAAGTGTTCTGAGTGGTAAATGATGTCTTCCAGACTTATATCAGGCAGATTTCCTGGTAGGGATAATTTTTTTTTTATAGCTCGTAATTCTTCTTGTGGTTTATAACACTTAAAGTCAAATTTTTGAGAGTTCAGAAACTGGCAGAAGTAATCAAAGCCTACCAAGCCAATCCTACAGCCATTATAGTTGTTGGGAGTTTTGTCATCAAGTTAAATGAAAACAAAAACCAATCTGTGCATCAGAAAAAGCCCTAACCCCAGAATAGATTAATACAAAGGATGAAAGATGTATTTGATTATTGACAAAGGAAATTAATTAAACTACTTTCGAAACAGAGATATCAAAATTACTATATGAATAATAGTTTCAAATCTAGTGATTTATCATATGCATGAAAACAGCAAAATAAAGGCACGTAGGTAAGGAAAAATACTTCGGGAAAGAAAAACCAAGCTTTTATGAAAAAAATTGTTTAACTAAAAAATCTAGTCATATTTCTGCTGTAGTACCTTTCTGACTTATTGATTATGCTGACTCTTAGCCAACAATGAGAGGACAGCCTGTGTTCAAGTTCAACTGGCCATAAATACATTAATCTACCATCTCCTCACGGGAAGTTTGCTTTCTGTTTTAGATGCACAGCTGCAAAAATATTGTCATCTTATGCCAGTAATGGAAGACAGCTCATATGTGCATAACATTTTTCACAAATTCTTGTGTTGTGGTGATCTAGTTTCAAGAATTTCTGGTTGTATTCTGGCACTCAGTGAAGGAGGGAGTGTGAGGCAATTGAAGCTGCGTGGAGAACTCACCTGATCCTGCCCCGAGGGCGCTCAGATTGCTCTGACATAAAACTTGTGCTGCTGAGGCGAGAGGCACTGCTGGTTCGGGAAATGGCTGACACATCACTGACATCACTATCTGATGATTTGGCAGAGACGTTATCACAACTTCTGTACTGATCTGTTTGTATATTATACTAGAGATCAAGAAAAGAAAGGGTGAGGAGTCTCATCACAACAGAACGCATTCACTGAGACAACAAATGACCTAAGTACAACAATTCTCTTTAACTGCTTTTAGATATAACAAAATTGTATGAAATTCAAAGAAATGCCTACATTAAATAATGCCTTTATGTCTAGTGCAGAAATCAAACGTTATTTATGGGCTAAAGAAGATACTTGGAATAAAACACAGCATTGGAAATTAAATAGGCGGCTGGTTCTTCAGCACACAACTACAATAATGAAATATTTATATGAAATATTTATGCAGCAGACAGACATCTCAAGCACATGCATATCAGCCATTTGGCTACAGACTCTTTAAAAAATTTTAAAAATATTAAAATATATATGCTATTAAATACCTGCACATAAAACTGCATATGAGCCTGAATGAAATGTAATGCTACATGAAGCTTTTAGGGACTGATTTCAGTTCCTAAGTTCTATAAAAAAAGAAAAAAAGTACATTTTCTATCTCAAAACATCCCTTTGTATTGTGATACTAGAGGACTAGTTAGGCAGAAAGCTAGCTCAGCAAACAGAGTATTTGTTTCCAGGCAGATCAGTTCCCTGGATCTAGTTACATCTCTCTGCACGTGCACAAGAACTAGCAGAAGGCCCAGCAGGGGGAATACGTGGACAGTGGTAGAAGTTACTTTGCTTTTAAAATCAACTGTGACACCACACCACCCATTACATAACGCTCTCATTGCTCATATCATCAGTCAGACAGCTACAAAGAGATCCTTCAATCCTAGCAGTGTCACACTTACCTAAATCTTCACTCATACAGATATGAGGACCAAATAATTGTCAGGCTCACAAAACTAAGACTCACTGTCATTAGAGGAAGGTACTCTTGGCTGGAAAGCAACTAAACCAGTGGCATACTTCCTGGGGTATATGATGGGAAAACTATTAACACATAGGAGAACTAGGCAGTTTTTGACATGACACTCTAGGGAGTTCATTTTCCAGATCTGGGCTCTGTAAAATTGGAAGTCATAGAAGTTTATTTATGAATCATACACAAATCTGTGACTGACTGTGAATATCCAAACTCCGACTAGGCACTGGGTTGCTGGCTGAGTCACTCAGCAAATGCCATGACTTAATTTCAAAAACCTGGCAAACACAAGCTTGAGTTTGTACAGATGAATGTGTCAGGTCTCTTCTCCTGAAGCCAGGTTTATCTTCTCTTGCTCCAGTGCCTTTCGGCAGCTATGCTTGTGCACACTTGGAAACCTCTTGGTAAAACATTGAAGATACAATGAGGAAGTTAATAGGAGTAGAGAAGGGGAAGGAATAAAGACCATTCTAAGCACCAATTGTAAATATAGAAATCTGCAGGACAAATGGAGGTTATATAAATTTACTGTCTCAGTGTGTTTTTCAGGTGTGCACTAGAACTCTGTTTAGCAAAAACTCTTAGCAGTACCCTGTGAGGGCTTTGCAGTGGCTGAGTAAAAACATCTGCAGCAGAGAAAGCTCTGGTTTATTAAAAGTAACTTTAAGAAAGTGGGTAACAGAAAGGACTCAAGTACTCTGATATTCAAAAATATTTTCAACTACAGTGAGAATTCATTGGGAGGTTCTCTTTACAAGTGACTTGTGACTTTACTGAATATAAATGCCCAATGGGGTTAAGGGGAGACTATGCTGATATGTTTATTCAGATCACCTTTTGTTAACGGTTTGTAGAGTCTGTTAAACAATTTTGCTGCTTGCTGTCCTTCAGACTGCAAGATAAAATTGAAACTCCAAAATGGAAACACAAAGCATAATAATTCTTATCAGATCTATTTCATAATAAGATATATTTTTCTTCTAAAGTGTAAAAAAATATTCAAAGCAAGAATACAAGTTTGAAAACTTTTTACTTAGGCTAAATATTCAGAGGCTGGAAAACTGAGTGGTTAATTCCCTCCAGTGTAGGTTAAACTGCCCCAGTCCCAAGACAGCCTTGAAGTTTTATGCAAGATTCCTTAAGAATTCCTAACGAATCCTTCAAGCTACTCTAAATGAGACATGTAAAAATATGAAAACCACCTGGACACATGGAATAACCTGGCATTCTATTAAACTAAACAGATTTGCAATCTGCAAAATCATCCCATTAAATAATACAATTTATATTGATTTCAGCGAAATAGGGATTTCACCCATCCCATACATTTAAATTATACCTAGAAATTATTCCTTTGCAGTTGAGGTTTTAAAAATACTTTGTTTAAAATATAACCGAGCAATCTCCCTCAATTGCATGGGGTTTCTTAAGCATGATAACAGACTGTCTCAGAAATACCTCCACGTTTTATTTGTATTTGCTGAAGACAATCTGACTTCTTCCCTCTGCCATTATAATGTCCAATTACTTCTCTTCCTCACCAAAAAGTCCATATTCTCCTTGTGCCCTCTGGTTTGAGAGTGCATACAGTGAATCTGCAATGGTAGTAGACTTAGTTGAGCAACCATGACATGCTGCTGGAGAGGGCAAACTCCCCCATCAAGAGCACCATCAAGGCCAGCTGCAGTGACTTCTGGAAGCTGTCCTGCTGGAAGCCTTTCATCTAAGTATTGGGGGAGGCATAGGCTGCTGGCCTTTGTTCCAAGCCACACCTGAATCTGGCTGTTTAGCAGCAGATGATTCAACAGGAGATGTTTAGATGATTCAACAGGAGGACTGTGTATGTCATGAAGGGGAGCCTCTGTTTCACTCGTACTGAATTTGCTCCACCTTTCATGGGGTATCTACATGGGCTGGGGAGGATGGGGAGGAGGGAGAGGAGAGAAAGCATCAAGCATGGTTGTGCAGCTTACTGGTCAGAACGCTGGGAGAGAAGTTAGAAGTCCCAGCTTGTATATCAGTGGCTGTCTAGAGGCTCAGCCTCATCAATTGACTGTTCAGTATCAATATGAAACCACTGGTGCAGGGCACTTCAGCCCAGGTATCATCCCCTGTAAGGGGGGGCTATACAGATATCCTCACTCTGTTTTGCTCCCCACAATCCAACAGTTTGAAAAATTGAATTGTTTTGTAGATACCAGACTGGCTTAAAGACAGTTTTTCATATGTTGGTAAACAGAGAATTTTACAGTGAGATGGAACATAAAGAAAAAATTGAATCCATGTCTTCTACTTGCCTTGTATTGCAATCACACAGCTAGTGCAGAAAACATGGAGCATCCCTTCCTAAATGAGATTTTCATGGCACGGCTGAGCTTTTCCTACCCCTTTATACTGGATGCCTGGGCTGTGACTCCCAAGAAACTGAAAACCTTTCCCTTCACCAGAAATAGAGATTAGCACAAAAAGTAGTGATGGTGAAAATTAATGCTGAGTGCTACAGAGTTTACATTTTACTATTACTACTTCTGGATTTAGCTTTTCCTTCCTATACCTGCTGCTTCTAATTAATTCACCGACCTCTAAAGGAGGCATACAAGTTTTCCTAATGATTTCCTACCTACCTCTGATACAATCTGATAGTCAGTCATCTCAGATGACAGATGAACAAAATGAAAGAAATTTTGAATTTAACCTTTCTTCCCTTCAAATACAGAGAGAAGTAAATAGTACTCTTCCACAAAGCAGTGCTCATTAAAAGGAGGATACTTTACTCTTGCAATACACCTGAACGTTATCACTCAGAAGAAAAATAACATGGGCTAAGATCCTCTCACATGGTATCTGCAATGAAGTAATGACTGCAGGTTTCCAACTGGGCTCAAAAATAATATGATACAGTTCTAGGGTAAAGCAGAAAACTGCTGCTCTTTATAACTGCACATATATTTGCAATAAATTTTCCCGACATGTTATATTTAAATATTATATCATTTTGAAGCTTCAAAATGAAGTACATTTTCAGCGCAATCACTTCTCTTTCAACTCTGTATCTTAAAGCTTATGTAACATTTCTTTTCCAAGGTGCACTATTTATCACATTAGGTGAGTTGCTGAAGTTTGCAGCAACTTCAATAGCAATTACTAAAGAGTAGGTCTGGTTTTTTAAACATTAATAGCAGCTAGTTTCAAATGCCAAAAATATCTGCACTGTCCTTGCCTGCAATACAAAAACAGAAGTCTATCAACAGCTGGAATGCACTTCCATTCACTTTACCACCTGGGAAGCTGTTGCTTCTAGCACACCAGCAAAAGGAGAAAAAAGGGGTATGATGAGCTGAAGATGGGTTAACATCAGTGGGAGGAGCATAGACATAAACCAAGAGTGTACTTCACAAATAATTTTACAGCTCCCTAATGACTAACAATGTCAGCAATTTTACTGATTATAAGGCACATCTTAGAAATCATTTAACAGTCCATTATAACTGGATTACCTTCCATATTAAGTTGTATTTATATTTCTAGATTTAACTCCCAAAACCATGAAGAATACAAGAGCTCAGAGCTTTAAAAATTGAATGATGTGCTGTCCTTTGACTACAAAAAAAGCCCCAGGTGACTAGCCTTGACAAATACACACCTCCTCATGTGCTTAAAATGAGGAAATTAAATGAGAAAATAAAATGGGCATTAAAATCAGGTTATTAACACGTGGAAAGAGAAATCCAGACCACAGGCAGATATTTATTCAGGGACTTATGCAAGTCGTGAGATTGCAGCTATCTTTTGAGGCACCATACTCTAACGAGGAAGTTTGTCAGAAAACACTGAATCCTGCACAAAGCACCTTGAGTTTTAGGACTGCTCACACAGGGTTCCTCCGAATGCTGCTGGCGTTCACAGCCCAGAAGTTGGCACCTTGGGGTGTTCAGGATTCATCACTGACTCCCAACAGCTTCTGTCTCAGGAGCAGCTCACGCCGTGGTCCAGAGCCCACGGAGCACCAGTGATTCTAAATAACTCTCCCTATAATTGTATCCAGCTACTATGAACACCGCTCAACTTCCGAACAGGGAACAGTAAAAATGAGCAAGCCAAACCATGAGGAAACTGCAGTGAAGCCCACAGGTCAAAGGAATGGAACTCACTACATTTTGGGACATCCAGCCAGTAGTGGATTGACTGCCATCTTAACATGACATTCAGTAAAGAATTTTTTCTTCAAGGTTGGTGAAGGGGACCAAAAGAAGATACTCACCACATCTATGCCCAAAAGCATTTTCTATACACAGCCCTAAATGCCTTGCCCAGCATGGCATAAAACTTAACATAATCAGCCTCCAATGAGCCCAAGTATTCCACCCAGCCCCTCCTTTAGACATTAACTGTTAACACACAAGAGTTAATATAGTAACTACTGAGTTAAATCCACAGTGCCACTGAACAAATGCCATGATTACACTTTTATGCTAAATGCTTTTCAATCATATTCAGTCTTAAGTCAGTAGTGCATCTAAATATAGAGTGATATCCTTTTAAAGTACATACTACAGTGCTCTAATCAGTAACTCTCTAGAATAAACAGACCTTTCAAAAAAATGGAAAGCTGGGGCAGCTGCAACATGGTGTTTGTGTTCTGTGTGTGGTATCTGGAATAAAAAAACTTACTGCATTTTGAATTAAAAGGCTAATTAGGTTATACTGTAATTTACCTCTGTGCAAATCCGGAATTATGCCACCCATGTTTTGATTCTCTCAAGCACTGAAACAGTGAAAATATGTGCACACTAGCCACTACAGCCTTACCAATATATAATAAAGAAGGCAGACACATTTAAAGCTCTTCTTTAAACCCTTTGAGAAATCCTCAGAGGTCTGGTGATTTTTTAAATTTCTTTTTTTGTTTAGCTTGTTAGAAGTTAAGTGTCTCACATAAATTATGGAGCCTTTCCACTGCAATGGAAGGAAATGAGGATGTGAGCTCTGTGAAAGCCTCAAAACAACTACAGTGGAACAGCCATGAAGACATATAAAATGTTGCAGGGCAGACAGTTACCTATTCCAAACCCATTAATGGATGTTCAAACCAGAAACCTGCATGGTGCATGCTCGGAAAACTATTGCTTGCTTACTGAAACTAAAAAATTGAGAAACTGAGTGGGAAAACTTACAAAACTGTAATGCATCAGAAATGGGCTGGAAATTGCAAAGAACAGATTACAACATCTCTTTAAAAAAGGTTTGTTTCAATATAAGAGAAAACTTATTTAACTTTCAGGAATTATTTTGTATATGCATAATTAGCCATTGCAAATATGATCCAATCCCATACGGAAGGAAAATTTTTGAATGGTTTAGAGAATTTTGTATGTAATAAAACAAGCATATTCGCAAATGCTAAATTATTGGAAGAATCAAATCTATGTGAGTTGATTGTTCTGAAATGCAGAACAGACTATTTTCTCAATGTGCAGCACAGTATAATTTCTCTAATAAATATATTTATTTTCTGAAGCAATGGGCAAACACTGCTATTTGGGAAAGAAAGAAGCATTTTGGTTAAAGAGGGACAAACTCTACTTGCAATTGCTATTTCTTTAATAGTCAGTTAATACTTATTTTTCACTATTCCAGAATGTCTATCATACCACTTAGCATTTTTAATTTTTTTATTTAAAGTAAGTCTTGTTTCTGCAGCTTTCAAAGACTTTTCACAGATTTTGGCAGCAGAAACTCGGTACAGTCTTTGGTTCTAAGAAGTCTCAGTCATCAGCTTTACCACACCAGCTGGTATGACTTACAAAATTTTCATTAGAGCTGTTCAAATCTTCATCTGTCTTGGTAATTTTCTTGACTCTTTCACCATTTTCTCAGGGTAGAGAAAGACAGCAGCACAAGGTTTGCTTTGTTAACATTTAAAAAGTGATGACTATCACCATAGAGAAATGAAGCAAACAGCCACACCACTGAGTATCAGAGTGTTAGAATGGGCTAATATAATTCCTTCTCAGCACTTGAAAATTAATTCTACGTTGGACCATCTTATCTAGGACTCCAACATTATCATGCAGAAAACACATTAAAAGTTAAAGATTTAAAGTCCAGGGCAATTCTTCTTACTACTGTTTTAGCATGGAAAAAAGTACATGCCTGTCAGAACACAGGGTACTCCAAAAATATTTCTCTTACATCAACTGACAGAGAATTTGCTTCTTCAAAATTTTCCTCATACTTTTAGAAAAAAAATTCTGAATGAAATAATTTCAGTGTTCTTTTCATTTAGTACTCATCATACTTTCAATTTTGATTTAATTTTCACATGTCTTTAAAAACAAAAGAGGATCCTAGAAAACTCAAGGTTCTAAGGATAAGAGAAATTTGTAACATCGCAGGTTGATGTTTTCTAACTACTATTCAACCATACATTGGATCTACACTGATCAAATAAGAAAAACATACTGGAGACCAAAAATTAGGCTTACAATAAATATTAGTGAGTTAGGATTAAAAAACACGTTTCAGAATAAGAAATACACAAATTTCAATCAATCTGTAAGCACATATCATCTAAATCAGAAAACTGACCTTTGACTCTGAACAAAGGTCTCTGGTCATCCTGGCAAAAGTCCTCAGATTGCATATTACCTCTCTCTCCTGAAAATTTTATCAACCCTATTTTGACTGTTTTTTCTAACATGTTAAGTGGTTGGGAAGTACCACAGAGACACACTGCATCTCACCCTCTTGCCCTGAGTGGACCTCTCTTGAAGGTAATAGCAAACCCAGTAGCAAATGAGCTGTTCTAGTTAAACAAATTCTTGCTTCTGATAGAGGATCTAATTGGAAATTTCCATCCCAGCTGTTGAGTTTTTTTAATAGCACTGATATCCCACAATTTGGCCATTGAAGACCTAAAGTCTTGTTTCTCTTGTTTCTCTTTCTTTTGAGAACTGATCCTTTAAGTTCTTATTAAAGTTGTCTGCATATTTAACGGCAACAAGATCTTGAACCAATCTTTCAAATCTGTTAGATATTAAAAGTTAGCTGCCAAATTTCCTATTTAACCATTCCTAAGTAAATTTCTGATTTTTTTTCAGGTGAGTACCTCACTTACACGTTATTTTAACCTGTATCTCCAGGAGCACCCAGCTCCTCAGAGCTTGGATTGTAAGCAGCAGTGCAGATGTGCAAGACATTTTCAGCAGTTTGCTTAGAAGCCTATACAGTTTTAATTATAAAGTTATGGGCTCTCATTTTAGCCTTATCAAGAAAACAAAATCCCCTATATAACTTCATTAACGTTATTTCAATATATTCCATAATCACAGAAACTCTTTACGCTTTTATTAGGAAAGAAAATCAAAGTAATCACTAGGTACCTCAAGAAAGGAAATACTTTATCTCTGACATTATTGGGATGCAAAAAAATTATTATACAAATATGAGAACATCTGCATGGGGTTGGGCCTAGTTCTGTCTAGCTCTCTACACATCAGACAGCAACAAGGGCCAACCTACTCTTTTCATGGCCTACTTTTCCAAACTCCAGGGATTTGAAGTCTGAGGACTTCCTAAGCTAGAGGTGATAAGTCTTTGTTTAACAGCTGTTGAAGGATCTTTCTTTCCTGAACTAGTTTTTAAGTATTTTGGTTTTCACAGATTCATTTTAGGTGATGTCAAAGACTAAGTCTAATGCACATCAGATGGGGGCAAAAATGATGCCAAAAAGCTATTACTTGAAGACATTTCTGTCAGGCTTTAAAATACAGTGTTCTTGAAGGTTATGTAATATTTTAAATAAACAAGTTTATGCCTTCAATTTTCAAGCCAAAGTATCATTCCAACACTACTGACTTTACCTTGGTATATTGCTCACGCTCATGTTCTTGGCTAGAACCAGACCCTGATGTCTGATTATAACGGTGCACTTTCATTTTCATCTGTCTCGTTCGCTCCTCCACTACTAAGCTTGCTGCAAAAACACACAATGAAAATCAATTAAAAATAGAGAAAATTTTTTGGAAAAAAACAAATGGTTTAGCAACAATTTTAGCTTATCTCCGTTTCAACAAAACAAAGAAATGTACAAACATGTAGAACAAGCAGGGTGTAAACACAGAACAAAGGAACACTAATGTCAAGAAATCAACCACTTTCATTGCAAGAGTCTTTACCTGAAAATGGGCAGACATCCCAATTTCTACACATAATCAAGCTGGTGCAACAGATACGAAAAGAGTGAAAAAATTTAGGTGGCAGGCTGAATTATAAACCTGTTAAATATTCTGGATGCAGGGGACATAAATCCATGATCATCTAAGCATGTGTCTGTTTAAATGTAGAAAATATTACAGTAGCATTCTAAGAACTAATGCATTAAACAGGTATTAAAATTTATTTTTAAAGTAATTAACTCCTCCTACTATCTTGAAACATAGCAGTTTAACAGAGCTAAGACTATTTGAGAGAAATAATTTCTCCATTCAACCAGTCCTATCAAAAATACAGTAATCTTGTAGTAGTTCTTTTTTTTTAAACAAGAAGTCCTTTAAAATCACTACTTTGCTCTGTCATGTTCACCATTATTCCAAAAAAAATTTTTTTTTTTTGTGTTTTCAACTTCCATATGGCAGTGTTACTTTAAAAACAGAAATCTTACACCTTCTAGAGGTTGTGGTGTTATAAGGAGCATCTTCTTCAATTTGAACAAGTTGTGGCAACTAATATTGGCTGTGCCTGCCACAGGCAGATGACCTTGCACTAACAGAAAGAGTGGTGTAAAAGCCCCCGGGCCAAGGCTTTCTCAAATTCAGTTAACCTTTGTGGCAGTGAATAAATTTCAGAGGGCACTATATATTCTGCTATTCTTAAACTTGGTAACATTTTAAATTCAAAGCAATACAGGTAACATCAATACCATGAAAACTGGCCCTTTTTAACAGTTCTAGAACTAGACTCAAATATTTATCAGTAACTATTCTAAATCACAGGAGTATTCACTATGTTCATTGTGGTTTAAGAGGTTATAACATCCCAGAATAACTTCTTTTAAGTTGGAATTTTTTATGTGTCACAGATTTAATTTTATTTGAGGCAACTTCCACAAAATCTTCTGCTTTTATGTCAACCATGGATTTGTATTACTCTCTCAAAACCAACTAATTTTATAAGTCAAAGAGCCCCTCCCCAGATCAGTGACGGGAGAGAAACACCTATATTAAAGCTGCATGTAATCAACTTGCAATCACAAAACACAGAGAATTTTAAATTACTGGACAATAAGTACGCCATGTATTTTCAATTAAGAAGTACTAAAGCTCTCATGTGTGGCTTTTATGCTGTTAGTTCACTGTGGCATTCTTTACACATTCTTTTTTTTTTTGTCTGTGCTTTGCCAGCACAAAGATACAAGGCCAAAAAAAAAAAAAAAAAAAGGCAATACACTCAGGATTGGATATTTTAAACTCTAAGCTACTGCACAATCACAATTGTGCCTGCACGTACCATTTGTAACATGCTTGTGGAAATGATAGAATGTCTGTGTGCTGGTTGGGCATGAAAAAACATACAAAGGCATCACTGTGAATTCCTTCCACATTTCTCATTTAAAAATAAGAAAATTAAGTACAACAAACTACATTAAACTTCTGCTACAACTACAAATTTAAGGCACGAAGTAAAGTTATCGTAATCTTCAATCTCCCATATGCAGAGTCCAATCTAGCAAATTCTGCACGTGCAGAATGTCACACTGGGCCCAGCAATTATTCCAGATGACTAATTATGTCAGTAAATGTGTACCTTAATTGCAATGAGTCCAGTTCCACCATCAGATATGCAGGCACAGCTCCAATTACTTCAATGGAAGTTGCATGGAGGTATCTGAAGGCAAAATTGAGCACTTTAGGTGAAATTTTTAAAGATGGCCTCTTATTTTAAGGACAGATATGAAAGGATTAAGATATCTCAATTAGGAACTGAAGTAAAAGAATGGATATCTTAATCCTATCATACATGCATGAAATAGACTGACGATATGAAATCAGAGGGAAAAATGAGACCCCTTTAAAAATTTAGCCCTACATGTGTATGGTGCACAAATTAGAGTTACTCTAAAATATAACCCTTTCCTTGTGTGAATTTTAGGTCCTTTACTCTCTCAGCTGTATGTTATACTAAATAATATATATGATATGTTACCCTGTATTACCTGTGATACCTGAGAAAGAATATTCTATTATGTAATGAAATACTGTTTCAGAGGTTATTACTTCAGTCAAGATTGAGTAAATAGTCAACCTCAATCCTGTAATTCTTGATTTTTGTTATATTTAAATCCTTAAGCTTAACATGTTTATGTTCTGGTTTTACTTTATGTTTTTATCAAAGAACATGAGAACAATTAATGAAGACTGTGAAGTAAATCTAAATTCTCTAATGGAGAAATTTGATTCTGTGCATGAAATAAAATTTAATTTAGCACCAAATAGCTGTGAATTTATTTCTAAGCATGCAGTTGCTTCCAACTATGTTCTTTCCAGCTTTGTTTACCATGCACACCTGAGCACATGTTGAACATAGCTCAGTTCTGTGATGGAAAATTTTATCTGCCTGACTAGTGGCATGGTAAAACTTTTACAAGTTAATCACGAGAAGCAGAAAAAAAGTCTAACACGGGAGCAAAAGCACATTAGCAAAACTGTAACAACCATAGGTAACAACACCATATGATCACATTGCTTTCTTGAACACGGCTGGTTACCACAGGTAACAAAAAATTGACATAAAAAGTACTTCAAGAACTTAGCCTGCCTCTTAGAAAAATGTGGATCTACTTTCTTTTAGGACACCAATATTTACAGAGTGCTTTTCCTGGAGGTCTTGAGAGGCAGAACTACACAGTAATTTACAGATCAGAGCACTGTAATCCCAAGACCTTTAAATTCTAGAGTGGCCCTAGTATAAAAAAATGAAGATTTACCATAAGTGTCTCAAAATAGTGGTACAACTACAATCAGTACCGGTTGTGTCAATGTGTTATTCTCTGGTGTCAGAAGTCACACTTCAAAGAGCTGTAACTCTCATCTCTTCAAGAGCTGATGATTCAGATGTGAGATCGATCAGTGTTGAAGTAATTGAGAGAAGAGAACTCATGGACTGCTTAAATAAAGAGTGCAACTTTATAGCCAAAGCTTTTACTACTAATAAACCACGTGAAGGTTAACAACAATGATGTACATAAACATCAAGCCATGCAGGAGAGAAAAGACAGACATATGAATGGAATCAAAATGTTGTATTTCAATTCCATTAATCTATTTATAAACCAGTCTGACTCCTGTAATCCCAGGTGTACTGGGTCTGGCTGGGATGGAGGCAGTTTTCTTCGCAGCTGCCTTTTCTTCCGGTTCTGACTAAGTGTCGATACCACATCAGTGTTCCAGCAACTGCTGAGCGGTGCTTGCATAGCACCAAGGCCTTCTCTGTTCCTCGTGCTGCAGCCCCCTGCCCTGTCCTGGCTTCCCCCTGCCCCCAAGGAGGCTGTGAGAAGAAAAAGGTGGGACAGGTGACCCCAACTGGCCAAAGGGACTGTTCCATACTGTACAGCATCATACTCAGCAATGAAACTGGGGTAGTCTAAAATATGCAAGTCTGTAAGAAACTACTTGAAAGAGGCCTGGAATAAACTAAAGAAAATAGCTACAGATCTCATTTTCAGCCTGTAATCTACCATCAAAGAAAATTAGGAGAGACTAACAGTTGTTTTTTTCTTCAAGGAGATAGCCACTTAATTTTTCTAAGATTTTACCTGTTTACTAAGACTTTATGTGCTAGTCATATTCCTTTTAATATTAAGAGCACTATGTTAAGATGTATAGAACTACATCTGGTGCCACTAACGAGTTGACAGCCTTCCTCTTTATTACTATCCTCAGAAAACTACCATGGGCACGTTTCAACCCCTAAATGCTGTTTAACTGAGGAAGAAGTTAGCACTGGCTAGACTCCTAAGTGTTCAGAATACATGCTACCTTTTCAATTATGTAAAAAATAACACAACAATAATCAATATACTATACTAATATATCAGATGTGGTAGGGCGGATAAAGTTTTCCTTTTTTCTTTAATCAAACTTTTCTAGGCAGAATGTGTCATATGGCATATTTCTGTTATCCACAGAATACGAATCTAACAATTCAAGAAATATGACTTTAAAAGAAATTAAACTTGCATTAGCATCAAAAACAGACCAACCCTATGAAAATCAGTGAGAGCTGCAAAAGCAGCACTAACAGTAGTGGCCAGTGCAAAAGAAACAGAAGTAATTTTAAGGTCTAAAGTTCTCTATTTAAGGTTTGAAAGGGGGTCTAAACTTTATAAAATATGCAAAATTTCTCAAATGATATGATGCCTTCAACACCCATCTATCAGGCTGACAGCCTGATGTATGAAACTTAGGTGGGATCATTTAAATAAGGATTGTACCACAGGCAGCAATAATGAACTAGTAAGGAACAGCAAAAATGCTGTAGTTGCCTTCTAGCTCTAATTTTTTATTCCTGAGCTTTAACTCTTTAGATATCCACCTCTTTCATATTGCAACATTCATCAAAGAGACTCTATATTCTGAAAATTTTGCATCTTGCCAATAAATAACATCTAATAAGAATGGATCATACATTTCAAAAAAGGCATTTCAAAAGGGTTGGTAAATCAGATAAGTAATAAGATGTATGTTTAAAGTCAGGTGCTTAAGCACAGGAGCAAATTCCCATCACTTGCAGTCATTAAGCGAAAATATCTTTCTAAAGGACATTCTTGCTCAAAGCCAAGTATGGGCTTAATGCCAGAATGACTGGTGACACTATCTGTGATTCAAACTGATAACCATACTGTGCTTTTCTAGACAGTAGAAAACCTCTGGATGTCTTAGCACTGGCTGTAACGTTTTCTGTAATGATGAAGTCTGCAACAAACACAGAACTTTCTCTTGAGGCACTTCATATTTCTGTTCAAGATAGTCCAGACAGAAGGAGGACGTGCAGACAAACAGTATGACTTGGAAAACCTCCAAGTCTTACCTGCACTATTAAATGTCAGAGTAAGCGATAGAACAAGAAGAAATTGGCATCAAGATTTCAGATAGCTGTAACTCTTTCCAGAATATATCACACATCCATCCTTTATGATGCAAACTTTAGGAGAAAAAGTCTAGAAGTCTAAAATGACACAAAGATTTTTTAATTAACGAAGTACTGAAAAGTAAGTTGAAGTGAAACTTTATCTCATAAACATATCTCATAATAACAGTCTTTCTAGGGCAACCCCAACAGGTTCAGGCAGAGGAACAGAGAACTGCACTAATTCCAGAAGACAGAAGAGGTGACCTATTCTTCAATTTCAGTCTTCATATTAAGAAGAAAAGTTGAACAGTGACAAACAGCCACAGTTATAGAGGAGTCTAGAAGCATGTATACAGCCTTTCTACAAGGCAAAAGCGAGGAGACTCATCTGTGGATGGGAATCAGGGGAAAAAAACTATCTGGTGTGAGGAATTATATATGAAATAATAAAAACCATCTGGTGTAAGAAGTGGCAGTTGAAGAAACTAGGCAGAATTTATGTCCATAACAAAGGCAGGGAAATAAAGCAGCAATGAGATTCGGATGGGAGAATCCCCTAGTGCAGAGATGGCTGTGTGGGACAGAAAAGAGAAGTCACACTGGTGTTGGACCAGGATGATCTATTTCAGAAATAATACAGAGAGTCTCCAGTTTATTTCTGTTGATCCTTCAGGATGAGTTTTGCAGTATGCACACAAAATATCCTCGCAATAGGTTTCATGCCTTTAAAAATTCACAGCAAACTCTACCATGAAATTTAAAAAGCACACAAAATCATGAGCAGATGTTTTGAAATATAAGGTAAGTAACACCAAAAAATCAATTTGTTGCCAAGATGAAGAACTTGCTAGCACTTCTTTGAATAAACAACTTCAAAAAATAATGGCGACATGCAGATAGTGAGGGAGATGGCTCTGAACCCTGCTCTGCCTGACCAGAACCTACTGTAGCTACTTCAAGTTTGTGTGCATGGATTTCCTTTCCATGGGAGCTGATACTGCTCTGGACCTCCTCCCAGTCATAATTAAGGCATGACCAAGGCACATATGCAGATTTCCAAGCTGGGAGATGGCTTGGATGTCTCAGGACACACAGAGGCACGGTGGCCATCTGGAGCTTAAGAACTCACTCCAGAAGGAAGATAAGGCAATATAGAAACCTGAACTGGCTGATGCAACATTCAGTTCTTTCTCAAAGAGCTTCAGGGGTGATCCACAGAGAAGCTTCTATGTAAAAGGAAACAACAAGAAAACAAACACAGACCTCCTAAAATTTGAAAAAAAAAAAAACAAAACAAACCACTGATTTTGGCAGCAAAATAAGTCAGAATTTTCAAAATCTGCTGAAGACTTTATAGTGACCTTTTCCATTGATTACATGGAACAGATGGTTGCTTTGTTGCAGACTTCTTTGGTCAGTGTTGTTCACTTCTGTAGTATATGCTTTCCCTCCTATTTATGTCTCCTTCCACATAATGTCCTGTAACTCCCCCATCCTCCTCTCCAATTCACCTACTATCTATTCTTTTTACCTCTTGTCAGAAGTGACAGTGGGCTATTAGTGTAAATAAGCTCAAATTAAGATATTTATGGTCCCCCAGATCTGCCAGCACTTCACTCTTCCTGCTGCTCTTCTTTTGCCCAGTTCTTTTTAGCCTCTGGGTATCATCTGCAATCAGCTCCCTTGAGGCAGAGGAATCTGTGCATGTAAATATCCCACCACCTTCTACACACGCCCAAATCTTGGGCCAGATCCATCCAAATCTCGTGGAAACAAGCTCTTTTACAAACCTGTTACAGACAGTCTAGTTTGTCTGCATAAAGTCCATTGTTTTAAACAAAAATACATCCACTGCAGCCCACATCTTGACAGAGGCATAATCAACAAACAGGTAAGATTGATTTCTACTGTCCTGTTTGAGAGAAATATAAATACTGAGACAGAAATAATTTGTAAAATCAACCACTCAGCATTTTCTTAAGACATTTCATAGTATATTCTAAACACTGCAAAAATAACATGTAATTGCTAACACCTAAATTACATATTTCTTTTTCATCGCTTTTTAACATTATCATGAAAACATACTTTTGTATGTTTGACATGGGTGTTGGAGTTCATAGCTAGTGGAGCAGCTGCTTTGTTTTTACCTAATCATTCATCCCTTCAGAAAGTAAAGTAGTGGCAGGAAATACTTTGATTCAGGCTCAATTCAGTTTAGCTGTGACCCACTCAAGCCTGTATTCAAACCAGAATTTCCCAAGATGAGCAGGACTCAGGAATAAAGGTTAGAAAAGGTTAATCAGTGCTAGTGATGTTTATGCAGCATAGTATTTTGATTTTAACATTAAAAGGGTGGGGTGTTTTTTAAAAATTTTTTTCTCTACAAGCTTCATTTGCATTTTGATAGAATTTCTACTTTCAGCTAAAAGGAAAAAAAAAATTAGACTTTTCTGCAATGTGGCCTTGACAGAAACATAACAGACTACAGTTTTCACTTTGTGGGACAGCCTTAGATACCTGTTGTCTGAGCTCACCGATTCTCTGGTATCAGCACAGGCACAGAGAATTCATAGGGGGATCAAATTCATAGGAGGTGAGCATTGTATGTCTGCCCCTGAAAACCTGCCCTACAACAGGAGTGACTTTCTGACGTGGGACTGATTGGAAATAGAACACAGCTCATTCTTCAGAATCACTCTGCATACAAAAAATAGTTTCTGACTACCATCACCTTCAACTACTCCTAAGCCCACACCTCAGAAACATCCTTCACAGCTGCCACGGACCATGGCTGCACCACCAGAAGCATGTGCTGTGCAGAACTCGAGAACAGTTCAGCAAAAATCTTAAGTCTTTGTGTAAACTTTAACTCAATCAAGCACCTTCTGAGCCATGTAAAATATCATATTTAGCCCTGTTAAATCCAGCATATTGCATTTTAATAGGAGCATGAAAAATCACGAGAGAAACCATTTTCAGATTCTAAAGAGGGGCATCAGATAGCATGGAGATATTTGAGAAACAACTTTTTGCATGCTAACACTAACACCTATATACTGACATGGAGAATACTGAGGGAAAAGGCAGTATCAACAGTTGCCAAACATTTGTAAAAAATTACATAAATATTTACCTTTTGTGGGAGAGTTAAAATTCTCTTGCTCTTCAATGAATTAAATGCACGGAATGATGGAAACAGAAAAAGAAATCAGCAAATTTAAAGTTAGATAAAGAAATGTGTTACATGTGACAATGGCATGTACAGTAGGCAGTACTCCAGCATACGTAAAAGTAATGTAGAAAATTAAAGTGATAAACCATGACAAATAATAAAGCCTATGACTTTTTCTTTAAAATTAACAAGAACAATGATGTTACAGAGAGCCAGATTGTGGAGTCTTTAAGTATTCTGCTAGAGAAGTATCATCCTACCCAAATTTATGAATGACATAAAATTGCTTTAAATACCACTCTAACTTCTGAAAAACACACAGCACTATTTTAGATTCTGAAGTCTCTTCTGCAATGATGACTGTTGTAAATTTATTTTCTATTAACTGAATTCTATAACACACAATAACCACTGGACTATTGAAAAATCCATTTTTAAGGAAAACATAAAAGATTATGAGGCTTGAACTCATTTGCAAAAGTTAGCAGTGCTAAGAAAAATACTCTCCAGCATGAGTAAAGATTCCACAAGCTGCCTCAAAATATGCAGTGGCACCTAATAATTTAAAAATAAAACCAGAAATATGGAGACAAAACAAACAACACTGATAGACTGAAATCTAAAACTGAAATGACTTATTCTTTTTCTTCTGCCACTCAATTTTATACTGATAGATTTGAAAAAAAAAATTTTGACTGAAAGGGTTTCATCTTTTACCATCACCACAACCAAACTCTCACCGCAACGACATTTCAATGATCAAATACTTATACACAGAACTGTTTTCACTAGCACTTCTGGTTTTTTTAGGATCTTAAGTCGGTTAAATATAAAAGGATACTTGCAACTCAATGTATTATTTGATGACATCCTGATATTCTGTATGGAATTCCGATTCTTATTTGTTAAGAAAAAAATACTGGACATCAAAACACTTTGTTCCTCTGTGACGTGACTGCCATTGTACAAATATCACACACATGAACTTCATATATGTAATCCCCATTCAGTCCCAGCAGAGTCTTCATGTAGTTTTCCCTCATGTAACAGCAGCACACACACACACACACACACATGCACTTCACCTTTCACACAAGCACTGTGAAAAGCTTGTGCAGCTTTTTTCAACACAAGCTCAGATACAGCACTGCCTAATGCTGGAAGCATGTTTGCTTTGCTCAGTGTCACCACAGGAGCCCTACTGCTGTAGCCAGATGCCACTGGAAACACACACAACCACACTGCTTCGGTCAGGTTTACATGGAAACAGACTGCTGTTATCACAAACCTTACTCTCATTACAGGACTTCTGAAATAGGAAACTACATTGTCAAAGCTATGAAAAAGAAACCACGTTGTGAAGACCCAAATAGAGGCAGATAGAGGGAGTAAGACCTGTTTTTCACAAATTAGCCCTGAAAGAATGTTTCTATACTACAATCATTGCACATTTATATTGCTGGTTCATAAACTTCAATAGTACTTTTTTTTTTTGTTATTTACTTGCTAGATTACCTAATATAATCCCTACTAACATCTGCTGGCGTATTCACCTCCTTGATCGATACATCAGTCAACCATTATGCAAAAGTGTAGAACCCCACCCTCAAATCATATTCCTGTGATGTTTGATAGCTGCAATGACAGAGGACAGACTGAGCAAAGATCACAGAGGTATCCTTTATACAAAAGTATAATTTAAAAACCATGCAACTGCATCACAAAGTTCTTATAGAAACAGCTGAAAAGCAAAGTCAATGCAGAATCCCCACCCATCTTAACGATTTGCACAGTTCCATTCAAACATGATGAAAATAAAAAAACCAGTGATGCAAATCTCTTGCAGCTCAGCACAGAATGACATACAGAGAATACACCATTGTCCTTACCATGGCTTAGAATTTCACTGCTTTAGTCACTGAGCCAAAACATCTTCATAGCATTAGATCCTTTTATAAAATCATCCATTAATACAAAAAAAAAAAAAATCAAAACCACTTCTTTAGTAGCATAAGTTAGGGAAATGAGTATTAAATTGTGATGTCTTGAAAACACACACAGACACTCCTATACAGGACTAACTTTCAATATTGAAACATCTCAAGACCTTTCAATACAACAACACGTCAATGTGTCTTGCACTCTAAGAAATACTGCTGACAGGGTTGCAAAGGAAATAAATACAACTATGTGTTCCTTGAATATGACTGTAATAAAAATAAAAATCATATTGCCTAAAAATTACAGAAGCCTAAACTGCAACCACTTTTTAAAGTCTGCATGCCCTCAAATTGCTATTATTTAGTTTAAATTGTCTCAAGTGAAAATAACTATGCCTCTCCTCCACTCTAAAGCTACACAAAGTTGCTCTCCCCTTCTGAACATAATCACCAAGAAGCCTGTTCTTTTTTTGCTTTTTTTTTTGCCAGTGTGAATTATAACGTTGTTTTAAGGTTTTAGTCCTTAAACTTGACCTTTTCCTCTACATTTAAGGTTGTTTCTCCATTCTTGATCTGTAGTACCAACTCTATTTCTGCAATGGAATAAGGATCACTACTTTGGTCTTCTCTGTAACAATTACCTCTGTGAGATTTTTTTAAAAATAAAGTATGTCTATTATTCAGGACCTTGTAAAACTACCTTATTTTCTCGTAAGTTGAACTTTTATGATTCTCAGACTGCCAACCAGAGTAGTAACTAAGACAACATCATTTGTTAGAGACAAGGAAACAACCTTTTTTTAGTTCTAAACTTGACGACAAAATGGAATGTCTGAAATACAACCTCAGTCAAGCCTTATTAGCATGGATACGATCATTTACAATTGATAGCTAAAGATTAAAGATTTATAGTCAAAATATTACTCTG
This sequence comes from Mohoua ochrocephala, assembly GCA_013398855.1. Lineage (NCBI taxonomy): Eukaryota > Metazoa > Chordata > Aves > Passeriformes > Acanthizidae > Mohoua > Mohoua ochrocephala. Next base: position 26,478 of record VZTA01000132.1, on the reverse strand, counting down.
TTTCTCCACATGAAAACTGCCACTAGTCTCTTGCTCCTTCATTAACTCTCATTTGTTCCATAATGAGAACCTTAAAGAGTAATAAACTTGTTTCACTGGATTCTTCTATGTCTCCTGAATATGCAAAAGAGCAAATAAGAAGCCCATTCTTGATACACAAACATGCAATCTTTTTGCAGCAATCACGATGCCTTGTTTAACAGACTTAAATGCATATATGTATACCTTTAGATTCATAGATGTATATATTTAGATGAGTATTTGACCCTCATGAAACAACAGGATTATTTTGGAACGTAAAGAAGTACTTTACTATAAAAATGATACTTTATGACATATCATACAGGCTTTCCTTGAAATATAAGATGTCAAGATGACCATCAAAATATAGGAGGAAAATGCATTTTGAAATATTTCCAGTGACATCTGGATATTGCACTAGATTTTGACATCACGTGTATCTATGGTGACTGTGAATTTAAACCATTAAGGACACACTCGAGTTCCAAACACAGTTAATGCAAATCTTTTACAGAACTCAATATTTTTGGGTTCAATACTACCTTAAGGTCAGATCACTTCTGTTCACTACATTTGACCCTGGTACTCATTTGACAGGGATTATAGAGGTGAAAGTAATATAAAAATTTGGTAACGTAAATCAGAGAAAGTACTGTGGTCTTACGGCCTTACTGAATTTAATTTCCTGCAGTAGTTTTAAGTTAGACATACTAGCATATGTATTTCAACAGATACTGACAAAATTCTTTAAACACATATTATAAAACCTATTCAATTTAGTAATCCTCTGCAAATAAGTTCTGAGCCTGAACAGGGCATTAAATGTGGGTAAAATAAGAAAACCTCCCTTTCAGAAGCAAAGTCAGTCACTCAGATGAAACCAAAGTACTGTGTGGAGAAGGAAATCTCTTTAACCACTGATTCCACGTGCTGCAGTACAGCCACAGTGACACAGGCGGCACAGTTCATAACAGCAGAGCAAACCACGTCGCATCCTATTTGCACATGTTATATATAAGGCGCAAGCATTCTAAGCACAAGTGTAAACAAGAGTTCACTGAAACAGCATCACTTTACAAGTGTTCACAGTATCAACAACTTTATAAACCTAGAGTAGCTTTGGCCTTCTACTCAACTTTCATTTTTTCTTTCCTCTTCTGTACACATCCCATCTCTACTCATTTTCACGGTAAGTTCTACATTCATTTCCAACGCCTTCAACAACACATAAACTGCTATTTTACACCAGTTACCAAGACCAGCAGAAAGATGATATAGGAATATGCAAAGGAAAGCCAAATTAAAATTAAATTAAAAGTTGATTCATCATTATATATTGTACCAAGTTCTGAAATTCAAGTAGAAATATGGAAGAAAGTTGAAATTCATTACTTATTGCATTTCCCTATAAAGCCCCCAACTTGCTAATAAGCAGAAATAGAAACTCTGAATGTAGTTTGTAACTAGTTTATAATTCAAACAGTACTAGATTCACTACAAAACGAGAGGACCTGAATAGAAAGTTTAAAGTTAATAAAAGCCACTTACATCAGTATATTAGTCATTTGAAATAAAAACATTTATAAAACAAGAGTACATTTTATATGTGCTAATTGAGGGGTTTGTATGCCATCACAGCTCAAAGCCTTAACATTAATGCAAACTGATTGCAGATTAATGAAAGCCATCACACACAAAAACCTCATTGGTAATCTGTCATGATAAGGTGGTCATGGTCAGCAAACTTATCTGTCCAGGAATGTGATCTGCTAACAGTTCTGTAATGCACTACAGTATTTCATCATTATAAGCATTTCTTTAATTTCCACAAAGAAGAAAACCTTGCAGTATGTGGTAATCTCAGTTGTTGCTTGTAGTCAATGAGAAAACAGGATTTTTTAAACAGAGAAGAACACAAGAATGTACAAATACTATCCATTGTGCCACTTCATTTTACCGTAACAACTCATTCTCTGTATGCAGTATGTTGCTAGAAAAGGAAACAATAATGTACATCCCTATTTGATGTCAGGATATAAGAAACATTTTCCATAACCATTGTCTTTTTCAGAAAAGAGTAGCACTCTTTGCCTTATTCTTAAGCAAAGCAGTTTATTCTTTAGCAAGAAAGGGCTGGTGACCTGTGCTCTCACATTTTCCCATGGTAATTATTTTCATTCTTTACTCACTGAACTATGAACTCCAGAAGAAAAACAGATCTGTGACATTTATTATTAATCTATGTTAAGAACGCACAACAATAAATATGAACCACAAAATAAAAAATTAGTAAGACTGTCAAAATCTTTGACCCTGGGGTTTTTTTTTGCTGATACCATACTAGACGTGTTGGAAACTACCATGACTCTAACAGAAATTTTAAACATAAAAGGGTACTAGAAAATTAAGGCAATTAAACCACACGTAACAACCCACCGGTCAAACTTCACCGGATTTCCCGAACTACAAGGATGCTTTCATTCTCTTCTATTGCTTTACTGGTAGAATTACAGCATTGGACGTGTAGTTATGCAAGAAGACTTAAAGTAAAGAAAGGTAAGAAATCAAAGAGTTTGAGCTGTCACAAGCTCATTTTTTGATACCTTGCTCTATACTGCCACTTCTTACGGGAACTTGCGGTAGCTGTCTTCCCCTACGACTGCTGAAGGAGGTGTCTGCAGGAGGAGACTGCGTGGGACTTCCTTGTTGATGTGTTCTGCAAATGAAATTGAGATAAAAGCAAAATAAGGCAAATGAAGAGACATTTTACGTTCTGAGTTTTAAATACAAATGAATTTGCAGGTACTGAAGATGGGTTTGAAAAAGTTTGCATTTGGTCTATGCCATATGCACATACTCAGGTCTAGATACCTCGTCAACTTATAAGGCCTCACATTTAATTTCTCTAACTACCTTCAGCTATGGAGAAATTATTTCCTTTTGTTTGTTTGTTTTATTTATCTATTTATTTATTTGTGGGTTTGTTCTGGTTTGGTTTTTTTGTCATTTTGGGGTTTTTTTTGATAAAGTAATAGTGAAAAACCATTGAATGAAAAGCAGTTTTTTAAGAACCGTTTATGATTATGACTCACAATTTATATACATTCTCCTGCACTGGTACAAGGACAATATAAATTGCCATTCTTATGTTTTATTAAATTTAGTATTCCCTTTGTGCTGATGCAATAATTGCACAAGGCCACACAGAACTGGACAGCAAGTACTTATTCCCATAGGATAGCCTGTGGTTTTTCCCAGAACTCAAAGAAGGAAAAAGACCTTTAACCTTTGTATTGGGGTGGGGGAAAGGAGGGGGGGTGTGTGTGTGCAAGTATCTGTGTGTGCATGCAAAACATGCACGAGACTTTTAATATTCATATCTAAGTAAATATCCTAAACCCCTTTGGCTGAATTCTAGCTAGCACTGTTTCAGAACATCTTGATGTTCTTGATGTCCTATTCATAGATACAGTTTTGGCGTGTAACACATCAAACACCTTTGGAACCCTAATATTTAGAATAAGTATGGGCACCTATAATAACTGTGGGGAAAAGGTTTAAGAAAGTAAACAAAGATGAGAAGCAGCAGATCGCTGAGGAGAGCTTACTGTGAAATGCCCTTGCCAGTTACAGAAATGTCACACTCACTATAGTGGATAATCACTGTTTATCAAGTCTCAAGTAGATAATTTGTAATTTAAAGTAGCACATTTGTGCAAGTTCAAAATACTTTTGGCTTTCACTAGGTAGATCAACTGACTTTCTCTTAGCCTGTAAGATCAGAGTTAGCTGTGTGAACAACATGTGATTTTCTGCACAGTGTTTTAAGAAAAATACTTCGATAATTTTCATATGGATACAGAACAAAACACAACAATGGAAGGACAAGACACAGCCAGTCTTTTAATTTGCATAACTATTGAAGTTCATCAGCAAGAAGTACCATCTGGATGATGAAGATAGATGGCATAAAGGATATGGGAGAAGTATAAGTACCATGAAGAGAGAATAATCTACAGTGCCAGAATGAGTGAATGTGCCACGTATGCTCAGAGAAGTACCACACCACACTGAAACCTTGGAGGCAGAACATGAAAGCTGTGCTGGACACATAATAGCAACCTTGTCAGAAGTGGAGAAGGCGGCGCCGAGCCTCCGGATGCTAGGTGATGTACAGGGCAAAAGGGTCTGACACTAGCCTGCTCACTCGACCTGGAGCGAGCGTGGTGTTTTCCCCTAATGACTGGCTGCTCAGTCGTTCGTGGGGCTGGAAGTCCCCTTCTAGAAAGACATGGTAGCAGACCCCTAAAACATCAGTGCCAAAAAGAAACTGTTCAGTTGTTAGCTCCAGGCACACCTTCCCAATGCCCCCCTCCATCAAAGAACATTGCAAATCCTGGCTGCAGGACCAGGGTTGAGGTTTCGGATGAAAGTTGTTAATTCTGAATGCAAATCCATTTTCAAAACGACAAACTGCAGAACACTCACCACTGCAGATACACACGACCCTAACTGTGGAACTGCTGAACTGCAGGGCTTACAGTGGACAGTTGGCCAAAAACTCTAGCTGCACCCTAAACACAGCAAACACAAACCAGCAACACGTACGACAAAAGGACTAGCACAGAGTAGGCTATGCATACCTCGGTTTACCACAAAGCATTTCTGCTTCTAAAACATACCTTTTATCTTTATTAAAAATATTAACTGCATTTCAGTTAGTGACCTAAAAAAGGACAATATGGAAGCACATCTGTGATTCCCTTAGTTTCCTTTACAGTTTCAAATAAAAAATCTATTTAAGTACCTGTAAGTACTAAACCAGAAATATAGTTCTAAAGGAACTCTAATGAAAGTATAACTAACATTATGCAGTAAAATTATTAATCATGTTAGTATAATACAGCATAATTATTACTAGTTCAATAACTGCATACACTACAAGTATAAGATAACCTAAAACATTTCAAGTTTGTAGAGTGCCAAAGTATTCTAACTGTGCCTTTTTACTCTTCTTTGGTTTTCCAACAAGGCAGCCTTTTGTGAACGGTACTACTGCGCCAGAAATTATATCAGAAATTTCAATTCTTGTGCCATCATTTCATCATGGGGTGGTTTTGTTTGTTGTTTTTGGCTTGTTTGTTTGTTTTTTTTAAATTTCTGCAGACTTATGAAGTCTCCCTTCACATACTCAGCACAACTTCCCCACAAGATACGGTCAAGGCATCCAAGGACCTGCCTGGTTCATATGACTATCATACACTAAGAAGTAATCCTAAGAAAGCCTCTATATATGAAAAAACACAAGGATGCCTACAAAGGATAACAAACAGGTTTGGATTCAAAGCCATTTCATCAGTAACAGTTCCTGCAGAAGAACAGTCACAATGCCAAAAAATCAAGATTCTGTTGCTTGAGCTTGTATTCCCTCTCCTAAATCCTAACATTTCTTGCGCTTAACTCTTGGCTTGCCCTAGTGATAACCATAACATTCTCGCAGTTACTGAATTTCCTGATTCTGAAACATGCTTACAATAACAAAGATGACCCGACTTCTGAAAATGTCTGTTTCTCCATGCTGACTGCAAAAGTAATCCATGCCAACTATTTCACATAACCAGGTTTTAAGCATCTATCAGATGTCTAAACATCATAACATCCATAAAGTAAATATGGACCTCACTCTGTGCCAGAAAGTTCTTGTTTGTTTTTACTATGGATAAATGCTTCAATCTAATGAAGTCATGTTCTCAGTTCTGATTTTTTTCCTTTTAGAGGCTAAATATCCAGGAATTTATCTGAGAGCCCAGTGAAACACTAGAAGTCTGTCCCGCCACTACAGAACAGGACAGGACTTACCTGCAACTCAGAAACTTATCTCCTTCTCCAGTAATACTCTTTTTACAGACATGTCCCCTTCCAAGAGAAAGATAGAGGATCTGCTTAACTCAAATGAAGACAAATCAGGCTTAAGATTTGCATTAGCTGGGGTATTACAATGAGATGAATATGCTTCTTGGGGTGCAAATGAAAAGAGAGATAAAAGGCAATTGAAGAATAACTAGAATGAAATTAAGGAATTGCTGTCCTAGGAGAAAGATCTGTTGCTTGCAGGAAGAAGCCTGCAAATGGCTGATCAGGAGAATGAGGCAAAAAGGGACAAGGAACAAGTATGGAAGACAAAAGCTAGCGAGAAAATGAGACAGAAGTGAGATAAGAAGTAGAGAGAGAAGAGGAATCTGGGAAAAAAATGATACCTGGTGAGCAGTGAGACTGCAATGAGCATGCACATGTGTATCTCATTTCCTGGTTTCTCACAGAGGGAGGTGACACTGCAAGCAGCAAACCTATTAATTCAGCTGGCAGTGGCCTATAGGGGAATCCTACAGGTTGCAGCTCTGCCAGCACACAAGAAAACTCAAACTCCTTTCCCTTCAGACTGATGCCTCAGTAGCATGCTGACACCTAAGAAACTATAAAGAAAAACTAAGAATAAGAGAGGGTCATCAATTCAGCTCACCCCTGGCATAGTGTCCTATGCCAAATACAGAAAGTACAGTTAAAGACTGTATGTATCCTAAAATATGACCGGTAATGTCACATCTGGCATTTCTAGGGTGATCAGTTAGGGCTGAAAGAAAACATTTTAGGATTGGGATGAATGAATTTTTGCTCATTCATACAAGAACAGAAAATTGTTTTTGTGTGATCAATTTTACTCCTTCAGAAAAGTTTACTGAATTCTATCTAGAAGGCTTATCTCATTGAATTAAGAGAACTTTTAGGCTTTATGAACTATCCTGAAAAGGCTGGCTTTTTCTCTTCTATGTACATTTCCTAAGCTATCACAATACATAGAAAACTTACATAGCATGTTGAAATGCTTTATAGAGAAGCTGACAGCATGCTGATAGTTATTCCAGTAATCTGCTTAACTAATAGCAGACAGGATTTGCAAATGGCAAAATAAAAATCAATCGTAAGACAAAAATGAATATCGGAAGAAATAGTTTCAAGTTATATTTTATGGGAAAATTCACTGCCTGTCCTATGATCAAAACTTCCTGGCACTAGTGCAATATTACATCTATGATGGAATACTGAACTACAGCATTCAGACTTATTTAGACAATTTTGTCTTGCATCTAATACTAGTGAAACATTTTATGGAAACAGAAGCCTACAGCATGTGCCATGGAGATGTAAAAAGAAGCAGTACAATTCATGTTTCCTTATGCTCTTGCTCACTGGGTTCATTGCTGAATTACCAAGAGCCAAACCCCTTGGACATCAGTTACTTTTCAGAAGTCAGTAAAAACAGGGGGAAAAAAAAGGTTTTAGTGATCTCTGTGGAACTAAAGTCCCTTATTCAATCATAGCAAGGATTTCAGTCATCATTTAGGTAATCTCTCCAATTTAAACTGAAAAACACCTGGGTTGTTGTGACAACAGAATCATCTGACTCAAGGAAAACGTAACCGTTGCTTTTGGATCAGGAACTGTAATCTGGGACTGCAAGCAGTAAAACTAAAGAAAAGCTCTGAAGTTTTGCTACATAATGCGCATTTTCATTGAAAATACAGATGTCTGTGTTGTTCATGGAAGTTTTTAAGCTCTCACAATGTAAACAGATGTACATTCCACCTCTGCTAATCAAAATAACATAAATCAATTTCTGATAAAGGCGGGATCTCATCCCTCCTCACTGCTCTTTTTTCAGTCAATATATAGGGTTTAAAACTTAACTAGATGTGCTTATTATTCAGTATATATCTTTATTTTTTCACTTTTTCTTAAGAATTTGAACACGCAACCCCACACAACTGTAATATCGAAATTAAAAGATATAATGAGAATACAAATTCAGAAAAATTCAACTAATACAAAAAAGTTCCAGTCTTTATATTAATTTCATGCAATGATAGATTTAAATGTGTAACCTAAATTTTTTATATTTTAAAGTGAAATTCATTTGATCAGAGACATTTTCAATTATTAATCTACTATAGCTATCTATTTCTATAATCCATTATGTTTTTTCATCCTCAAAGTTAATGTAAAATAAGGATTTTTTAAAAAAAGAATCAGTGTTAAAGTGCAGAAAAGGACTTCTAGTCTTTGCCATTGAGCTTATCTGCAATGATGGAGAATGCCGGAAAAATCCCGCATGTGTGGAACACGGTGCTAATAATACAGATACAAAATATATAATACTGCAAATCATGACAATACAGCTTTTGGCACTGTCACAGACGTTCTAAAAAAGTCTTATAAGAGGTATATTCCAAAAACTGGAATCAGACTGAGAATAAGAGATGTTTACACATCAATCACCACTCCTACCTTTCCGTTTCAGCTGCAGGGCCTTTCCTAGTTTGTTTTTGGCTGCTATATCTTTCCACTTTTCTGGACTGCCTGTGAAATGACGTGTCAGAAAAGAAATAAACAAAGAAGAAAAAGAATACAGAAATATGAAGATTATTTATTCATGTATTATAAAGGTAGTAAAAGAAACGGTTGACAGATGAGAAAGTGACAACTATCATCATAAACAGGCTGGTGAAGTCGAGATTTAAGAGACATTGCATTAATTAGGTTTGATTGAGGCTCATGGTGTGAAATTTATGAGATACCAAAACAGGGAAGAAAACATTAATCCTGACTGAGCCTGAAACTAGTTTCCACTTCACAGCCTGTATTTGACTAGAAATAATGACTCCTCATAGGCCTCTAAGTCATCACTTAACAGTATGAGAAACAAGTTCAGAGTAGACAGCAGGAAAAAAACATTGCAGAAAGAACCAGAAAATACTATTTGAAGTTTTAAATAGATTTAAAAATTGCTTTTAAATTTAAATTTCAAAAGCAAAACAAATACTGTGTCATATCAGATTTTAAAAAGGCTGTCCCTATATTAATAAAAACTTGCTTTTTCAAAAATCTCATTCTATTACCTTTTAAAGCTTTTAGAAACAATTGAACCAATTCCATTTTTTTCCTAGTCAATATAAGTAAGTTGGAAATTATTTCACACCTTCACTCCTTTCCCAGACAAATCTTTTACAGAATTCATCTGACATTTGGATAGTGAGGCACTAGTTACCTCAGACAATCTAAGCACTTACTTTGATATTAAATAAGAACAATGAAGAGCAATAGGTGTATATACATGTAAGAACAAAGGTAAAGCCACGTTTCACCATTATTACCCAAGACAATAAATATAATATGCACATCTCTGCAAGTCGTATGTTCCAAAATTTTCTGTACTATCCACAGTAATGTTACCATTTACAAATTAGGATTTACTACTTCAAAGCACAGAAAATCATCAATATGTATTATTTTTTTCAGAAGAAAAAGTGCATACGGTGTTTCAGGTGTGGTAAAACCAGGAAGTGATGATTATTCATTCCTAGACCAAAAATGCTGACAAACTTTAACAAATGCAAGATCTTGCAATGATACAATTTATGCCATATATTGGGCTATTTAAGAATTACTTTGGGCAAAACAGAGAGATAAAAATAATATTTTAAATAATATGTTTTCCTTTTAAACCTTTGTGGTTATAAAGAGTAATCCAGTGCCTGAACTGGAAGAGACCTAAACAGCTGTGACATCAAGTTATACCCAAAGAACATAATCATAGTGGATTTTCATTATTTTTACCCACTGTAATATCTGATGAGCATTATATTGTGACGCAGTAGATTCCACAACAAAGAAAATACTGCAGCAAAATACGAAATGGTTTCTGCATGAGCAGAGGTCATTACCCGATGCTTTCTGGATTTTAAAAAATATATTTTCTCACAAAAAAAAAAAAAA
>VZTA01000132.1:3351-16618 GCA_013398855.1 Mohoua ochrocephala | reverse complement strand
GTCAGATTAAAAACCAAAATCCCTTTTGTCCTCAAGCTATTTTTTTTCAGATTTCTTTTTTGTATATTCTCATTACTTGTCATTTTTTTTTTCCTTTACCAGGACAAATATAAAGTGTTTACAGAGGAAAATGCACATATTAAATGCTGCAGCTTTACTTAAAACCTACAGTTATCAAAGTATTTAAAGTTATGGCTAGATCCACTGTATGCATCAGCATTACCATTCAAATTATGTCACCCTCTTCATTTTCTGTTTAGTTGGTTGTTTGGGGCTTATTTTTCTCTTACTCCTTATGTTGCTTGCCTAGATTGTGACATTGCATGCAATGGAGAAAGAGAGCACACAGTGAGTAGTTTCAGCAGGATGGAGAAGCTAAGCGCAGGACGTGCTTTCCTTTGACAAGGAACAAAGTAATACACAGCACTAAAGAGGGGAGTACACTTATTTCTCTGCTCTCAGGACTGTCCTTGAGAGCAGCACATACTGGAAATTACTTAAAATCAGTTTTCTTTCTGTTTCCTCCCTCTGGCTAAGATGATGCTGCACACATTTCCAATTAGCTCAACAGCCTCCTGCAGCACTGGAGTCCTGGCTCAGCTTGAGCACACTGAGGGCATCAGGGAGCTGTCCTTTCCTGCTCATGTGCAGTGTACGGAGAGTGCACTCACATCATTCTCCAATTTACCTCCTAAACGAACTTCTTTGGAGGAAAAAAAAATGTTATCCATGAATGATACATGCATATATGTACTTGTACATAAAACCAGAAAAAAAAAAACAAAGGAAGAAAATGTGTGAAAGTATGCAGAGCATATGAAGAATACACTACAACCAATACCTCATTTACTTTGATCTACGATTTGAGTAAATAAGGATACCTCTGTGCTGCTCCAGGTTTAGCACTTAGGTGGTCTACACTGTCCTGTTTTGGAATGCAAGACTCCAGCGTCCTTGTTCTTCACAATATTTGGAAACATGGATGTGAATTTGGACGGAATGAGCAGAAACAGAGAGATGGTCACATGCAGTGAAGGTGGAGACATGCAGTCAAATATATAAACAAAAAGCATTAAGTCACTATCTACTGAAAACAGCTGTATTTCTCATTTTCCTCTTCCAAACACTATAAAATTTTAGATGTAATAGCAACAGTCTAAGATTTAATGAAGCATCGAATGAAAGCCACAACAGTATTTTAAAAACCATTATACTCTACATGCTGAATGGCACCACTGTTATTTAATAGGTGCTATTATCCTTCTTGAGAATTAATCCTGAGAATTAATCTTGAGAATAAAGAACAACATAGTATTGTTCATTAGATTAATATATAAACATATAAAAAACCTTTTTGCTTAAGAGGATGCATATTTTGTCATTATATTGGGAAATTCTCCTGAAAATGCAAGTAAATTTCCTAACTTCATGTATTTTGATGAAAATTTCATATTCTATTGCCACACAGTCTGCTACAGCAATAATTAACAATAATTCAAGAGCAAAGTGGAATAAATGACTCAGATTTTTTTTTTTTTTATAAAAAGCGGATGGGAATATTTTTGAACTTCTTTCATATTTTAATCTCTGTTGAAACTGCAGAATTTGTTCACAGCTTTCAATTTGGCAAAAAATATTATTAGCCTGTTGGTTTACTATTAGTTTTTTATGAAATATAGTATAAGATCTATCAATGAAAGATTTTTTTTTTTAAATACCAAATTTGGATTTTAGTGAGAAAACTCAGCAAAATTTGAGGTCCACTAATATCTAAGATATGTAATATATTTGCATCTATACCTCCATTAGGGTCAGGGAATGCTAAAATTTCTCTTTAAGATCATAAATCTTCCAACTGTAACACCAAATCATTGAACAATTTGTATCATATATAGACAAGCACTATATATTATTTTATATACAGATAAGCTATTTACCATTCATGTTCCAAAGTTCTATGTGCCTCAATATACTTAACAGTTCTGTGTAAACAAATCTACACAATAAATATGACAATATTCCTACTGAAATTAAAAACCACTAACTCTGAAGTGACAACATAACATTTTTATACAATTCGGTGTCCAATATTTTTAAATTATTTATTACTGGCTTGTACAAGAGCCCTCAGTGGTTTGCAGTGAATGTTACTTTATGCAGCCTTAAAGCCACCAAGAATGTTCAATACTTCCTGATTTTAATGAAGTTCTCTTAAAGGCTGGATCTGCATGGTACCAGTAGTACCAGGAAGGCACTTGCTCTGCAGCTGGCTTCAGGTGACTCTGGGACAAGCATTCTTACAGATGCATGCATGACTGACAAAAGCTACTTCTCTTAACTGAAAATGTATGAGAATTCACTTTTTAAAAGGCTTATTTTATCCAGTCTTGGTTATATGCTGATATTATACGCAGACTTTTCCAAAAGAACGGTCTGAATAAAATTTCCACCTACTATTAAATGCTCAGCTTTCATTCATCTTGTTTTTATCATCATTTACAATTTCACAGTTCTCCAGATACCCATCTGTCTACCCTGTAGGCATTAGACATTTAGACCTTCTAATTTCTAAACCCAAAAGACTTTCAAGCAATGAAGCTCTCGAATCCAAAAAAACCCCCTATCCTTTAAAATATCTCATAGAAATACATGATACAAACATTTGCAAATTTTTAACCTGAAATAATATATAACTCATGTCTTCATCTCATCAATGTATCAAGGAGTCACTTCTTCCTGATATGGCAAGTGAACGAATCCAGAAGAACAATCTTGCCAAAACTTTTATTAAAATTTATGTTAATAACCATTAGAAATAAATACAATGTTGCAAAAAATTAATTTATCAAAATTATAAATAATGCATAAGTCACAGATTTAAGAAATTTATTTGGAAATAGATCTTGATTGCACTCTATATGCAAATAGGACCCATTTGCAATATAAAGCTGTAGTGTACTCAAATGAAGAGTAAGATGAAGTCTGTCAAAGTCAATTCATCTGTGAAATATGATTCAAAAGCTGTGATAAGAAGTTAGTTAGATATCCCTGTTGATCCATCAGCCATTCTCCAACAGCCAATATTTCAGTTGTCAAACTGATACAAGCATATCCTAAAAAACTTTAATTATTGAACTTAGTATTGGCCCACTGCAAGAAACATGGGAATTAATCAGAAAAAATGTAAACTTACAGAGCAGAAAACAAAGATAAAGGACTTTTGATTCCCTCATTGACATTCTGTCTACAGATATGCAATGCAAAGAGCTCAATGTTCTTAGGACTCTTAATGTAGGAGAAAAATCCTGGAGCTGGTAGGCTGCAAACACTCATCAGCATTGAGGTTAGCTTAAATTCCTTCTGTGTTCATCAGTGACTGACTGCTGATCACTGGGTTTTGGTGGCCAGATTGCATGCAAGATTTACAAGATGGCAACAATTTCACATAGAAAATTAGACTGCTGTTTATCCACCTCAAAAACTTTCCCATAACAGATTCCATATCCTACAGATGCTTTACTGTAAAATGCTTGCTAGTGAGTGTTAAACGCTTTCAGCCTTTCTCCACAAAATTTCAGCTGACATAAAAAGGCTTACTATTTGGCATTGGGAATGGTAGTATTTAGATGAAAACCTCAGTTCACTGATTTTTTCAAGTCTGATACTCTAAAGTCAAAGGCAATCTTCCCATTGACCCAAAAAATGAGAACTAAAATTACTTAAAAATGCCTAAAAGACATAAAGTACATTTGTAAACTATTAATAGCTCCCCCATTAAAGGGATGTGTTGGCAAAATTTCTAGAAATGCAGTATCTGTAATGGAGGACAGCTTTGAAATAATGTTTCACAAATTTAATTTTGTAACTTATAATGCTGTCTAACTCAAATAAAAAAAGAAATGCTACCCAAATACAGTTACACTCTTCTCACCTGGTATGAGTGGAATATATCCAGTATCAAGCAAACTACATAAATCACAGTACAAATATCAGTACTGTGGGTAGACTTTAGAAGAAGGTAAGCACTGGCATCATTGGTATATCAGTCTTATGGTTTTAAGTGCAACTTTATAAGTTCATGAACAGATTATTTACATTAAACTGTATTTACATTAATCTGTATCCTGTCACTTACTGTAATACAAAATGCTGAAAGAAAAATTTTGAATTCGCATTTAAATATAAATTACAATGTCTGCTTAAAATAAACCCAGATCTATCTGGAAAAAAAAATAACAAAAAAAAAATCACGACTGCCAAAGCAATGGGATACCAAAACTCATGTGATTAGAAAGCTCGTGAGAAATAAAAAACAAAGGTGCTTCTATTAATCATAGGTGATATTCAGCATAAAAATTTATTTCGAGCCCTGATGTTCTTAACCAAAACCTACCTTATTAGGAAAACCTGCTCCATGGAGGCCATCCTGATTTGGACAGAATTTATGAACAGTGCCAATTTTTATGTACATCAACTAGAAAGTGTTACCAAGGCCTCCAACATATCAGCCTGTGGGTTTTTTCCCCATTAGGAATAGTTTGTTAAAAAAATGAAAACCAAAACCAATGAAAATAAACATGTATACAAGAATATGCTCTACAACAAGTATTTATCACATTATAAAGCACCACAGTGAAAGCACCACCACCACTTACAAAAGCAGGTAAAAACAGACTAAAGAGCATTAACACAGATGATGTTCTGCTGCATCAGACATCATATTTCATGTCTTGTGACTATTCAGACAAACAGAAAACTTGAAAAGATGTTCATTCTTCGGTGCTTTATAACAGTTCAACAAAATGCAGAGATGATAACTAAACTGCTGTTTTATTTTGGGCTTCTGGAGGTTGTAAGTCTCCACATACATGCACACTTCTAAATTTCAGTGTACTCCTCTGAGAGTGCAAGATGCAGTAAGCCATTTTTCAACTGGGAGGAGTTGACTAGTACCTGTCATCCTCCGGAGATGCATGCTGGATATGAATCCTGGGACTAGTAGGTCGTCTCCTCTCTAGGGAGGGGGACCATCTACCCCTGTTTGCCCGTTCAATAAAACAGGAAAAAAATACGATATTTAGTTTGTGACAAAATTAAATATATGGGATTTGGGACTGGAAAAATACCCTAAAAAGTAATGGAAGTGTGTAATTTAATTATTTTTTCTAACAGCTTTCTAATACCCAAGTGTACTTTACTTAAGGCTGCTTAATGCAGCAACATCTCATCTGAAATGAAGTTGTGCCCAAAGATGCAGAATTTAGACCAATAAAAATCTTCTATATGGAGTACCATCAAGTTTTCAAATATTTTCAAATGCTAGACTACCTAAAAGCCTATCATGTGTGTAGGAAGCTGCAATTCCAAACTAGAAAAGACTTGCAAAGACCATATGATGGTCATTATACTGGTATTTTGCTAATCCCATCTCTCCTAGCTCTTTGCATGGAAAAATGTAATCTCAGTAAAAATGTAGGACTATTAATTATAATAAAAATTCTAGGGCATAAAGTCACCCTTTTCTGGAATGCAGTGAAAGAGTGTAGGTAAATTATTTAACTAAAGCTGCACACATTTGTGTACAAGTACTAGGGTAATTTTTTATCATTTGAAAATAAATCTGAAAGCATGTGCAGCCAGCTTCCTCTTCTGTTCACTTCTCTTTATCCCGGCAGTACATGCGACTACATTGTGTTGCACAATTAAATTTAACAAAAGGGGCCTGAATTGAGAATGAAAACTGGTGTATTACATGATTTTTTTCTTGAAAAATCTCATTCAGTTTAGAATTATTTATACATTATAGACTGATGCTTATTTTATTGGGATGTCATGTGTTTGTAATGCAACAAGTGTACGTATAACAATTTGCAATAACAAAATAAACTGATTTATTGACAATTAAGAAAATGCTTACATAACCTCAGCATGAGTATCTAATATTTCCCTTTCTGAGGCATTTTTCCAGTCCATGTAATAAGGAAAAGGGTTTGATTTATGGAACATGCAAATAACAAAGGTTTCAGGGACATGAGCATTATTTGAACAGTTAGGTAGGTCTTTCAGAAGTTTTAAGAGCAAATAGGTTGTTAGTGGTTAGTTTCTTTTTCTCTCCAAAGCAAGAGTTAAAGAAAATGATAATGCATCAGTGCACTCAGTCAAAGCCCTTAATATGCTGATATCCACTACAGATATTAAAGAGCATTTGATAGAATTAACTAGGTAATTCAGTGTGAATTTTCAGAACATGCTCCCTTTCACTGAATGTTGAATGTGAGCGACAGTACAACACCAACACATAACCACCTATTTCTTTACGAGGTTGGAAAGAACCAGGAAGACAGGACGTTGCAGACCTAATGCAAACAGTTATTTCACTGTACATTGTTTTAAATGGAAATGGGGATATTCGACATAATGGTTAAAGGCATGCAATATAAAAATCAATATGAAATCAGGACAAGCTTTAATTGGATCAACTTCCCTGTTGTCTGATTAGGTAACAGGTAATGGTTGAGCTTTGTCTCTTGTTTAGATAGTAGTGACCAGCTGATAGCAAACATCCTGTTATGACTCCTACTGCAGTGAAGCACCTCAGAACAAATCTAACACAGCTGTGGGGCTGTATTTTGCAGGTTTGCTGAGCCTTGTACGTGACTGAATCCCTGGGCTGTGCTCCTCAGTTTTATTTGCTCAGATCTCCACTAAGTGATGTCTCAGGCCAAAAGCATACCAGAAGTACCAATTGGTGCAGCTGTTCTTGTGCTAACTGCTAATACCTACAACAACTGCTTGCAACATCAGAAATTGAAAGGTAAATAATAGCCACACTACATATTATTAAGCGACTATCACTGGCTGAATCTTAAATCAGTCTGGGGAAGGCGCTATTATGGTGAGAAACCATTGCTAAATCAGTTCAGAGTCTGCCCTTAAACCTCATGCCTAGGTGTTTTCCTGACTGGAGACTGGGTGTTGAAAAGAAATTTCTCCATTCTAAAGAAATAGCACCCAATTTACAAAGAAAAAAGCAGAAATTTTGACACACAGTGAAAAGGATAATAATGATGAAAAAATCCAAAGCATAATGAAGTAGTAGCAGGAAAAACACTTTCAATAGCTGTAGAGGACATATTATAAACTTAAAGATGCCTTGCAGATCATCAATCACACAATAATTTTGGAAAAAAACCAAATGAACAAAACATCTTGGAATAAAGAGAGGGTAGATGGTGAGAAGAGAAAGAAAAAAAAAGGCAGGCATGGTGCAACTGCATAGAGGTATTAGTAGGGGCTGGGTATTTTTGAATGTCCTACAGTATACCGTGCAAAAGAGAAGTATATGATGGATTAAACTCGGTACAAAACCAGCCTATTTAACAAAAAACTTTGGCAGGTCTGTGTGATGGCAAGATCAGTTTGCCAGTCAAGTTATATGGGCATTACTTGGTCAAAGGAGGAGAAAAGGAATTCTGTCCTCATTGCTGTTGTTTTGGTTCTGCTATAGTGAAACCAACAAGACTTTCATATCACAAATTCGTATACACAGCTGGAAGTACTTTTCTGCTAGTATAAGCAAGTCAATAGAATGACTTTTACTGGCAAAGCAGCGTCTTAAAAGCCAGTAACTACTCTGACCATTCCAAATGACATGAATGACATTGTATAAAGTTCAAGGATCAAAACTGCTTCCAGCAAATCAGTGACAGAGAGAAATAGGGTTCTACTGTCCATCTGTTATAACAACACCATTTTGTTAAAAAGTGGTTCATTTTAGCTCTTGTTCTCAAATATAGTCTAATTTTACCCTCTGAGTCAAAATATTAGGGGGCACAAGTAGAAATAATTTTCCATAGGTAGGAATATTCCCAATTTTGTTAAAGAAAATATACAAAGCCATATTCAGAAGTCTGTATTTAGAGGCATAAAAGTCTAGACTTTTAAATAAAACCTACAAGGCTGTCATTCAGGGAGGGGAGAAGGAAGAAGAAACAACATGAAAACAACTAAGAATGTCTTCAACACAAGTCTTTCAAATATAATGATAAAGTGCTGTAGATTGGACTTCACCAAACCTTGGAGTGCTTCTCTTTGATGGACCAATTCTACACCTGACAACTGTCTCATCTCCTCTCAGTCTCCAGTAGTGAAGACGACCTTTTCCACACTGTCTATTACGGTGTTTCATTATAATTACTTTCAAAAGAGATTTCCTACTGCTAAAGGTGAACTCGTCTTTCCGTATTTTAAATCTTTTGTTCTCATCTTGTCGAGCACAGAATCAAAATGCTTTCTCTAGACCCTGAACTTAATTCTGTGTTCTTCAGACTAAAGACTTCTCTCTCATTACATGCAACTGATGACTAACCTCATGTTCAAGTGTAAGCATATTCCACATTCAACAGTGGAGAATTAAATCGTCTAAAATTTATTTCCCCCAAAAGAAAAAGATTATTTTGTGGGGTTTATTTATTAAATATACCATCTTCCTCCAAATTTGGGCTGCATAGGAAAAATCTTCTATGTCACAAGAAAGGAAGAAATCCTCCACCACAGCCACACAAATCTTATTATTTTCAATGAAACTATCAAGTAAAAATTGAATATGAATTTCCTAAACAAGAGCTTTCCTGCTCTATGGAGGATCCCAAGTTAAAAGCTCCTATTTAGGACTTTTAAAAGCTAAGAAAAACTTTCAGAGTGATGGGCAATCTTTCTGGATCAGACCCACTGATCATTTGGCAAAACCACATGTTTAGTAGCAACAGAGGCCATTAACACAGACTAAAAACTTTCCTTTACGAGGAGCTCATGAAAAATGCTGCAGATTCTGCACAGTGCCCAGCGGACAGAGATTGCTGGACATGAATTCTAAAGACGTAATAGAACTAGTTAACATCAGGACAGATTTAGTTTTTAGTATAAGATTTTAACTAGATAGTTTATAATTACCAGTTACTGTCTCATTGAATATTCAACTTGATGGGCGGCATCTTGAAATAGAACACACTGCTCATGTTTATATGCAATTACATTAAGTAACTGCTGGTACATGAAGGCAGCTGTATATATGTACACACTCAGTTAATAATACCATATTACAGTATTTTTTAAAAAGATCTAGAAAAATATCTGTATTTCATCCTGAGTGGCTTTATGACAGCTGATTTTTATTTTTTTTTTTAATAACCATGTTCATATTATCTGTAATGTCTTGAGCTCAGTCTTAGAAATGAATAAACTACTGCAGATCCATCAGAGACACCTCAGCAGAACATTAGTCACTTCTCTGCAACGAGAGCATAACTTAAGAAGAGCACAGTTCCAACCAAGGAGCAGCAGGAAGTGGGGAGTAAGGAAAGGGAAATTATAAATAAAAAACTCAGGAGAAATGCTGTCTCAAAGAGGAAAGTGCATTCTTAGTGCCTTTCTTCACATGTCCTGTCTCACAATAAAGAAAATAATGCAACTGTTAACAACCACCACACTGTGTATTGATTGAAAAAGCACTAGTAACTTCCACACTAGTTAAATATGTATTGCACAGACAAAATTGTAATTCCATCCTATTTCCACTCAAAGGGAGCCTATTATTGCCCTTAGTGAACCTAAAATCTCACTCTAAAGTGGTATCATTCTTGGCCCAAAACATGGGTAGTGATGAAAAGTTCTCTTGTGGAATCACCCTTTTTATCAAATACACCAGTAGTATTTGATTCTCTTAAAATTTTGAATCAAGCTATTGTAATAGTAAAAATACAGAAAGCATCCATAATATGCCTGCACAATGTATGTGACACAATAATATTTCATTTAAATTGTAAACATGTCTTCTTTATGTGAACCTTAATATAATATCAGAGCAAAAAAAACCTTAATGCAATGATCCGCCTTGTAATTGCAAAAGCAGATGCAGCAGGTTAAAGAAAGAAAAACATCAATGATGTTTGGCTGTTCTGTAAAAAGTATATCAGTATTGATACAGTTCTGGTTTGAAATGGGAGAGTTTTGTTGTACTTTCTAATTTATGCCACCGCTTCATTAGCAGTCCACAGAACAAGCAAGAAACAGATGTAATGCTTTTTAGCAAATGATGATGAAGATTCACAACCAAGTGATAGTTTCAAAATACTCAACACTGCAATGCTATTATCAGCATACTGAGGACTTTTGTAAACAATGAACACCAGCTTGAACTAAAACAAAGGAAGTAGCCAGAAGCAGTTATAAACTCCAACACACAATTTACATGACATACATGAATATAGGAGCAAAAATGTCTACAAATACAAAAGCAGACAAGAATGTACAAGAATGTAGAATACTCATATGAGGAAAAACAAAACTTATAAAGATCACCAGCACAGATGACAAGAAATTCATAAGTTTTTATTTTTATACCTTTCTCGTTCTGGTGAATGCAAACTAGTATCTGGTCTCAAGCAGTTGGTACTAGCACTCCTAGCCCTGTCAAGGGAGGGCTGCAGTTCACTAGTGCCAGTGCATTGCATCCAATGGTAGAAGAGAAAGAAAAAGAAAACAAAGAAAGGAATACAATGTTAGATATTAACTCATAAAATAATGCTCTCTTTACAGAAAATGTAGAATCACAATGATTTAATTAAGGAAAACATAAAAGAGTTGACTGGATGATAGTGTCAAGATTTGTTTAGAAAATAAAAGCAAACAAAAGGCTGCTAGAAATTTTTTGCAAATATTGTTGAAATGTTTAAAACTGAATGAGACAGAACAGCATCCACTTGCAATAAAAGTGGAATGAGAAATACCAAACAATAAAGTTATATCCTTATTAACAGCAGTAAATCTTAAGCCAACATAAAAGAATGTGATACACTATATGTCATGTGAAATCCCTTTACAGTGAAGCTCATTTATTCTCCAAATCCATATTAGATACCAAACAAGTGGGGGGATTAATCCTCAGTGTCTTACCTAACCAGTAGATCATCTCCAAATTTCGATATTCGTGAATTAAGGCAATCATGAAGGAGTGAAATATCCTGTCTAATCACAGATTTGGTCTTAGCACATGCAGGAAGAGTCGAGCTTTGTAAATTAAAATTATTTAAACAAAATGAAAATAAATTTAACATGTAACAGAAATCTCATACATAAACAAAAGAATGCATTAAAGAAAAACATGCAACATATAATTTCAACAGTGAAGACAACTCCAGCTAATACAAAGTAGTTTGGTTTGGGTTTTTTGGTAATACAGGTGTTAATTTAAACAATTAGATGAAGTTATTTTAGGATTTTATCCCTTATCTCTCAGTTACAAAAATGTATGAAACATTTTGGGTTTTTTTTTTTCTTTAACAAGGGAAGTCTATTTATTTTTTTAAAAAGAAGCTAACTACTTAAAGGGGACTCTAAGCACTTCTTACCTGTACAGGTTCCAATGAGTACCATTTTCTAGTAAAGGCATCTTGGGTGGTAATGTTTTATAGTGCCTAACCGAACTTCTTGAATGTGGTGGGTCAGAAAAGAACACAGAACAAAACAAAAACATGCCAGAAATAAAAAGACAGGTAAAGGCAAGCCAAGAATGACCAGAACATAAAATAAATGCATAATATTCTATTACACTGTATAGCTGTAGATTTCTCAGTATATCTGACAGCTTTCTGGGGGACAAATTTTGTATTTACACTTTTCTTTAAAAAGTGCATGAACTTATGGCAATACTAGGACAGCTCAGATGTTTTCTTGAAATGGAAGTAACAGATAGTCCATCTATAGATACTTTTAATTAAAATATACAGACTGTTTTAAAGGATTAAGTCGATATTAAATTTGATCTTTATTTCTCTTAGTGATGCCTTACTTAGACCTGCAGAAATTTTAACCTCTTCAGTAGCTAAGCATGAAAATCTTGCTAAAACAGGGATATATAGCATCACAAATTTAATTACAGATGTATTAGCAGCTAGATTTTTTGAATGGGGAAGTCTTGAAAGTGGCATATCAGCTTCAAAATTTAACAGTAATTAAATGCTATTAATAATAAGCCAATTAAAAGTCTTAGGAGAGGTATTACATCAGCCACCACAGCAGCACTAAGGTTTTACTTGACAGCTGTCTAGCATCATCACAGATTTTAGAGAAGGAAATGTTTATTTTATCAGCCAGCTCTACCCAAGGAACAAGGGAGAAATTTAAAGGCCGACAGTGGCTGCTGAATGGGAATTATGGCCATGATATGGTGAGGGGTTAATAACAGCATTCTAACAATTTTCCACATACCCTACTGGGACACAGCTATGGAACTATTAGGAAAAGAACCAGCAGGCTTGGGAATCTTGCAGCATCAAGAACAATTTGTCCTGACAGGATATTCTGATTCCTGTTAAGCCTTGCCCCTAAACACAGCAGGATCAACATTACAAACCTGGCTGTGTCACAGACAGATGAATCAACTCTCTGCCTGGAAATATTAGTGTTTGTAAAGCCCTGATGGATTTAACAGAAGAGTTCTGACCCTTCTATGACTTCTCTGACCCCTCTGACTTCTCTATCAGAGGTGACTGCAAGGTTTCAAAGGAGGAATAAAGGAATGGTTGTCATCAGGCCAATCCTGGCACATGGGCAGATATTACCAATCAAAGTAGGGGTGATCTAAGACATGGAATGTGACAACCCATGGTCTATAGCACAGGTACACACCTTTCCACCATTTCTGCTATTAGTCAATAACTGCATACAGAGGGACAGGATGGACAGCTAGGACTCGTATTCCAAACTGGGGCATTAAACTCACCATTTAACTTTGTAGCTTGGACTACATAATTTCTTTCATTTAATATGAAACCATTAACATTTCTTTCCCATTTTAAGCTGAAGCTATCTCAACAATTAATTAAAACATTGTTCAGCAAACTGTCTAGAAAACAAGGATAAAGTCTTATAGAGTTTCTAACATAAAAAATGTCGGGCCACCAGAAATAAGAAAGGAAAAAAGATGGCATAGAAGAAATTTTTGTTGAAACTGTTTTCAAAACTATTCTGTCAAGAATGGATATTGCCAGTTTTGGGGTATTATTTGGAATAATATTTGGTGTATAAGCCTCAGAGTTAAATTTAGAAGAATCAATCTATTGTCACCTATTGCTTTCATATTCACCTTCAATAAATTATTATAAGTACCATCCTGTTTTATAGTATACAATTACTATTACTTTTAAAGGGTGAATTTGTTGGGTTTTTTGATCATAAAAATAAAATAACAATAAATGGAACGAAGGAA
>VZTA01000131.1:0-11398 GCA_013398855.1 Mohoua ochrocephala | reverse complement strand
GGCTGAGGGGACCCCTCTGAGGGGGGCGGCGGCCTGAGGGGACCCCCCTGAGGGGACGCGGCCGCGCCGCCCCCGAGCACCTGAGCCGAGCCAGGGTTCCACCGGGAAGATCCTTCCCTGACAAGGAACGAAAAGGTTTGACCTCAAAGTGCCTTTTCTGTAAGGGTTTGATGTCAAAATCGCCTTTCTGTGAGGGGAACAAACTCAAAATCACCTTTTTTTGGAGGGGGCTGACCTCAAAAACGCCTTATTTTAAAGGGGTTTGACCTCAAAACCACCTTTTCTGAAGGGGTTTCACCTCAAAAATGCCTTTTTTTCAGTGTCTTGACCCCAAAACCATTGAATTTTTGAGGGGAACAACCTCAAAGATGCCTTTTTAGGAGGCATTTGACCCCAGAAACACCTTTTGCTTTTGACGACCAGGGGGAACAACATGAAATAAGTGTCCGAATGAGCACTTTTTGTGCTCCTTAAAATCCCCTCTCGGAGCCTCTGTGGCTCCGGGATTGTTGGAAAATTCCTCCTATTCAGCCAAAACTCCCCCAAAATCAGTGACTTCCCCCGATTTTGAAAACAGCCGAGCGAGCACCGGAGAGGCCGTTTTGGGGTGAAACACAGCGGAATTGGGGTCGGAGCCCCCGCGATGTCAAAGGGAAGGAGGCGACAGAACCAGGTCCAAACAGGCACTTTTTTTATTGTTGGTCGCGACGCCGACGCCGACGGAACCGCACGGAGACTCCGGAGCGCCACAGCACCGTTAATGCCTCAAAAAACCACATGGAGAAAAAAAAAGGAGCATTTCCGTGTAAAACATCAGCCCCCCTCGCGGGGGTTTTAGCTTTTTTTTTTTAGGATTTTGGGGTTTGTTTCTTTGCCCACAGAACAATACGGTTTGTAGGGAGGGAAGCCGCGTTTTGGGATGAGGGGGGGGGAAAAAAAGCGCCGTTATTCCTAAATTCCGTAATTTAATGCCTTCAACGCGGAGCTTTGCCTGGAAGAAGGGACCCAGTCCTGGAGCGGAGCTTTTCCGGACACCAAATTCCCCCGGACAGCTGCCCTCGCTCTGAGTTTCCCAAAAAAAAAAAAAACCGAATTTACAGGAATGTTTCCCTCACTGCTCCCCCATCGCAGTCAGTTTTCACCTCTAAAAAGCCACTTTTGGCTTATTGGGAATAAAAATCCTTAATTCTCCTCAAACCCTGTGTTGCTGGGAGGCAGCCGAGCCAGCCCGGCTTCCCCAAGAACACATTTTCCCACATTTTTTTCCCTTTTTCACCGCTTTTCCTGCTGTTTTCTGCCTTTTAGAGCAAATGAACCCGGTCCCTGCCACTCCTCAGCTGCTTCCCGCGGCGTTCCCGCACCCAGAGGGTCAGGATTTAGGAGGAAAACAGCTGAAAATCGAGGAGTGGGAGGGAATTCGCCCCCAGCACGAACACTCCGAGCAGAAATTAAACCGAAACCACCCCGAAACCTGCACAGGGAGGGGGAAAAACTGAATTAATCCAGAGCTGGCATCGGGAGCTGCAGGACACGCGCTGGAGGTGCCGGAATGGAACAAGGTCTGGTCATTTATTCCCTGAATTATTCCCACTTATCCCAAACACAGAGGGATGCCTCTTTTTAGCTTCGTTCCACCTTTTCTGCTGCTTTCTTAGCTTTGTTTTTACCTTTCCCTTCATTTTTCCCTTCGCCTCTCTGGTTTTACCTTTTCCTTCATTTTTATGGCTTCAGTTTTCCCTCCCACCCCTCTGTCCACCAGTCAGCGGCACCGAAAAATGAAGAGGGGGGGAAAAGGGAAAATTTAGGGAATTTTAGAAATAAAAAATTACAGAAATTACAGCGTCGGGATCCCAGCTAGGGAAGCTCTGCCCGGCAACCTCAGAGAAACCAAACCCTTGCCCCCAAAAATTCCAAAAAAGCTCCAAATAACAATAACTGAAAAAACATCCCGGAAAAGCAAAATGTACAAAAAGCCCCCGAAGCGTCGGATAATCCCAGGGAAACACCCCCAGGGTGACACAAAAACCCAAAGGTGGCGGAGGAGGAACCGGGGTAAAAAGCAGCCAAAGGGACCCCTCAGCACCAGTTCCCAGAGCCAAGCGAGCACTGGAAGGGGGGAAAGTGGGACCCCCCCCAGCCTCTGGGAGCTGGGAATTGTCCCCCAAAGCCTCAGAGCGTTTCTTTAAAGTCCTTTTTTAATGAATGAGCCCCAAAAATGCCCAACTGCTGGCGGTGGCTCTGCTCCTGTCCCTCCGCCGGGTCCAGGGAGGGGTTAATTCTGTTACATTTTGGGTTTTAAGTTACTTGGTTATGTTTCAGAGTTAATTTACCCCTTTTCAGCTCAAAAAAAATCCCTCTTTCCCCTACTGGCAGGAGCTGCGAGGGGTAGGCTGCCGCTGGCTTTGCTAAAATCACCCGGGATGAACCCAAAACCCCCCGGGATGAACCCAAAACCCCCCAGGATGAACCCAAAACCCCCCAGGATGAACCCAAAACCCCCCCCAGGTCCATCCACGCTCCCCTCCCTGTGCTCCGGAGGGAGGTGTCCCAAAATCCTTGATGCAGGTGAAGCGTTTGGGAAGCTGGGGAAGGGTTTGCCCAAAACTGGCAGATTTTGGGGACCGGATGCAGATTTTGGGGAGGGAGCTGCTGGTCCTCAAGAGGTGCCAGAACCGGACAGAGCCTCCAGCCCCAAATTCTGCTCGTGGCCCCCTCGTTCCCCTCCACCTTCACCCCTGCGGCGGCTACAAAAGCACTAATTAGCTTATTCCTAAAAGAATTAATTAATCAGGGCCCGAAACAGGGCCCCGGGGTGTCCTCGAAGGGCAGCAGGGGGTGGGAAGCGATTCCAGCCCTCCCCAGCTCTCGGGGCAGGAACGAACAACTGAAATTCGATGTTTTTGGGGTGGGGGGCCACAAGGAAACCACCCCAGGAGGAGCTGCCCGAACCTCCCGGCTCGTTCGCGCGTCCCCTCCGCGCCCAGATCCCCCCCCGGGCGCCGCGGGAGGATTTACCGGGATCAAACCGGGATCAAACCCGATTAAACTCCCTTCGGAGGCGCTGACCCCCCCAGGAATTGGGATTTTGTCCCCGTCACAGCCCAGGAGCGGCGCTGGCACGGGGCCCTGCGGCTCGTTAGCGGTGACAAACTCGTCATCGTCACCAAGGCGAGGATTTAAGGCCGAATCATCAACAATCCGCGTTTTACCGATGCCCCCCGCATCGGAGGGAGGAATGGGGTGTCCAAGGTCCATGGAGGCGAATCCCACGCGGGACGGGCGCTCTCCGGGGCTCTACGCCTCGGGCTGGCCTTTGTTGGTCTTCTTGAGCAGCTTCCTCAGGTCCTGGGACATGAAGTAGGGCTTTTCCGCTGAGCCGTCGTTGCGCTCCAGGTCTTCCACTGCAACGAGAAATCCCCGGCGCCGCGGCGGGGGGCGGGCGCGGGGTTGGCGTGAGGGAGGCTCCCGGGACCCTCGAACGACGATCCCGGGGTTAAACGGGGTCTCTGCGCTCGTCGTGGAGCGGGGGTTTCTCCCTCCGTCACAGCGAACCCGGGATCGGCCCGAGGAGAAAGCAGAAATTTGGGTGTTTTGTTTCTTGAGGGGGGGAAAAGTTGAACAGAGCCGAGGGCTGAGAGACCCCTCAGCTCTTCCCAACAGCTCCGGAGCCAAGGCAAAGCGATTCCCCTCGGGATCTGCCCGACGCCCTCGCCAAGAGCGCTCGGAAAATCCCAGCCGTGGAAGAACAACACCCCAAAACCAAACAAAGCCACAAAGCCCCAGAGGCTCGCAGCGCCCAGGGGGTGTTTGGAGAGGGATTTGGATCCTTCTGGGATGGAGACGGCAGCGCCAGCACCGTGGCTTTGTCCTGGGAGGGTCTGGCTGGGAGCTGTGGCTGAGGCTGAGCCATGACATTTTTAAATCATGATCATTTCTGGGCTATCTGGAGGAGAAATCCCGACCCTCCCCGTGCCTGGAGTGACACCCTCCGAGTCCCACTGGCCACCGGTGACAGCTCCTGCCCCGGAGCGATGGCTGGGACGGGGGGACAGGGACAAGCTGGGCTAAAGCAGCGGGTGTGAAGGCAGAGAGCTCTGCAACCTCGCCCGGAATCCTTCAGGATTCTGTGGTTTGCATAGAAACGGGGTGAGGAAACACGAGGAGAGGGGCGAGGAAAGGACAGGGAAAGAGGTGAGAAAAGGGGCAAGGAAAGTTTCGCCGCCGCCCTCGGCCGGAGCGGGCACCGAGGCAACGCCCGGAGAGCGGCTCGGGGTGGAGGAAGCCGCTCGTGGCCCGTCCCACGCGCCCCGTGCCGGCCACGCCAGCCCCGCCTCGGGAACAAAGATCTCCGCGCCAAAACCACGACGATCTCCAGGCACCGCGGTGCCGGGACCCCCCGACCGACTGCGGGTGGGTGCTCTCGAAGCAGGAACGCGGATTTTTGGGGCAGGAAGGTGCTGAGGGTCAGCACCCGCCACCCTCGAAGGACTTCCAGGGGACAGAGCGGCACCGCGGGAGTCGCTGCCGGGGTCGGGGGGCCGGGAGGGTCGCGCGGCCTTTGCCCAGCGCCAGGCCCTAGCCTTGGCTATCGGCGCTTTTGGAAGGTTCTAGGTGCCCCTTCAGCAGGATCTCGCTGAGCTCCGGGGACATGTAGTAAGGCCTCTCCAGAGATCCATCGTTTCTCTCCAGATCTTCACCTTTTCCAGCCCCGGGAGGAAGCGGCCGTGAAGGGGAAGAGCGGAAAGCAGCGGAAGAGCCGGGGGAGAGACAGGGCGGAGGTGGAGGATGGAGAAGGTGTGAAAGGAGACACGGAAAGGGTGGGAAAGAAGGAAAAGAGGGAGGAAAAAAAGGGAAATCGAGGTTAGTTGTGGTTAATTCCACCGAGCCCAAAGCACCAAAACAGAGGGAGAGACGCAGGAGCCCACGGACAGGCCGGGGGTCTCCGCTGGAGCAGGCAGGGGAGAGCAGGTGAGAACGCAGGTGAGGAGTCAGGAAAGGAAAAAAGCGGGAGAAAACCACACAGAGGGACCCCGGGATTGGGAGCAAACCCCCAAACTGGACACTCCGGGGGTCAGCTTGACGGGAGAGGGGGTTTCCGCCAATACTCACAGAAGCAGAGGAAGAGGGTGTCCACGCACATGCCGTACACGCTGAAGAACCCGTGGGCGATGAGGTAGGAGCCCACGATCACCGTCTGGAAGAGACACCGCGCGCTGACGCCGCGGCCGGCACAGAACCCGGAGCCCCGGCCAGGAGGAGGAGGAGGAGGAGGAAAGTGCTGAATCCCACATTCCCCAGGGGAAGGAGGAGAAGTGAACAGGGCAGGACTGTTCGGAGCAGCCCAAATGAGGACAAAAGGCCTCAGCCACCGCTGGACGGAGGCCAAAGTGGGCAGCGCGGGCGGGCGCGGCGCCAACAGCAACCAACAAAGGGCTCATTGCACCGGCGACTGGGAAAACACCCCCAACAAAGAAGGTCCTTGAGGCGCCGGGGGGCGGGGAGGGGTTCGTGTGGGGCATCTCCGTCCTCTCCTCCCAAAGTCGCCCCAAAGGGAGAGGGCAGCTCACCAGAATCGGGACCCAGTAGTAATTCAGCGGCGGCGCCGTGTCCTGGACCAGCTTTATCCGCTGGGTGAAGAAGAAGAAGGCGAGGATTCCTGGGAAAGCAAGGGGTGGACACGGCTCTGGGACGGGCAGGCAGGATGGAAAACGGGAGGGGAAGGAGCGGCCTTGTGGCAGGGGCGACTCGAGCGCAGCTTTTGGCGCGGCACGACCGCCGGCGGCAGCCGGATGCCCCGAGGGGAAACTTCCAGAAGCCAGCACTTACCCACGCTTCCCACGATGAGCAGCTTCCCGAGGAAGAAGAGGAAATCCGTGACTTTATCTAACACGGCCACCCTGGAGGCGAGGGAGGGATGAGCCCCCGCAGCCGCTCCCTGCCCCGAGTTCCGACAGAAGCGGCCGAGGCGAACGGGAGCCCGGGAGCGGGGAGATTCCCCCGGGATCTCACCTGATGATGTTCCTCATCAGCAGGAAGAACGCGTTCCGGGCCGAGGTGCAGAAGTTGGTGCCGTAGATGGCGATCTGGGGTGGAAAAACGGGGCAGAGGGGAGAGAAACGGGGCCACGCTGAGTCCGGCACCCAGGGGAGGGTGCAAATCCCACCCTGGAAGCGCTTCCCGGGTCAGGCACGGCGGAGACCCGGAGCTGAACGCTCCCACCCGCACAGGGTCCTCCCCAAAGCCAACGGGACACGGCTGAGGCCGAGGTTTTCCGGCCAAACAGCTGGAAAACGCCGCAAAGCTCCGTGTTCCCGTGGCATCGGGAGACACGATTCCTGGGGAACCTCCGAGCCGCCCCCGCGGCGACCCCAGCCCTTGGAGGGCGTTGGTTTCGGGCGACTCTCACCATGATGTAGGCGTTCCTGTTGAGGAACTTGATGAATTTCTCCAGGCACCAGAAGCAGCACTTGAGGCAGCTCAGGAGGAACTTGGCGAACTTGTTCTCGGCGGCTGGAGGGCGCGGGGAGAGGGATCAGCGCCAAAGCCAGAGGGGCCGGACCTTCCAGCAGCACCTCCAAGGTCCCTGGCGAGACCTCGTTGCCACGGCGTCCCCCCAAGCCCTGATCTCAGCCCCCCGGGGCACCCAAACGCGAGGCCAGACCGCTCTTCCCACGCCCCCACGCGCTGTTGACGTTTCCCGGTGAACGGTTGCGCGGCGCGGCATTCCCCGGCACCGGGGAGGGCACCGTGGCACGTCCCTTGGCTCCTGCCCCGGGAAACGCTTCACAGAATCGCGGGACGGTTTGGAAGGGACCCTGTGGCTCATCCCATTCCATCCCCCATCGCGGGCAGGGGCACCTTCCACCACCCCGGGTTGCTCCAAGCCCCACCCGGCCCGGCTTGGACGTTCCCTGGGATGCAGCAGCCACAGCTGCTCTGGGGATTCCATCCCAGCACCTCACTGCCCTCCCAGGGAGGAATTCTTTCCTTTCCTGGGGAATGAGGCAGCTTCGGGATTCTACAAGGAAAATCCCGACTCTCTCCTGAAATACTGGAGCGATTTCCCTGGACTTGAGCACCGAGGGACGCAGCCGGCCCCGCTCAGCTCCCCGTTCCCAGCCCAGCCCCGGTACCTTTCAGCCGGTGGTCCAGGTACTCCAGCGTGACCCTGATGACCTGGACGATGGCCAGCACCAGCGAGCCGAAGGCCAGCGAGCCGGTGTGGTACCTAGGGACGGACCGGCCCGGTTAGAAGGGCACGACCTCCCCGGAGCTCCCGGCCACCCTCGCGGGGACGGACGGACGGACGCACCGGAGCGCGCGGCCGAAGGCGGAGAAGAGCGGGAAGGCCGGCATGTCGTCGGGCTTCTTGAAGGCCCAGTAGTAGGAGGCGAAGGCGCCCGCCAGCGTCACCTGGCCCAGCGCGATGACGAAGTTGGCGAGCCAGAAGAACATGAAGACGTTGAAGAACTGGAGCGCGATGAGGTACTTGTGGTAGGCGGTCTCGCCGCCGTAGAAGGCGAAGAGGCACTGGGCGTCGGGGCACAGCTTGGTGACGTTGCTGGTGTTGAAGGTCTGGCGAGGACACGGGACACCGCCGGTCAGCCCAGAAAGGCTCAGAAAGGCGGAATTCCACCGGGAAGAGCCTGCGGGCTCCAGGAATTCCTCAGGCAACAGAGATTCTCATCTCTGGCGGGTTCTGAGTTTCCCGAGGTCCTCACCTCGGGCCTGCAGGTCTGCCCGGAGAACGGGCACGCGGACTCATTGAACACCTTGTAAACGGCCTCGTTGGAGGTGGACAGGAAGCTGCGGGGCACCGTTAAGGCTTTTCCAAACCCAACCCCAAACCCAAACCAGGCTCCGCTCCGCCCTCCCCAAGCTCCCGCCGCCGCTCTTCCACCCCAGGGCTTGTTTTGGGTTAAACCTCGGAGATTTGAGGCGGATCTGCAAGCGGATCCTGCTCCGTGCCTGGGGAGACCTGGGGCTTCTGGGGAACAGGGATGAAGGGAGGAGGAAGAGGATGAGGATGAGGAAGAAAGGATACACGGCAGTGCTGGCCCAGTAGGCGATGCAGAGGCACAGCAGGAAGAAGGTGCACAAGGGGAACAGCAGCGACGACATGACGTGACCGATGGCCCTGCAGGAAGGCGGTTAAACCCCAGTTAAACCCCAGTGAAACCCCAGTTAAGCCCCACGGGGACGGGGACAGCCAGACCTGCTGGCCTCCTTGATGAGCGCGATGGCGATGAGGATCCTCTTGCGCAGGAAGATGAGCAGCAGGACGATCACCACCTCCAGCACGCACAGGATGATCACTGGCGGCGAAGGGGAGCCCCGGGGCGGCGTGAGGGCCACCTTCGCCTTCCCCAGGAATCCCCCCCGGCACCGAATGCTCCTCCCGGGGCTGGGCACCCAGCAGAGCCCCTCCTTCCCGTGGGAACAGCCCAAAAACCCGCCGTGACCCCGCGTCCCGTGGCCCCGTCCCGGTCGCCACCCCAATTCCAGAGCAGGACGGACGCTTACTGAAGGCCAGCCACGTCTGCCGCAGGTGGAGGTAGACACGGAGGTCGGTCTGGAAGCCCAGGTCCGTCAGGGACACGTCCGACCCCGCTTCCCCTTTTAGCTTCGCGTACTCCATGTAGCAGTGGAAGATTCCTGCGGCAAAAAAGCAGAAAATCGTCCTTTCCGGGGAAGGGGAGACGCCCGGGAGGATGTGGCGCAAATCCCACTGGAAATAGGGAAAGGGAAACGGGGGCAGAGCCAGGGAGAGGCTCCCACCCTTCCTGCTCACCGTATCCCAGCACCAGGATCACCATCACGATCATCACCCAGACCATGATCCCGGCCAGGAAGCGCAGCAGCACGATGAAGATCAGGCTGGCCACCATGGCGATGACGAGGCCTCTGTGGGGAGGAAGGCGCCCGCGTGTCACCGCCCTCCCGGCGTGTCCCCTGGGACATGGGAACCGCAGCGGGGACGGAGCGGGAGCGGGACGGGAGCGATGTCGCGGGAATTGTAAAACGCTGGGAATCCCCGAGCTGTGCCCCGTGCTCACATGATGATCCAGTACCAGGACACCGTGTAATCCTCGAAGATCTTCATGGCCAGCTGCCGGGTCTCCAGCACCACGTTGGCTTTCCTGCACGGAAACGGGAAACGCCGATGGAGAAGGAGCAGGGGGGGCCCCCGAAAACGAGAAAATCCAACGATTCCGCGCGGCAAATTCCCCGGAGCCGCCCCCGCTGCGCCTCCTTTGCCGCCCTCTGCTCCCGCTCCCAACGTTTCGGTGCGGGATTTCCGACGCCTCAAACGAGCGAGGCAGCGCTAACAAAGCAGCTCTTAACGAGGGGCGTTGGCCCGGGGACTCACTTGGCCCCTTCCAGCAGCTCGGTGACGTTCCTGCGGTGCCCGCGGCCGTCGTCGTAGGTGGTCTCGTTGCCCACCATGATGACGCCCTTCTTGGCCTGGATGGCCGGGAAGCACCTCCGTGCCACTGGCGGGACAGAGGAGGGGGCGGCTCAGCCGGGAAAACCAACCCAAAGCCCCCCCCGGAATCCCAAACCCCCCACGGGACCCCCCAGAACCCCCTCCGAAAAAACCCCGACAGAAGCCGGCGACTCGTTAACGAGCTCCTCGCTAATTCCGGACGTACGCGGGGTGCTGGGAATGAGCATGGCCGGACACTCCCTGTCCTTCAGCACCTCCAGGGGAGCCTGGGTGGGGGACAACGAGCCGGAGGTCAGCGCTCCGGGGCGGGAATCGCCCCACGGGCACGGGGGACGCCGGCCCCACAACCCACCCACCTTCCGTGAGTTCTTGAACTCGGAGGTGCAGAAATCCCGGTAATACTCCAGCGAGGAGGGGTTTCCGTAGGCG
Organism: Mohoua ochrocephala; assembly: GCA_013398855.1. Lineage (NCBI taxonomy): Eukaryota > Metazoa > Chordata > Aves > Passeriformes > Acanthizidae > Mohoua > Mohoua ochrocephala. Next base: position 1,521 of record VZTA01000131.1, on the reverse strand, counting down.
CTCAGGTACGTCAGGTACCGGTCCGGGCATTTGCTGACGCAGATCTGGAGGGGAGGGGGACACCGGGGGGCTGCAGGGGACGGCCCGGGTTCCGTGGGGGACGCGGGGGACGCCGGAGGGACCGGGCCGTACCTGCGTGGTCGGGCACTGGAATTCCAGCAGCACCAGCGGGCTCGCACACTTGACGATGTCAAAGTAAAAAAGGAAAGGTTTTTTCCTGCAAAACAAACCAAAACCGCCCGGTTTTGGGGGGAACCCATCCGCCGCACCCCCTCTCCCGAGGAATTCGGGGTCTCTCCGGAGGCGCGTCCGGCACTCACTCGTTGGGGGTCCCCTGCTGCCCGCAGAACTGCCCGCGGCTGTCCGTGGGGTGGATCACCTTCCGGGGGTCCCCGTGGGTCCAGGCTGGGGGGCACAGGACGATGACGCCGTGGTCACACGCCCCTGCAGCCCCCAGACCCCCCCGAGCCCCCGGGACGTACCCACGACGCCGACCACCACGTAGCCCACGATGGCCACCACGAGCAGGACGCAGCAGACGATGTCGGTGCAGCCCCTGCCAGCGGGGACAAGGAAGGTCGGGGACCGCGGATTTGGGGAGCCCAGGTTTGGGACCGTGGATTTGGGGAGCCCAGGTTTGGGACCGCGGATTTGGGGACCCCGGATTTGGGGACCACGGATTTGGGGAGCCCAGGTTTGGGACCGCGGATTTGGGGACCGCGGATTTGGGGAGCCCAGGTTTGGGACCGCTGATTTGGGGACCGCGGATTTGGGGAGCCCAGGTTTGGGACCGCGGATTTGGGGACCACGGATTTGGGGACAACAGATTTGGGGACACCGAGGGGGGCTCTGCTCACCTGTCATAGATGGGACCTTTAAAAGTCGGGTCGTACTTCTGTGGCGTTCCTGCGGAGAGGAGGAGGAAGGGGAATGGGGAAGGGCTGGGACGGGAGGAAGGCGCTCCTCATCCTCCTCGCCCCGCGGCGAGCAGAGGGGAGGGAGCCAAACGCTCCCGACAAAACCCTCGGGATGGGCGGGACCGGGAGGAAAAACCATCTCCAGGCGCCCGCTCCCTGCCGCGGATCCACCTCCCGGGCTCGGCAACAGCGATCCCCTCGCAAAGCTCCTCTCCACAGGTGGCTCTGCCCAAAAATGTCCCCAAGCGGTGGCGAGAGGGACCCGAAATCCCCCGGGAACACCAGAGAGCTGCGCAGGCAGAGCGGGGCGATACCGGGGTGGGTCACCGGGGGGTCCCCGGGGGGTCCCGCCAGCCCCGGAGCAGCCCCGGCCCCCGCCGCGGCCCCTCCGGCGCCGTCCCGCCGCTCCGCTTTATTTTTAGGGTGGGAACGGAGCCAGAGCGAAAGCGGCCCAGGGCAGGGAGGGCGGGGATCTGGGGTGGATTTTGGGGGGGCTCGCAGCAGCCCCGAGACAGGGACGTGTCCTTTTTGGGGGGAACCGTTCGCTTTGGGATATTTTGGGGGAGTTCTGGAGTTCGCGCCCCTTCCCGGGGGGGCGATCCCT
>VZTA01000125.1:1654-12248 GCA_013398855.1 Mohoua ochrocephala | reverse complement strand
CTCATGTCCAGCTTTTTGTCCACAAGAACCTCTAAGTCCTTCTCTGAAGGCCTGCTTTCGATTAGTTATTTTTCAGTCATGTCTAGGATTGCCCTGACCCAGGTACAGCACCTTGCACTTGGCCTTGTTGAACCTCATGAGTTTCTCATCATCCCATTTCTCAGATTTGGTCAGGTCCCTCTGGGTGGCATCCCATCCTTCAGGTGTATCAGCTGCATCACGCAGCTTCGTTTTGTCTGCAAACTTGCTGAGGGTGCATTTGATCTCACTGCCTATGTCGTTGATGAAGATATTGAAGAACATCGGTCTTAAGACAGAGCCCTGTGGGACAAAATAGTATGAAGTATTTATTAAACAAGAACAAACCCAAACCCCCAAAGTTAAATGCAATAAAGATTAAAATCTGTTAAGAATTTTTCACTTTTTTTTTTTTTTTCTTTTAGAACTAAATGTAATCTCTTTAACCTAATTATCCTTATTATTTCCCTTTCTTAAATCAGAAGCATTAGAGTTTGGGGAGCAGTGATTTGTTGAGAGACAAATCTTAATTGATTTTGTGGTCTTTGACTCAAAGCAAGGACTTTCTGTTACTGTACGTAATGGGGAAAGGCGGGAAGAGAACACAAGTGACAAAAGTGCCTGAAGAAAGGAAATCCAGGCTCATCAGCCCCATGGAGGTTGGTTTGCAAGCCTTGAGATCTTGAGCACGTGCAGGAGTACAGGCCTGCCAGGAAACTTTGTGTTGACAGAAGGATGGAAATTCATGCAAATAAGTCTTTCTTGTCACAACTTAGCATTTGATAGATGAAAATTATGCTGATTTTATAGAATTAAACTGTCATTTTATGGAGAGAATTATTTAGAACTGCTGTGTTATAATATTCAATCGTGAACATAAGTAAAGGCTGCCTTCAAAATCTTTACCTCGGAGTCCTTGCTCTTCCTGCTGGGTTACAGGAATACTATGGCCTCCTTTCCATAACTCTTTCCGTGGCTGAGTCTTCTCTGCTTGTAGCTGCTGGATTTCTGTAGTCTCCAACTCATAAGGTCATTGCCCATCATGGGGACATAGATTTTACCTCTCTGCTAATATGACATGTTAAACCATCTGGGCAGACTTCTGGCTTGTGTTCTATATTGAAAATTACTTTTATAGTTTCCTGCCTCTGCTTTATAGGATGGCACCTTGTAATCGTCTCTTTTTCTCTTCTGCTTTTACCTCCCACAAGTGGTATCTCCAATTGGAATGTACTCCATTTAATTTGCGATAGCAGTGGTTTCAGGGTACAGGGCTACTGCTGTAATTGGGTTGGGTTTTTTTGTTGTTATTGTTGTTATTTTTTTTTTAAGTTGGTGTTTTTGTTCATAAAGATTTGCAGAGTTACTGTTATTAAAAGACAATGGAAAACAATTGCTATACAACACTGCAACATACTGTGTTTATGAGAAGCCTTACCTTAGAATGATTCATTGTATGGAAAATAGGCTTATTTTAACTTTTCTGTTTAAAAGGTCTTTCTAAACAAACCTTGTTTTACAATTGTTCTTGATTTTAAATTAGGATTTATCTATTTATCTAAAAAGCTGATAATTCGAAAAGAGAAGGAATCTGTGTTTCGATTCATTTGTTTAATTATAAATAAAGCGCAATTTACAAAAAAGAAGATGACATTTCAAAATACTGTATGAAATGATAATTTTTTTTACTTTTTAAAATTTTGAGGTCAATAGACTTTGTTCATTATTGACTATTTTAATTTAAAAATGTTTTGATTCTAAATGGTATTTAGAAATGGTATCTGAAAATACTTTGAAAAAGTCTGAAATGAAAATGAGTTTTCAAAAATATTTCCTCATTTCTAAAACAGTTTTTCTTTAGTGCTTCACATGATTTGACTTAGTTTAGCCAACTATACCATTTCTGATAGAAGTTTTTCACATAAGTTGTTAGTCATATTTACCTTTCATTAAACAATGGAAAGACAATTCAGATCTAAAAGTTTAAAAAAGGAAGAGTTTTCCATCTTACAAAGTTTCCTACTTCTTATAATCCTAATGTAAATCTAATTCAATTTTTTTTTGTAGTCTGTGCATGCCTCTTTTATTTTGCCTCTGTTTCCTATAAAATAAAAAAGGAAAACTAAAGTATTATCAGAAGAGAAAATTTCACAGAAGGGTTTATGAAAAGATCAGACATTTAAAATTGTTACTTGTCTTTTCAGCTTCTGTCATGCTTTTTTTGCAATATCTCATCTTCTTTAAATCTCAATAAGTGTCCAATTCTATTTTTCACAGCTAGAAAGTTTTCTGGCCTTCTTAATTGTGCTGAACTTTTTGAGTGCTGCAGTAAGAATTTGGTAAACAAGGACTATTTATTTTATTAATCCCTTACTTTGAAAGAAAGCAAAATGTATTCTAGCATCTATTGTGTCTGCAATTTATCCATTTAGTCTTAAATTTTCATCACATTATTCCTCCCACACCAGCCTCTGTAACCTCAAGAAGCTTTTGGGGCACAAATAGGATTAATTTTATTTCTTTTGTCAAAATGAAATCTATAGTTCCGGTTTTGACAAGAGAAAATTTAAAAATAAAGTATGGAATGTAAAAGTGCTGCAGTAAGTGCTTTCAATTTGAAAAATAAATGTCACTGGTACACAGTCAAAATAATAGAAAATGCATTTGAGTTTTGTACGGGGAGATTATACTCCATGGGATAATGCATTATATTTGAGTTTGGGGTTCTTTTTCAGAGGAAGAATATATTTAATTTTCTTATTTTCTCTTCTGAGCACTGGACCACTGCCCTTCGTAGAAAGTGGAAGAAATACCAAGTGTCTACTCCGTTTCTTTTTTCACTGGCAAACAACAACTCTATTGCTGAGCATCTTTGTTGGAGCCCATATGATATGGGAAAGGAAAGTGCACCTTAAAAACATATGAGGAAGACATATCACGGGTAGTGTCCTTCAGAAATGCTTTTTCTTTAGGTAAACTAGGTGTAGAAAGGATTTTTGCACTGTATTGGGAAGGTTAATTTATGCTATTCAGCAGCAAATATATTTGGTGGTTTTCCGACAATTTACCACTCTTAGGCAGGCCTGTAAGGAATACACTTTCATTTTTCTTAGGTATATATAAACATGTCTCTGTGTGTCTTACTACTTATGCATACATATACACATGGAAAGAATGCAAAATAAAGGGATATTTGTTGTCCTGAATTTTTTGGCCTGAAGACCAAAGTAAACCTAGTTGTCATGAAAGCTTTGTTTTGGTATCATAGGAATGACTGAAAATTATATTATTTTGGAAATAAATTGGAGAAAATTAGAGACCTGAGAGTTTTGCCTTGATTTCCTAGGAGGAAAAAAGAAATCAATAAGAGCTTGTTAGGAGAAATTGTAATACTTGGATATACGGCTTTGCTCTGAGAAAAATTTACTTTCTTTTTTTTTTTTCCCTTTTTTTTCCTTTTTTTTTTTCTTTAGGTGGTGGAATGCTTAATCTTTGCAGAACAAAAGTGATGTCTGGGAGGTAAAACTTTGTTACCTCCCATAGGCTGAAAGGCACATCAACTCCGAAGGCCAATTAAAAATAAGTCTTAGATTTGCTGCAAATACCTGAAAAAAATAGTGTTCTTCAAAATCAGATCAGTCACAATTTGGTCTCTCTGTTTCAAAGATCCCATCAAACAGGAAACATGAACAAAATCATCGAGGATGCCGTAATTTTTGGTGTTACTCACACAAGCAAAGAAATTCTGAGTTTTAACATGGCATATAGTCCAACTTCCTATGCAAAATGATCATGAAAAGATATATTGTGCCCTATGCTAATATGTATGTAAAAGCTTGCCCTAATTTTCCAAAGTACTCTGCCCACACGACCTCTGAAGCAGACCTCTTAAATTCATGTGTCTAACTACAAACTTAATGTCTTGTGTTAAAATGCTGTTGCATTTTAATAACAAAGACAGTCTCATCTCCTCTCCCCTTTGCCCTCTTCTAAATGCTGGTTCTAAAATTCGTGAAGAGAAAAAACATCAGCGAAGAGAGGAAGATAGGGAAGGTGATTAATAAGTGAGCAATAAAGGGGTGACTTGATCGATGTGTTGACATGCTGGAATGCCGGTGCAGTATTTTGTTCTTAATTTTTATAACTTGAGCCAGTATGACAACTGGGAGGTTGCACAGTTGCTGACACTCATCTGTGTATTTATGGGGCAATTAGCAATTCCCTGCACCTCATCTGCAGGTTTTCTTACATAACTGTAGTGTCATTATTTCTCAGTAATAGTAAAATATTAAAGTCTCTGTAACCTGTCTGAAAATTCTTATTTGCATAACTATTATTCAGCTTATTTCTGAACAGGGGCTGAGCAAGTCTGTCTTTTTCATTGATTAGCTGAGAGCCATCTTAGCTACCTTATTAAGAAATAATCACAACAATTCTTTCTGCTCTGATTGTCTGCTGCTGCCCAGCCAGGCTGCCAACTATTGCCCCAGATGCTAACTAGTTAAATATTTAATTATAATTAGTGATGCTTGAATAACATAATGATGGCTAACACAGGTAACAGAGAACTACGACTTTTTTTTACTGAGCTGGGGAGAGCTTTCAGAAGGAAGGCATGGCACTTTCTGGTTTTGGGAGGTATGTATCCTAGGGAATTAGTAGCTCATTCTGTGCTAATGACAAACCTGAACCTTGGAACCTTGTTTTTCCTTTTCATTTCCTTTGGGGACAGTAGATTTGTTTCTGCACCTTCCATTATTACGCAAATAAGTTCTGTAGAGACCTCATGATATTTACTCATACAAAAGTACAAGGATCGCCCCCCTTCCTCAGCATTATCAAAATATAGTTAGGGGTCTCAAGAGGGGGAACTTAGTGCCAGTCCAGGTTTTGAACTGCTCAACAGAGATTCTATTTCACACACATCAGGCGAGAGGTGTGTCTGATGGGCTCCTGTCTGGTCTCAGTCTTCCTTTGGTCCTCACCTGAAATTCTGTCTCTGGGTCTGAATGAGGCTGGCAAGTAAATAGCTGGAAAAACATCTGGTGTTTTAGCAGATACTGAGAAACAGAACGGACTTGCAAGTGGTGAATCAATGGAAAATTCTCAGTCACAGGAGTTTGTTGTATTATGCATTGTCTGCAAATCCAAAGGAGTAGTAAAGCCAATAATGGTTGATATCATCTAAAAAATATAACTTTATTCGGTTTCTAAGTTGCAGGGTTTGGGTTTAAATGCTCTTTAAAGCCACAAACCATATAAAAATGTGTATGTGTATCAAAAGGGGTAAAACCAAAGAATTGTTTTAGTTCTTTTTGAAATGGAAAATAAGACTCTTCCTGGGGATAAAACCCTCCCAGGAATTTCAAAAGCTCTAACATCAAGGAAGTTTTAGCTAAAATGAGGTAAGGTCATAAAAGCATTTCAGTTGGACTTTTCCCAAGCAATAAGATTTTACTGTCTTTTATATCATCAGTTGCTTTCAACATCTTAGAACACTCAGCAAAGCAAATACTTGATTTTATAGTGAATTAATTGTTCACTTTATATATCTGAATGATCTGTCATAAAATGATGAGAAATAATAATAACTTTACCATCTCTCTTAGAGAAATATAGGAAGCTGAGTAAAGAGTGTTAGAGACAGAAGGGAATTAATTGACAGATATATTTTTTAAAGCTCACTGTGCACAATGAGCTCTCTCTACTTACATGTGAAAATTTTCCAGGTAACAATTCTGTCACTGAACAGGATTTGTTCATTAAAAAATCATAAAGTTTGTTCATTATGTTTATGATAAAGTGTGACCCCAAACCATTAAAATTTAGATATTTAAATGAAAAAAAAAAAATCATATAAATATTTTAGCTACCATAGCTGAGGAAATAATTTTGTCCATTACATTGATGCTGTCTTTCAAACAGGCTTTATTTAGTGTACTTAATATCTACTAAGTATTTGCACGTTTGTTGTTATTTGTTTGCAATTCTCAAGAGTACAGAGCGTAACTTGTTTCTTGAGAGCATTCTAAAGATTTCATCAGGCATTTGAGGTCTATAGTGTTTCTGAAAAATCCCAATACTTTATTTAGGAGCATGGAATATAGACCTATTTTGGACTTCCATGTAAACAAATGTAATAACCAATAATAATAAAAAGAGACTAATTCATTTACAAAGAAGAAATTGGGAATTTAATGGAAAAATGAACAATAATCTTGTCTAAAAGTCCTTGGGACTTTCAAAGACTCATTTCCTAGAAGGACATGAAGAGGGTTTGAAAATGAGAGCGTTTATTTTGGCTCGCTTACTGGCTTAGTGTAAACAACAAAAGCTATCTTAATGAAGAGACTTGATCACAGTGCCTGTGGGTGAGGCTTTGAAATTCCAGGAAAAGAGGAAGTACCTGCTGCTAATGTACAGAGCGAAGAAGATTTGCCCTCAGTGAAGGAGGACCAGGTTGGGAGCACTTTAGGAATCTGTACAAACACAAACCCATGGGGCCTGAGGCATCAACCTCACTTAAGTCCTCAGGAAAATAATGAAGCCCTGGAAGCCTGAAAACCATTTCCAAAAACATGAAGGACAAGAAGGTGGCTGAGAGAAGTCAGTATGGATTTACAAAGGAGAAACTATGCTTAACCAACCTGGTAGCTTTTTATAATGAGGCAACTGGCTTGGTGGATGAGGGGAGTGTAGTGGATGTAGTTTACCTTGACTTTAAAACAGCTTTTCACATTGACTTCAAAACAATCCCTTAGAGAAAGTGGTGAAGTTAAGTGGACAGTGAGGTGGATCAAAAACTTGCAGAATGGCCAGGCCATTGGAACAGGTTACCCAGAGATGATGTGAAGTCTCCATCTGTAGAAAAAAAATCTGTTTTGTCCATGTAGCTACAGCTACTTTTTGTGCCTTGTCTGAGCTGGGGATTTGAACAAGATGAACTCCAGAAGTCCCATCCAACCTCAACCATTCTGTGTTTCTGTGATTCTGAAATTAGAGGAACCACACAGTGGGTCACACTTGACCACAGATCAGAAGCTGTATGGAGGGAAATACGTGTTTATTTCCACCAAAGCAATAGCTGCCTCCATGTTTTTTTCAGTGCAGAGTATTAGCCTTCCTTCCAGCTTAGTCTGTGGCCCAGTACTCCATTTATACCAGGACAAAATGTGTGTCTCTGGGCTGTGTCCTCTAGTAAGGTTAATTCACTAATCTTAGGGAAATATTTGATTTAGGTTGCTCCAGACTAAATGTGTCAACCTTTCTACCTTGAGACCTGAAGGTATTTTTTTAGTACAATAGGACAGTGCCCTTAGCAATTACAATATGTCTGATTGATTGGCTGCAATCTATAATACTGCAGGTATGACATTATCCTCTTGCCATAATGCTGTTCTTTGTGAGTTCAGCTGAGGTGCAATTTCATCAGGACTATTTCAGCACTTTGTTTCACTGAGCTTAACCTTAAAAAGACATTATTGATTTCCTATCTAAACCACAGTTTTGCAGACTGAAATAACTAGACAAATTTATGTTTATTATAAAAAAATAAAATATGCAATATATGCAATAAACAAGCGGCTCATTACATGTCTTGAGGTAAGTTATATAAATCATAAACCACCTAGCCACTATACAGTTGCATTTTTACTGTAGCATGGAAGGAGCTCAGACAAAATAAAGGAAAAACCTTGTTTAAATTGCAAACACAAAAGAAAAAGTAACCGCTGCCTTTTCTAAAGAATGAGGATGTTGACTGTAATAGTTTATGAAAATATGTGCTTTATTTTAATTAATACTCATTTAATTATTGAAATCATTCAAAGCAAGGTGTTAAGGGTGAAACATAATAAGATGAAATGGTTTCTATTCTAAGTTAAATCAGTGCTAACTGAAAATGGCTTACGACTCTTTATGGACATTTTTATTAAAACAAAAAAGCGATTTTGAAATTGTAAGCTTACAAGGATTGATGAGATTTTGCACTTCACATTTAAATTTTTCTATTTACTGTATGTTCTGTGAATCTGTGAGATTTGGCATGGATGTATATATGAACAACGGAACAGAGACAAAATAATATTTGCTTTTAATTTATCAAATTAAAGCAGATACTTTTGTGAGTGACATTATGAAAATATATTCACACCAGTTAATAAAGATCCACATGTGTACCACACGGGAAAAAAGAAAGGATCAGCGAGAAGAAGTCTCCAATAATTTATGTTGCTGAGTGTGAGTGTTGCACAGATGACAAAACCTGTGTCTTTTCTAATACATTACTTTCTTGTCCTTTTAATTTGAAATTTAGAAAGGTAAGAAAGAATCTAAAAGGAAAATTATTTTCACCAATAAGATTTGCATTTATTTCTCTAGACAAGACAGATAGGGCTGCAGTAGTAAGTGTCACTGAAATGAGCCCTTTATTTCCTCCTGCACCACCTCATCTATTGTCTGTGCTTGGCCGTAATTGCTGAAATTCACAGCAGGCATCTGTTATAAAATTACTCAATTCATTACTCTCGAATTTGGGAAATGAACAATCGTACACAAGAGACACGAGGATTTATAGAGATGAAAGCGAGGCACAAATATTCTTTAATCTTTTTTTAGAAACTGTACACAAAATGTCTCCTGGCGGCTTTTAGCATCTCTGAGTTTAATCACTGACTTAGTTTGGGAACACTTCCACATTGACTGGCGAGTAGAGGGTTTTACTTGAGTGAAAGGTTTCTTGATGAGAGACGTACAGCTCTTCAAACACAGCTTTGATATTTGGTGAGTCTTCATGAAGCACATCTGGTTCTGAACAACAAAACACAAGATTACTTTGGCTGAAGTTATTTGTAGATGGCTCTACTTTCTAGTTAGAAAAGCTATTGCCAGTCTAACTAGAGCCCACCTCAGTTGCTCTAGTGACCTTATATTCCTATTCAGTAATGGTGGGCAAAACAAATAAAACTGTTTTAAAGAATCAAAATAAAAGCCCTAGCATTACTATTTCTAATATATTAAGGTCCATGAAGGATTTTTTTTTTTTTCTTTAAGTTCATCGATGATCAAAAAAGAGTCATGGTCCTAGCAGCAAATGTAGGTAGAGCGAGAACAGGTCAAAATGAGTTGTGAAAAGAGATAAATTACCAAGCATAAGAGTTATTTATTATTGAGCATTGGAGAAAGCCCAGGATAAAGTAGGTCATTCCAGAACACTGAGAGGTCTGAGCCGATGTTCTCACAGTACAGAAAACTGATGGGTTATCTCTCACTCCTGTCATCTCTGGGACTACCGGTTAAAATTCACAAGATTAATGCCTAGAAACCTGTTGGGCACAACTGCTGTCTGTCATTTTTTCCTGAGGATGGTAACATCCTCTGAAATTACATAATTCAATGCTGTTAGAACAAATCTATTAACCTTTCAAAGGACTGAAAATCTAAAAGTTGGACTATGGATTTCCATAATCTACTATGAAAAGGAATATTGGGGATTAAATATTTTTTAATACTATGTTGACGGAGACAGAGACATTTAAATCTACTTTCTAGAAGTTGCAAAAATTGGCAAGAGTAGACCCATATTTTCAGTTTTAAGTGTCTAAGGTTATACGCCAAGTTCATATTAAGCAATAATTACACCATTATATAAACAATACACAAACAAATGTCTGCAAGAACTCACTTCAAAATGTCTATCTTTGAGTTAGTTTTGTAATTTAGTATATTTTTGGAATTCTTCTAACACAAGAAACTATAATAAATTGTTTCAAATTTCTTATAATCAGGTTCTGACCGATAGCAGAATGTCTTTTAACAATGAGATCTTAAATAAAGTATGTTTGCAATCTGAAGTAATCGATAGAATTCTCGACAGGTTCAGAAAAATAGAAATATCATGAGGATTAAGAAAATAATGTTGCAAAGCACATTAAAATGTGCTCACATGCATTTCAATATCTCGTGTTACATACAAAATTATAAATATATTTGAGCCGCAGCCTCAGATTTGTCAATTCTTTCTTTACATGTTTTGCTAATGTTTTGATTTATTTGTCTTTCTCTCCTTCCCCCCATCTCATATATTTATTCAAAAAGCGTAGAAGGACAGTGGAATGAAGGATTGTTTCCTGGTTGTCCATGCTTTAGCATTGACATTGACAGATTCCTAGCAGAAATGAAAATGTTTGTAATTTATCAAAAATAAAGATTCTAGATCATTGACAAAGTAGGTGTAGATTCACCACAGGACTTTTCTGAGCCAAACATGACACAAGACAGGATAAAAATTAAATTGATGACACTACTTCATCATCTGACCATCTTTGTAAAGGAAACTTTGTTCTATTCTGACACAGTTTGTTTCTTTCTTTTAACTGATGATTAAACTGTAGAACTGCATTATGTATTTACAGAGTAGTACTGGCCTGGATTCGAATCTCAGCAAAATAAACATTAATTATTAACCTGGAGTGAAATTTCATTTTACCTGAGTTAACTTTCAAGAGTTCAATGAACCATGGAGACTTGTGCATTTACTGATGTATTTGCATTTTATAATGAAAGTTTCAGTCCTCTT
>VZTA01000124.1:284054-305104 GCA_013398855.1 Mohoua ochrocephala | reverse complement strand
GGGGAGGGGAGGGGACAGCCCTGCCCTGCTTCTGCCTGTGCCAGCCCGGGGCTTGGTGACCTGCTCTCCCTGGAAAGGTCACCGCCCTGCGCCGTTCCTGGCCCGTTTTACATAAGTAGTAGTAATAAAGGGTGGCAGTGGTATTGCAGGTTTTGCTCTGGCCTTCCGTCCTTGACAGTGAAACGGCGAACGGGAAGACACACAAATTAAGGTGGACTGAATGATATGTCGTATGAATATTGTAGATTTTTCAATTTCTTTTTCTTTAAATAGCAGGTAGATACTCCAGATGGCAGCTAATAGCGGTTTCCGATGGGAGCTGTTACCCTTGCTCAGTGCTGATACCTGTATAAATATTTCCTCTCTCCTTGAAGCCATGAATTCAGAAATTACATGTGTGAGGGTCAATTCTGCCACCAAATTAAAGAGGAAAAAATGTTTCTAATTTAACTTCAACGGAATATTTTTCATTATTATTAATTGTGGTACTTCGTTTTCAAATAATTGTTTTGTCTGTCTGGTTAATGAAGAAGTGTGACCTTTGTTTTTACTAAATCAGAAGCATTTCCATCCTTGTTAACATGGACAGTTTTATCCATGCAATTTTTTAAATTTAAATGTGTGCTTCTGAATCAGTCCACCTTTCTGTTTAGACTAATGTGGAAATAGCATGAATGCTTAGATTGCGCTAATATTGCTACAGAATTCACATGTTCTTCCCCTGCCTCTCTCCAAGGATCTTGCTGGTTGTAAGGACTATTGCTCTTGGCTTACTTGAAGTAGCATCAGTTTCTCTGCAAGCTCAGAGATTAGGCAGAGCATTTATATATAACTGGGATATTTTGCTTTGGTCTATCTTGTCATGATTTCAGTAGATATAACCATTCTGAAATACACCCTCCTGGCCTTGTGAAAATAGAGCAATTCTTTCCCTCAGTTTTCCAAAGGTGGTTCTGGTTGAGAGTTCCTTTCATCACGTGCGTGGATGAAACTTGCATTGCAAACCCTAACAGCTTGTTTACAGATGCTGTGTTACTGTTTGTGTGGCTGTGCTTGTGGGTATGTTTTAATAATTTTCTTTGTTCTCGTGAGCTTTCTTGATACAAGGATTCTTTCTGTCTGTGTGTGTTTGTTCTAGATGGCGTTGTTAGACTCGGTCACTACTTGTCTTTCTCAACCTGTGCATTATGCGATTTGCAAACTTGGATTTGAGAAGAAAGACACCTATGATATTAATAATATTTTATCTGGAAACGGTGAAGTATGTTGGCAAGCTGTTACAGAGCACGTGTGTTACCTTGAATCAGGTTGGTGTTTGCCTGTGGTAGTAGCGGTACATTTAAGACTGTTGCAGAATTTCAGTGCAGTTCATGGCAATCCTAGCTGAGTTGGAACATTTTGTTACAGTACAGCATTAGCTGTGCTGCAGGTTAGAGTATGTGCAGTTTATATCTACAAAGAGCTTTAAATTTTTCATCCACATTTGGTATTTGGCTTTTGCTGCCTCCTAAGGTTCGTGTAATCTGTGCCACCTAAGTAGCTGCTGCTTTGCCTTCATCTTGGTTCCCAGCTTAATGTGCCTGTAGCTAAGGGGTTCAGTTCTGCTTCTCTCCGACCCTGTAATTGCCTTGTTCTGTGTTCTTTATATTCCTTCTGCAGTAAATTTAGACGCCTGGAGCCGTCGATATTCCTACTGTTGCTTCTGTTTGTGTTTCCCAGCTTTAGCTTGTACAGAACTGCTGTTGTGTTTCTCTTCTATGAAGAATAGCTTGTAGTTGTTTTTTAACCAAAACAAAGTATTTATGTCCTGATGAACTCATTGAATTTTAATTTGCCAGATTGCATACATGTTATATGCAGATTTTACCACCTCTGTTATTAACTTCCAGAGGTGGTAAAAATATCTTTCAGTAAACCAGAAGAATTTATTTTCCTATAAAAAGTGTCCCACAATAAAGAAGCAGTGAAACCACTCTGTAAGGTACCACATCCATCTGCGTTCTTTAAAGGCCATAAGTGGTGCAATTTGACTCTTGCTGAACCAGCACTAGCTTCCAGCTTGATTATGTGGAATTTCTGTAGACATTCCAGTAGGTTCTTTGCATTTTGACGAAAGCAGAACAAAATGATCCGATTTACTTCCATATTTTCTTGTGTCAAGGTTCTGTTGGGATGGAATTTTTTGTTTGTTTTTTTGTTTTATTCAGAGAAGGTGCTTGATCTTATCTGTTTTTTCACTGCAGTTTTACTTTTCAATACATTTTCTGTGTGGTGTTTTGGGCAGTATATTGTATTATATTGGTTGTGCTAAAATAGTCTGGATAAAATTGTCTGTGCTAAATATGTACACAAACTGTAGCAGGTTTTATCCCTAATGAGTTTTAAAATACTGGACTTTTGGCAAGGTTGGTGCCCTAATCACCTTCTGTTTTTCAATTTAAGATCGAAGCGTGGATTATATCAAAAGCATACAATCGTTAGGACCTGTATGTGAATCTGTTCATTTGTACTTCAAATCTCTGACCAAGGAACAATTTGTAATTCAGTATGCATCATGGTTCCACTGGACAAACTGCACAGAGGTATGGAAATTTCTGTTAACATTTTGTATTTTGGCATGTGAACTCTTTGTGGAATTTTAATGTGAGAGCACAGAAGAGATATCCATGAACCAAAATGCTTAGAATTTGTAACTAATAGTCCTTCTCTGATAGATGGTTGCTTGTAATTTTTCTGACTTTGTAATTAGATTTTGTATTAGGCAGCATCAGGAGCTTTGGGCCTGTTCTAACATTAGTTTGTAGGATTTTGTTTTTCTAATAATCTGTGCCTAATATCAAGTTTTACCTTGTAAAGTTGTTATGGATAATTTGAAAGAGGTAAGGCACTAGATATCAAGAGGTGCTCTAGGGAAGTTTCTCTCCAGGCATCTACACTTTTATTTCCTTGGCATGGTTTTCTTCCTACATTTGCATAGCAACTATCACGGAGGAATATTTAGGTTTCTCTGTGCTTTTGACAATGTGATCTTTCCTTCTGAATACTGAACACAACATTCTTCCTCTCCCCCATCATGCAGGTATTTCTTGAAGTGTTTGATGTTTTACAGCATACACAAGCTACAGATGTTGCACTTGGCTTGATGAAACTAACGTCATGCTTGGAGCGAGCCTTGGGTGATGTAAGTGCCAGGATGAGGAGTCTATTGCAGATTTGGCTTTAGAAGATGGAAATGATCTCTCGGATTTAATTGCACATTGAAAAAAGTGATATGACCCTGTACTGTAGTAGGACACTAATAGCTCACCATGCATTTCGAGTTGGACAGAAGTTCTTTTCTGGATCCAGTCGTGCTAATGGAAACATATGTGGGGCTCCTTTACCAGTGCTTGTAGAGTTGCTTGTGCGAGTGCTGTTGCTAACCAAGTTAATTAAAAAAGAGAAGAATTTGATTAATCAGTGTACATGTAGTAGGTCTTTGTTAGTTTGATTTATTTAACTGAAGTGGGGCAGCAGAGCTTCCACAGGAGATCTGATGGTGTATAAACTTCTGTGAGGGGTGGCATGCAGCTGGAAAAATGGGCTGCTGGGTAACTTCTTTCCTAGGGAGAAAGGAGAAACAGCTACTTAAACAATTTTTGCTGCTGGGCTATTTTACAGCCAGGTAAGTTAAAACAGCTGGTTGTTCAATATCTATGAGGAGCTCTGGAGAAGGAAATGACAGAGAAAGAGCAATGGGTTAACTCACAAATCAATTTGCCCAAGTATGGGGCGTGGTGAATTTTGAAGTAACAAAAAATTACCAAAGATTGGAAAAAACCGTCGGGGAGAACACAAAGAATGGAAGGTGTGATAGCAGTTGAAAATTGAGGTGCTGAGATTGCCCAACAAGGATAAAATCTAGTTTAGAGAACAGTCTGAATCAGAAGACAAACCACAAGTCTCCTTCCTTTCACAATGACAGACCTTATAAATTTCTATGGTGAGAAGGAAATACGGTGTCCTTGGTAGAGCTTATTCTATCAGTTACATGTTCTTGTTGTGCTTTATTGGTTTTTGTGGGATTTTTTGGACGAGAAGAGCAGTATACGTACAGACCCTGTGAAAAGACTAATAGGGGAACATTAAACAGAATATCCACTCTTTTCTGATATACTGCCTAAATTTTAATTTGTCATGAAATTACAGAGTTTAAAGGCTTTTTAAGGATTTGGTGGATTTTGTCTGATTAGTGTTTTTACAGTAACGAATATGGTTACCGTATAAAATAGTCAAATGTTTGAAATACAAAGAAGTATACGAAATTATTTATTATCTGTTCTGCTCTTTTTTTTTTAATAGGTGTATTTACTTAAGAGTAACGATTGTCCTTTCCTCCTAAGAGACTTGCTTGCATCTGAGCAGCTTGCAGATGTCTTTGCACAAGCTGTAGTAAGTGCATAGTTTTGAAATAAGGAATAACTACTGAGTTGGTTTCGTTCCTACCAAATGGCAGGTTTCCAAGCATAGCCTTTACTTGTATTGAAGGAGAATTTGCAAATTCTGTAGTATATAGGAAAAATGTATTGTAGATATATTTTCATTTTATACATGTTACAGTGTGGGGGATATATGGTAAAAAAACACCGAATATTGTAAAGGCAAGCTCATAAGTTCTTATTTACCTTTCCGTGTGAAAAACCTACATATGTAGAATTTCACATGTCTGGCAAGGCGACGAGCAAGCTGCAGAATTCATCTGCTTCATCCTAAGTTACACTACTTGAAATTACACTTCCTGCACTGGCTGTTTCTGATAAGCAGTATTCCCCTTCAAAAGCACTGCAGTAAGGTGCTTTATAACTTTTACCACATTAGAATTTTTCAAAATGGAGGAATGTAATGTGCAAAAAAAAAAAAACAAACCAAAATTTGGATGATATTTACACCCTTGTGTAAACATGGTAGGTGGATCTTTCACATACAGTCTTAAAAATGCACATTCTTTGTTAGGACAAAATATTGGGTGTGAACCTGTGGAAGGTTGTGTTGTTAGCCATTCTAGTAGTGTCATAAGGATTATTTCTTGAACTTTGATGGCATGTGGAATATTTAATCTCTTACAATTGAAAAATAAACCAAAGTTTCCTGTTTTGTTTGATAATGATCTGGGAATACGGCTTTTAATGCAAATTCTGTATCTTATGTTAATTTGCATTAAATTACACTGGATTTATACTACAGGAAGTAAGAGCTAAACTTAATCTCATTTGTTTGCCTGTCATAACTGTTCGGGATGTCTGATAACTAGTTTTGTTCTTCCCATATTATATTCTATATCCTGTACAAATAAGCTGAAAGGTTCTCTTTCAGAGAATACTGGGAATTGCAAATAATGAGTTTCTGTTACTGTGACGAGTGGTGGCCAGTCATCTTGACAGTAGACATTGTAGTTTCTCAATAACTTCTGAAGTTTTCTGCCAGGGAAAGGTAATAAAAGTAAGAAGGGTAAGAAAGGCAAAAAATATTAGATTTCTTCATGCAGTAATCACTTTGTTTATTAATTAGATGAATGTACTGAGGGTATTCATTGGATCTCCGTGTGGTCTGAACCTTCGTAATGTTTTGTGGCATGGGTTTGCGTCACCACAAGAAATTCCTGCCAAGTAAGTTCCCATTAAAAACCCCGTCCTTTTCTTACCAGTGTGTGAGTTCTTGAAAAGTGGTTAGTAAAACTTACTTCTCTTATGGGAAAAAAATTAAATTTCCCTTGCTGCTGCTGTTTCTTTTGGAAATGGATTTGCATAGAATACTTCAGCCATTACAAAGATGGCCAGTGGTTTTTGTGCTATTTGGGAAAACAAGGAAGCTTAACTTTTTTTTAAAGTCAGGGCAATGAGGAATAACTTGGAACAAGACAGAGGACTGGGGTAGAAGGAGGAGCAACAGCAGCCAATGTAGAATACCATGATACTTTTGTTTCTAATTCTACTCTTCTATTTTTTTCATGCTTGTGAATGCAATTAGTTCTTAAATGCCCCTACTTAGATGGGGAGCGTAGGTTCTGGGTGTTTTTTAAAAGAGCAGAAAAACCCCTTTGTCTCCAACTCACAAATGTTGATTCTTTGCAAAAGATTTCTTTGTATAAGCTTTTCTAATATATTATGGTATTATTCTCCCTAGATACTGTGCTATGCTGCTTTTTTTAACTGCAGGATTGGGTCAGTTGTTACAGACTTACCTTCTGCAAACTAAATGTGTTTTAGTACATCGACCTTATGTGATCTTCAGTAGCTTAGAGGAGCTTGATGCATTTCCAGGCAAGTATTTAACCATTAGCAAATATTTTATTTATCCTGTATTTGCTATTGCTTCCTTGTCCAAAAGTGCTGTTGAATATAATGCATTTTCCAGAGTTCCAAGATTAAATCTTAACTAAGATACCTGTATACGCTGTCATTAGATCATACAATCATGCTTGTAGGGCAACTTCTTAATATATAGGCAGTTCACTGATTATTAAGTAAAAAACTACTGCATTCTAAAATAATTATAACATATTGAAACATGAAATATGGCTGCTTCTAAAAGACTTCAACAGCATGTTACATTTTTTTTATTATGAGAGTTAATTTCATGTAACAGTTATCTAGTTTGCCTTTGTGAAATCTAACTTTTTCCAGAATCAGTGGGTTCCAGCTGCAAGGGTCCCAGCAGGAGTGCCTTGAGTCTTACAGGGAAGGTGGTGTTGAAACAGAGTAAAAGATGGTGACACATCTTCAGTACACTAATGCTTTTCTCAGGGAAGGATTTGAAGTGTCAGATGAAAACCTTCTCCCTGTCCGCAGACCTTCTTTCATTTATTCCTGCTGTTTTTAAGGCAATAACAGCATGTAGGGAATCTTGGTGTCAGTGGTGATCGTGGTCAATTTGTACTACGTAATCAGTGGAACATCTGTCCAAGAAATTGAGACAGGGCTTTTGGGAACCAAATCAAGGTGATAACGTTCCAATAATTATGTCGTATAAATCCTATAGCTGTTGACTGGCTTCAAAAAAACACCTACTGCAATCAAGTTACGCTTATAATTTTAAGCTTTCTCTTGGATAAGACATAATGTGAATTTATAACTGTGGGTTTCATTACATGGTAGCATTGAAGTATGAAGTGTTAATTTATTATGCTATGTTTTCAACACAGAAAATTGATAAAATAGGAACAATGGGCTCATGTTCAAATATTCATCCTGCTGAACTGATTCTGGCTGAATAGAAATGATTCATTTATGTTATACTTTTTTTAAAGTATTTGAAGTAGGTAGAGAACAACTCAACAGAAGCTGGGTCCAGTTGCTATGTAGTCTTTCAATAAAAAGCAAACATGACTTTTTAAACTGGTTTTACTCTGTGATTATATTATCACCACAAATGCAATCTTACATATTTAAATTTTGATCTTAAATATGACTACTGCTGTATTTGCATAATTGAAATAAATTGGATAACTTTTTAATCTCCCTTTACAAATGTTGAAATAATATTATATTTTCAGTGAAATATTTCAAATTCATTAGTAACGTGTATATGTAATTTTTCAACATTGGTTTTTTAAACTTGCAGATCTTAATAATGAAATCCTGTCCATAGCTGAAGAACTTGTAAAACGGTCCAGTTTTGTATTGAAAACAATGTTACCGTTTTGGATCGCTGCTTTAACAGCTTTCAAGCAAAGCAGGTAAGATTTTTTTAAATTATTTTTTAATAGAATCTAAAAAGAATATATTCTGCATTTTTAGATTGCATTTGCAGATTCCAAGGCTTCTAACTAAATTACTTAACAGCATATAGTTATGCTTTTTTATGGTGATCTCTTGGAAAATTTGTTGAGTTATGGCTTTGTTTTGTGCCAGCTAAGGTTATAAACTATATTTTGAAGCCTAAAAAGATCTGTCGGAGATTTAGCAAAACAAGAGAGGTTTACAAAGCAAGTGCAAATAAATCTTCATTTGTTAAATCACACATATTTTGAATTTTAAAAAAAGTGTATTGGGTTTTTTTCCTCTCCCATGCTCCATCTTTTTGTGAGTTATTCTAGTCTCTGAGCTTGAATTCAGTGGTCAGTTTCTGTTTGGCACGGGTAGTCATTTATTGTTTGTTTACAAAGTGCATTACAAAGGAATTTTGTCAGGGTTGTTTGGCCTGAGACTGTAACGCTGAAATGGTTTATATTTATAAGGAAGAAAAAAGACCCTTTGGGTATCTCTGTTACTTTTTCAGGTATGCTGACAGTGTGATTCTCTTACTTCCTCAGCTGGAAGTTGGACTGAGATTGCTCTTCACTACAACTAATAAATGTCCAAATCGATTGCTAACAGCAGAGGTAAACTTCTGTCTAAAGTCAATTATGATTTAGTGCTTACAATATTTGCAAAATAGTTACTCTGGAAGCATGATGTGTATAACCATTTACAGAGTTACCCCACAATATTTCAGTCAATTGTGGAACATTATTTACAAATCTCCAGTTGAGATTCATGAGTGCCTTTAATTTTTTTTTAATGTCTGCTGCTAAAAAGGGCTGAAAAAGTAGCGGACGATTAGTGTTCAGAAACAGGAGTTTAGGGTGAAAAGCAGGCCATGATAAATTTGTTTTAAAAGACTCAGCGCAAAATCCCAAAGTCCCTTTTTTCATTCGTAAGGGGACTTTTTTGCTATTCATGCACCTCTGTTATCTCATGCAAATGAGTACATTAAAGTTTGATATACATGTCTAATTAATTGATTTTGTTTGAAAATGAAATAATATTATTTGTCTTTTGTTCTAGTCTTCTGCTCTCTACACCACTTTCGATGAGGTACTGTGATTTTTTTTTTTTAAATATATGTCAATGTCAGAATTTAAGCCATACATGTTTCCCATTACTAGGGTTAAGAATGCACTTCCTTTTGCTGAACATGGCATTATTTCTAACTTTTTTCCAAATAAAAGATGCTGGACAGTAAGCATTTTAAATTTGGAATCCTCCAGAAAATATCAAAATTAATACAAATTATGATGAAGAGACTATTTTCTTCTAAATGTTTTTATCTTGAAATTCTTCACTTCCCAGAAACAAACATTCTTCAATTTTTCCTAGATTCAGTTATGCAAAATAAATACAAGTAAATGTTGCAAGCATAAATCCTCAATTTTACAAGTCATTTGGATTATCGCAAATTGTTCGTCAGTAATAATTAGGCATCTTGATTCTAGAATGGCAGAAGTAACTGCATAAAATTAGGAATACTACTTTAGTTGGTGTTTCTTCTTTGATTATATGGTCTTCAATAATTTAAGAAGTTTCTATTCAAATTACTTTTTTTTCTAGATGCTAGCAAAGCATTTGGATAATGAAGAAGTCAACCAGCTACCTGTAGTTCTTGAGGAGCCTGCCATGGCAAGTGTTTTGAAAATTTTCTGCGGTTTTGTTGTTGTTGTCTTTTGTTTGTTTGTTTCACTTAGTAATAATCTTTATGATAGGTCTAATACTCATTTATTTCATATAGCTTATGTCCAGCAGCTTAGAACCTGAAGTTTGTTAGCCTTTTTTATTGTGAAGGATCCAAAGTCGTAGCTGGCAAGCTATACTGCATTAGGATATAGGACTGTCTTTCTTTCTGAAATATAAGTGTCTCAGGGATATTTGTCTTTAGACTTCTGAACTTCAGCTGAATGGAGCAGGAGAAGAACTGATGCCTCATACATCAACAGCATCAACTGATGCCAGGGAAATTTCAAACTTGTTTCTGATTGCTTCTGGGACACATCTTGCACTATCTCGGCAGATAGCACATAAATGTGGCTCAAACCTACCAGAGCACATTCTGCATGTCATTATTCAAACAGATCGTGAACGGGAAAACTAGGGGTGTTGAGTTTAGAGGTTTTTTGAGAGTGTAGGGGAGATCTGAGGTTACTGTCCTGTTGCCAGAGGCAGTGGGGCTGTGAAGGGCCTGGGACACAAAGCCGAGGGAAATCTGTTGTTAGCTGTCACAGTATAGGATGTATGTTACGAGTATAGTTTGCATTGGGATTTTTTTCTGAATATCTGAACGCCCCTATCCTATAGACATGATCACATACTTGTCTTTCAGAGATATTCTGTACACTGAATATATTCAATTCTGTGTGAATACACATAGAATAGAATTCTTTATAGTTGGTTTATGTTTCCACAGGACTTCCTTTGGGATTTCTTGAACCACCAGGAGGGCCCACGTATAAGAGATCGTTTAAGCCATGGAGAGATCAATCTAGAAACATTTCCCAGAGAAGTAGCTAATCAGATAGTTGGATTTGCAATTACTCTTCTCTGCAGATTCTCAGATGAGGATATGTTTTCTCTTAAGGTAAGGACCAATATTTTGTTCTCAGTAGATTTTTTTTTCAGTTGTTTTGGATACCAAATATGATTTTAGGGAGTTTTATGACTGAATCTTTCTTGACAACTGCTTTATATGCAAATGAAATATTCCTCCAAGTAAAAAATTGTGAAAGTATATTTTGTAGTGAAATAGGTACAGAAAGTTTTCCAAAATGTTACCCTTTCTTGCTGTACCTTAATTTGTTGTCTTAACCAGTTCTTATTCACAAGGTTGATCCATAAATTATAATGATTCCACTTAATTTTGTCAAATTTTATTGACGAACTAGCCTGTTTATCTGCAGAATTATCTAAAAGGTATGCAGAACATCTGTAGCTCACCCACTGAGGATGTAGTGTGTAGTTATTGAGATTTGTTTTTCCTGAGACGCTGTTAATGAGAGTGCCTTGCTAATGGAAGTATTATTTGTGTCCATACTTACACTGTGAATTTGTAAACACTTTTTGCCTAGCACTGTGTTTCTCAACATTAGCAATTATTGTGTTTGCTCTCCCCAGTTTCCTGTTTATATTTGGGATTACTTCTTTCAATATCACACAGCAACCTGTGAGATAAATCTTCCATTTATTAGTTGCAGCTCTTTTTTTAGTTTCTCAAGATGTATTTTGTACTGCTGCATTAAGAGCATACTTGCTTGCTTTTCTGTCAGCTGCTGTCAGGTTTCATAGTTAAAATATGTGAAATTAAGCTTTAGCCACTCATTGTGCTGATTATTTCTTTCAGCCCTTAGACATTTGGAGGAGTTTATAGACACCAGTGCTATAGGTGGCTTGCATAAAATGAACTATAAGTCTAGGTCTGCATATGATTAGGACAGCTTAGAGAAACTGTTGTGTGTTATCTGTGATTTTGTGAATCAGGAACACATGGCCATAAAACCACTAATGAACTTTGCAAGTTGCTACCGGTCTCGATTTCATCCGATTTCCCGACTCAAGAAACAGGTAGGTACTTCCATCTGTGAAAGCATTGTGGTCCTTAAAATCATGACTCCTCAAAATTAGTCTAATTCTTTTCTTCATGCTTTGATTGTCCTAAAAAAAAAGTCAAAACCTTACATATTTTTTTTGTTTATTTTTCAAAACTTAAAGGGAATCACAGTTGCTAAAATGAGATATAATTATGCACACTCCTGTTAATGCAATTGATACTGTATTTGTGTTCTAGATCACTGAATAGCTTTATTCTTACCTGAGTGTTTGCTGTTCTGTATTTTTCTTAATCTCTTTATGCTTTTTAATGTCAGGAGCACTGCTAGGTCCTGTCTCCAGGAATCTTGGATTAGGCTATTACTAAGTTTTTTACTTTACTAGTAAAAAACTTAGTAATACTGTACTTTTTTACTGAAGGCTAGCTGATGAAGATTCTGTCATGGTAGCAAAATCTGTTTTCCATTGTCATGGTAATTCTCTGCCAGTCAGTTTAATGAACTGCTTGAGGATGTTCTTTTTATTGATTTGAGATTGCAGTAGACATGCTTAGTTCTTTTACTTTTCCACAGCATTCAAACAGTGGGTTACAAAAGTTATGTTTGGTAATTAATTTTTTTATTCAAAAGAACCCATATAATACTAAATTAGTTTATTCAGGTAATGTTTTAGCATGGAAGCGTACATCAAGACTTTTTGCCCTAACCTAAACCTTAACAAATGAAGTTGGCTTGCACAATTATGACTAGTGAACAAAAACCTTACTGCCTGTTGCAGTTTTTTTCTAAATGGGCTACTAAGAAAAGCATGTCAAAGTCTATACTTTACAAAACATTTTTCATGATATGTTTCTGAGGTGCTGGAATGTATGAAGAGCATCCACTTATGGCCTGAATTGCCAACAGTGCCTGAGGAACAAGTACAAACAATTAAAGGGTACGTATGTGCTGTATAAGATCACCAGCTGTAAAAAAGCAAATAATTCCCTATTTTGAATAGGACTTGGTAACCAGTGGGACACTTTATATGAGATATTAGTTAGAAAAAGAATGTAACATTCTATCGTTACTTGAAAAGTCATTAATAATATCACTAGAGGAAATTGTACTTGTTTAGAGCTGAGAGAAGAAACTTTTATGCACCTATCATAAATTCAATATACTGCAGGATTTTTATGAATGAATAGAGGATTAAGGGGTTCTGAAGATTGCTGACACTGAGAAAAGGTTGTTTTAGTTGGAGAAAGAAAATCATGCTTATAAGGTAGAGGGAAAAGAAATAATATTAGAGAGTAAGAGTGGACACTGAATACGCTGCTATCCAAAAATATCTGCATCTATGCCATTTGAGAAATAAATGAGTACTACACAGTTTTATAATATCAAATCTTTTTTTTTTTTCCTTTCTTTTTAAGGTTGGAGGGAAATGCTGAAGCTAATACTTTAATTCTGATGATATCTGAAATTATATCTCAGTTGCAGCATTATATGCCCCAGAATTGCTGCAGTTCAGATGATCTAATCAGTAGTGTCCTGACAGAGAGGTGAGTTTGATGTCCTCCTGGTTCCCACTGTCAGCTTCTACTTGAGCCCAACGTAAGAACTCTTAAAGCTAAGTTATCATTTCCCTGTTTGCAGAGAAACACTTGAAATGTTGTATGTACTTTTCTAGTGTTGCTACTGATTTAATCTGAGAATTTTAGGATTGCAGCTGAACATCATCTTCAAAATGAGGATGAGACATAATAGATTTTGGAATTGCAGTAGAGCTTTTACTTGGAAATTAGCCTGAAAAAATAACCATTTTTTTTCAGACCACGAAAGCAAAATGTTTTAAATATTTGTGTACTTGCTAGATTAGGTTGATTTTAGTCTGGTTTGTGCTAAAACTGCATCAGAAATTCATTTTAATGTGCTTGGTGTCACAGCTGTGTGTGGCGTTCAAAATGGCAATACACCACCATGTAATTCTGTTCTTCCTGCTTTAATATCAGGATTCAGAAAGAGAAAATATTTTGTTATACTTGGTGTCAGACTTGGAGGTATTTTACTTCCAATTATGTCTGACTTGGTATAACGATCAAAATAATTTGACTTTTAATTGCCACTCTTAGAGCAGCCTTAAGAGTCCTGTGACTGAATGAATACGTTGGAACAAAACACTCCTAATCAAACCCATGAGGGATGGGCGGCATAGAGCAAAGAGGATTTTACCTGTTGCTTTACTTATGTAACGTGTGGGTCGTCTGCTTCCTACCCGCCAATCTGCAAACCTTTCATTTGTGAGAAAGAAGCCAAATTATTGAAGTGTTAAACCTTTTTCTTAGAGTTTTCTGCCTTTATCACTTCAAGTCATTAACGTTTTGCTCTCTCGGAGATAAACTGAGCATGAAGGAGATTAAGAAACACTTCTCTAAGAATAGAGTGTTTAAAGTGATGTGTGGCACATTAGTGTAGCAGATACGACAGCAGGAAGATATTTGTGTGCTTTAACAAAGCGTGATCTGGTGTGGTGTTGATTTAAAAAATGGCCTCACCACCTGCATTTTACGCAATGTTAAGTCTGCTTCTTGTTCTGCCCAGAAGAAAGACCACACACTAATGGGAGTACTAATTAATAGCATTTGTTTCAGTGAGTTTTATTATGGTGGATGTTAATTCATTGTGAGTTGAGCTATGGTGGGAGGCTTCAACCACAGCCCTGCTGTGATTTGATGTGTTCAGTGTATAATTTCAGCCAGGCAGTTTTGTTTATTGTGGTTGTGTTTCTTTGATCTGAAATGGGAAACATACTCATCATAATCAGTTTTGCATTTATATTCAATAAAGTGATAGAAAGCACAATCACTACCCCTACTACACACACAGATCCTTGCTTTTTTTCAGTCATGAGGTAAGGGCAGTTTGTTTCCAGGTTTTCTGAATTAAAACGTTATGAGTCAAACCACACTTAATATGAAATGTATCCTATGTTGAATCCAGCTAACAAAAGATTGACATTGAAAATCCTTTCCTGTTTTGGAGGCTGCTGACGGAACTTTGTGATACACGTGTTTGCACGCTGTATTCCCCACGACCTGTCCTGGAAGTGGTGGTGGTGCTCCGCAAAATAAGCAGGCAGTGCCATCAAGTGTCCGAACAGGTTATTGCCGGCGCTGGGCTGAGGTACACGCAGTGGGTGAACAAGGCTCTGCGCTCTCGCCAGAGGCACAACTACCTACGGATGCTGCACAGGTCGGCTGCTGGTCGTGCTTTACTGTGTGGTTGGGTTTGTGAGAGAATGGCTGCACGCTGCTGTTGCTGCCTTTCGGTGGATTCACGTGGAAGTTTAAAGTCAACCGTGTTCAGATGTTCTTGCTAACCATTTCAGAGTCAAGTGTCAACCAGATTTCTATTAAGTAGCAATATTGAAATAACAAGAAAATCTCAAATTGGAGAATAATTTAACGGATGTTGTTGGATTATGTCACTGTAAATGACAATCTTTCAAACTAAGTATTACTTGGATGTTAGATTGTACTTTTCTAGTTTCTAGCTTTTCCTATTTTGGTATACAAATGCCATTCAAGTTTTATCTGACTGCAATAGGTTTAACTGATTTTAAGATTTATTCTATTTTAGTTTGCTGCTTTTTATCATTACACCTGAGTCAGCCTCTTTATAGATAGAAGAGATATTGTTTAATATTCTATTTTTTTTCCTAATCTTAAGGGCTTTCCAGAGTTTTATAAGTATTGTGTTATTAGCCAGGTTATGTTCCTGAAAATGTTAGTGGTATTATTTAAGGAACATAGCTTAAACTGACAACTGATGATACACATCTGTGATTCAGTTGAACTGTAGTTTATTATCTATGGATTAATGGGTGCTTGCAAGTTTTTCTTTGGAATCTTAGATAGTTGCCTTCTTTTTCCTCCCTCTTTTTGAGTTTATAGTCTTTATTTTTCTGGGATTTGCACTGCTTTTTGCTGAAGGATATTTTGTAGTCTTTTTTTTCCCGACTTTGCAATATCCAGCAATTTGAGTTGGGTGCAGAAGTCTGAAGAATTTTT
Source organism: Mohoua ochrocephala (assembly GCA_013398855.1). Classification (NCBI taxonomy): domain Eukaryota; kingdom Metazoa; phylum Chordata; class Aves; order Passeriformes; family Acanthizidae; genus Mohoua; species Mohoua ochrocephala. The sequence goes on along the minus strand of VZTA01000124.1, from coordinate 289,720 downwards.
TTTTAAATATTAATGATTTCTTTTTAATTTGGTTTTAGTTGGTTTATTTAAGTTTTGTTTGTTTTTTATTTCTAGCATCAAATTTTTATCTCCAGCGTTGCGGCTCATCTTACTTTTGATTACTCTGGAACTAGTCAGTGTTCATTCAGTTTGTAAGAAGAATCCTTTTGATTATCAGCAGTATCTAAAGTGAGTATATAAATTTACTCTATGAAAATAAGAATTACCTCAGAATTCCTTTTTTACCTGTACTGTAGAGATTTTTTTATCATTATAGTCATAATTTTACCTTGGACAATGTTCACTCAAGAGCTAAAATAACTTCATTGAAGTGTAGATAGGGAATATTAATACATAAAAGCTGCATTTAATATGTTGCTCACTTTACTCTTTGGGTGTTAATTAAGAGTTGGTTGGATATCACATACATTGTGGAACATTTGACCAAGAAAGCAAAGGAAGCCATTTGGGGAAAATTCTGTCACACATTTGGTCACTGTATTCCTTCTGTGGTGGTGTTAATTGCAGTTCTGAAAATCTTTGCATCTTACTGTGAGAGGGAGGGAGTGGTTGTTCTCCAAAAGCAGAGCAAACCGTAATGTATTGATCATCCAATCATCCTGAGGGAGATTTGGAAACTTGAAGATGTTTTCAGCTTTGAATTGGGCATTGTAATATTATTCTCTTCTTGTTTTTTAAATTTTTTCTTTTTAAATCCTTAAAAGAGTTTTTCTCTAATGTTATTTCTTGTAGGTTTTTGAAGTCAGTCTTGCAGTACACTGAGAACTTGGTGACATACACAAGCCCTGAGAAAAACAAGTGGGATGAAACCGTGGAACTTACAAACAAGATTTTGATAAAAATAATGAAAATCAGCGACAGAAAGCTAATGTTAATGCATCTAGCTACGTGAAGTAAATGGGCTTGTGATTGTCTGGACATTGTTATATCTAAATAGTTATGGAGACCTCATACTTGATCAATCTAATTCCAAGACAAACTTCATCAGTCATTGTCAAATTTTGGATGCAAAATTTAGTCTTTTTATCAGAAGGTAGCTGTTGATACTGGAGATGAATGATCATGCTTCCAGAGAACGGGTTGTTTGTCAGATCCACTGAAAAAGATTTACTGTGAACTAAATCAGGATGATACAAATTCTACTGTAAATATATTTTGTGGTTTGTACATTGATTTTTTTATATTTTTTTAATTTCCTACTGTACTGAAAAATACCTAAGAAAAAGTGTGAATAAAAGCTCTGGAAGTTTTTAAATCCAAAAAGTAATTTTTTACTTTGGAGTACATCAGATATTATGTCAGAGACTGTGTTCAACAGGTTAAGAAGTTATGAACTTTCAGCATAAAATAGTGCTTGTTGGCATCTGTAGTTGTTATTGGTTGTAAACAGTCTGACCTTGCTCAGAACTCTGAGGCAGAGCTGGTAACACAGTAACCAGTTGTTTATAGATGAGGATTTAAAGGAGGCAGGATGGAGTAACTTCTGCACAGTGTGTGTTTGTTTTGTTTAATTTCATCTGCTCATTCCAATACATATTTAGTTAGTTAATTTCGTACAGAATGAATATGAACACACACATGCACGTGCTCACAGACAGATACTCACCGTGGTTTAGAAAGCTATCCTCTTACTGCACGCAATATTAATTTGAATACTTTAATTTTTCAAAATAAATTCTCCCCCTTTTTCATCACCAAAGAGAAGAACTTCAGAGGAATGCAGAGGTTGAAGAACAGATTCACAGAAGACCACCAGTGTCTCTCCATTTGCTTTCTCCTATGGAGAGTAAAACCAGAGGGTAGTGTCTGGAGAATGTTTGGCTCTACAAAGGATTAAAGATTCAAGTTACATTTTAATAAGCTTCTTTGCAATGTTTCTTGACTGGAAATCACAGCTAGAGAATTACTCGTTTGGTTTATTCAGTGTGGGGGATGGATATAAACTAAGATCATATTGCTTCCTTTATGCTACTCTTGAAATACATCATGCGTGTTTGAAATTTAGCTTTGTCACTTTCCAAGGGTTCCTTTGTTGCTATGAAACTAGATTATGTGAAGAAGTTTGAACTAGATAAAATAGATTAAATGTAGAAGTAGTGAATAATTAGTCAAATGTAGTGTATGAGCCACAGTCTAAAAGTTCAGCTTTTTTTAAAACCTGAGTCAGCAAATCCTAATTTTATTTTTGAAGGCTTATTTTGTACTCATTGACTTTGCTCAGATGTATTAACTTTGTTAAGTGTGTCTTGGTAGTGACATTTATGATGACACTCGCTTTGATGGTGATCAGTATTCTGAGGCAAAAATCATTTAAGTTTTATGTATTCATTGTAGGAAAGAGATCAAGAAATTAACATGTTTTGAAAGTACATAAATGTTTTGAAAGTACATAAATAGCTGACACACTTTCTCCTTTTGAAAGTGCATTCATGTACTAAAAAGCACCTTATAGACCACAGAAGTGTGTTTTCAAGAACATAAATTTTCCTTTTGTTGCTATATTTAAACTTTGGTAAAATGATCTTCATTCTGTTCACTTCATTTGCTTTTACCTAAGATGGAGCACACTGACAGTTTCTTCTTTCCTAATTGGTGCCACAGATGTGATTTGCTGGTATAAGTTTGCAGTAAGAAGCATGAAGGATTTCTGGCAATTCTGTCAAAGATGCTTTTTCAGTTTGTTTTCCTACCTCTGAAGCTCTCTGATGGGAACACTGCTACCATCCATTGTTAAACAAATCTGGAACAGGCTGGGACAATCCAGTTATTTATTCTGACTTAATGCTGTCATTTGCCAGAAGGGCTTATGCATGCAGGGCTTATGGCTTATGACAGCCCTGCATGTCATTTGCATGCAGGGCTTACGGATTTTTCCTGCTGTTAAAAGAATTGTGGAATAGAGCTGTAGAATAAGTGTGTATCCTACAATGCACATTGAAGAACAAATGGCAAGAGATATGATAGAGGTCATTGGGTTTGTCCTTTTTCAGTTACTTACTTTTCCACTTAAGTTACTCATCTTTGCCATCTCTTTAGAATCACTTTTAAGGTACTAGAAAGCATCTAAACTCTAAACATTCAGCATTCCTGAGAGCAAAAGAAGCTTGGAATGACTATGTAACTCGGTATATCTAGAATTATACCAAAGAATGTTTTCTTCCAAGTGTGGTATTTCATCCCAGTATTACTTGGATCTGATTTAATTGTTGGCCTTGCTCCCTGAGGTGTGTGTTTTCCTTGAGGTGTTCAGTCAGTGAATCTATATAGACACAGATGTGGAATTTGCAGCGCCCCATGAGGATAAGTGTCGAATTATTTTGTTTGTACCTGGATAATGCTAATGAGGGAGTGATGATTCTTAAGTCAGTTATTCCAAGTTCAATTAGTCAGTTTATCACAGAATCACAGAATACGCCAAGTTGGAAGGGACCCACAAAGCTTATTGAATCCAACTTCAGGCCTTGCACAGCACCATCCCCAAGAATCACACCATGATGCCAAGAGCATTGTCCAAACCCTTCTTGAGCTCTTGTCAGGCTGGTGCTGTGACCACTTCCCTGGGTGGTCTTCCCTGTTCCTATGGATGGAGAACATTTTTCTAATATGCAGCCTAAACCTCTCCTGACATAACTTCAAGCCATTTCAATGTTTGTGATTTTTGGTACCTTCTAGGGAACATCAGGATCAGCTAAAAGTTCACCGACGTGGGCTCTGCACAAGTACAATGAAATATCTTTTATGGTAGGCATCTGTATGTAGAAACAAAGCTTGTCCTTCATGTTCTTTCAGTCATTCTCTAGTTTGTGCTCTCCTCAGTGGCGATAGGAGGGGTTAGAAACAGAACCATGTGTTCTTATTCAAACATGATACCAGCGACTAAAAGTAATTAAAACCTTTCTGGGGTTGTCATCACTATTGCATTATACAGAAACGTTTACGTAAGAGATAGGGCAACAAATTTGATTTATTTTATCCTTTAATATGTCCCATCTAGAGGTTTTCAAGCAGCCTGATGACCTTTGAAGTGAACACATGGTGGCAGTGTTTGGTAATTCAAAATAGCACTCCATGCTGACATTCACTTTCTCATCTCTTTTCTTAGGCTGTGTATTTAAAAAATCAAATTTTCTTCTGATTCCATCAGTTTTGTTTATATGTGTCTCTAATTGTGTCTTCTGTTGAAACTTGTTTTCTCATTTGTTTCAGATCACTTTTGGAGAAATTGAATGTGTCCGAAAAAAAATTTTTGCAAACATCTTAGTAGTTAAGTAGAGGTTCATCACATTTTCCACACTACTTGCTCAGGACTTCTGGAATTCTTCAGAAGTCCATCAGCTGCCCCTCTCCTTACATAATTTAGGAGAATGAGTTCTTCGAATTTAATAAATAATTTATTTTAACAAATTACTGGTTTTTACAAAATATGAGTATTGCTATTCCTAAAAGAAAAAATTTCAGATTGTCATTTATTAATTGCCATAAGCAATGTCATTTATTAATTGCCAAAGCACCAAAAAAAATTTTCTCGAAAGCAATATATATCTTTGGAACAAAAATAATAATTGTCAAGAAATATGTTTTTTGAGAAAATTTCACTAAGGTCTCAGCCTTACTGCTGTGGTAATGATTTTTCAGTCTGTTGAAACTGAAATGTGCTATTCATATGCTGCCCTGTGAAGAAGAGCTAGTTGAGCATTGCTTGTTGGGTGGCCTTTGAAAACCTTGTCCACAGTAGCAATTTCAAACCATGCAGAGAGGCTGCAGTTAGAAAAGATTTTCATTCACATGAAGTGATTTTTGTACACTGTGAAGTCTTGTGTAGAAATGTTGGAACGTCCCCAGCAAAGCTTGTTTTTGCCTTACACTACATGAGGGCGTCTGGTCCATGTGTGGCGTGTCACCTTTTTTTCATAAATTGATCTGCAGATGCAGAGCAGATTCCTGGCTGGTGTAAACTATTCCTGTTCCATCTTCTTTGGGGCAGATCTTTTACTCTGGTAAGGATCTTCCCCATGCTGTTTCAGTTTCCCTTGAAGGGGGTTGGTTTCTATCTGTACATCTTTTTCAGGCTTGTGTATTTTCAGGGGACTGGAAGAAAGAGCCACGTAGTTCAGATTAAATTGCTGTATAGCAAAACCTAATTAATTTAGTGGTTTACATTGCAGGGAAGTGAGGATCATGTGTGGGACTTCACAGCTACAAACCAAATTCTTGATTCTTTAATATCTTTGTGTTTCAGGAAGAACTTCTCCTAGAATAGAAATGAGTTTTCTTTTTGAGGCTTTTTCAGGGCAGCACTATAAGTTCGATCACCTGATATTTGCTTTTTAAAATTTTTCAAGGATCAATGGAGATCTCTTTTTTAAGAAGTCTTTTAAGCCATATAGATTTTCAGATAGAAATTGAAAGGAAAATGCCTGTTGTTTGTCTTCCCTGGGCCTCAGGCAATAGGATGTAAATATGGGTAGTGAATACTGTGTGAGATCAAACTGGCGTTTTTTCTGAAGGTGAGAATCCAAGACACTAGATACAATTAAAGCCAACAGCCTTGCCTACCAAAAGGAGTCCGTGCCTTCTGGCATTCTCCACTGAATACCTCCTCTGTTCCTCTCCCATGTATATGCATCTCACAGTTTTTCAAAAAA
>VZTA01000124.1:121792-281230 GCA_013398855.1 Mohoua ochrocephala | reverse complement strand
GTTTTGAGTGATAAAGGGGGGGGGGGGGGGGGAGAAGGGAGGTTATTGTGGGACGGGAGGTTTTTTTTTTGTTCATTGTATGTACCAGCTAATATGAGATAGTGTCCAATAGAGTTTCCTAGCATCTCTTACTTTAAAGCAGGTGAACATACTGAAGCGAGAGAGACATTACTGACCCCAGGAAAGAGCAACCACATATGCAAGTCCATGTACTTGATTCATGGAGTTTAATTTAACGTGAACTGTGTCAAACCGATGCTGTGGATATTTTGAGAGTTTGTTTTCATTAACATTCAAGCAAGGTGCAGTCCCGTCTGTGGGAAAGACAGGATGTGTGATGGAGGGAGCCCGGCAGCCCGGCATCTGCAGCGTGGTGATCTATAGCTGTGCCTTCTGCAGGCTCAGAGCAAAAAGGGCGTGAGCGTGAGTGCAATGGCCATGTACGTCGGTGGGTCGGTGACAGTGGGGATTCTCTTGCCAACAGCCTTGCTGGATGGCAGGGATTGCAGCTGTTAGCAATCAAGAGGAAGCTATCGTTTCCTTTTGACTTTTACAAACTGGTCTAATATAAGTTCTATTTATTCAGGTGGTTTTATACAAATTTTCCAAAGATCCTGAGTTTGACCTCTGTGTGCGTCGTTTCCCCTCCAATTAGTGAAAACCATTTAGAAATGTCAAGGATGGGACTAGAAGGGACCTCCTAGGTGCTGTCTGCTGCTGGTTCAGTCAACCAGATTACACACGATCTTTTTCAGCTCTGTCAAATACCAGAAATAATCTGTCTCTCCTACTCATCTGTTTGCTGTACTGCTGTACCAGAACCTTGTTCATGTTGCTTAGAAACCCTGTTCTAGTATCCAAGATTCTTTTCACAGCCCATTCAAATTAATTTGTTCTTGTGCCAATATTGTCCCCTAGCTGGGTGGCTCTGCTCTGTATCTAATGTTTGCATATCACTTCAATGTATTTATAATAAGGAACCATATCCTTTCTCAGACTTCATTTTTTTATGTTAAACAAGCACAGCTTTTTTAGTGTCCACTCATAAAATAGGTTTGTTATTTCATGGATATGCCCAGTAACATTTCCCTGCACCTGTTCTTGTTTTAGTTCCTCATCTACAGGACCAGTCTTGCCTAAGATTGAGGTCAGATTAACTGAATTAATTCCCACTTTGGTGGCACACTTTCTCAACTCTAACACGACTTCTTCAGATCCTAATCCAGATTTCCAGTATTTACGTGATATTTGCTTAATTCTATACAATTTTTGAGGTGATCGTTCATCCACATGGGTTTGACGCCACCCCTATAGAGTTCTCCCTTTGGCCAGAGGTTTGACATTTCACATAAATTTTGTCTTGGAAGACATTACAGGTTTTGTCTGATCTCCCAGTCAATGAGATTTTGAACCCAGTTCACTGGACTATGACAACCCAATGAAACTCTCAAATTTCATCAAATTCCCAAATTTGATTCCTATCGCTTTATTCCACAGGCCAGAAGCACGAAATGAGGAGTTTGTGCTGTTTCTGTAAATGCCTGTAGAGCGTTTTTGATCTCAGCCCGACACCCTTGTCGTGGGTGACGCGAACGGGCAGTGGAGCCTGTCTGCTGCTGCCATGGGCCGGTGCCCCGAGACGGGCAGGTGTTCCCGCCTGAGTCAGGATGTGCAGATGCAGAGACGAGAGCCTGCTCCAAGAGAGGTGGACACCCACCCTTGGCTCCATCCCTCTCCTGCAGCGGCATGTTTGAACGAGAAGAAAGAACGCGGTTGGTAATGGAATGAGTAAAGTTTTACAAGGAGAGCAGGTGTGCCTGCTTGAAAGATAAACTCTTCCCCCATGCGACGATAAGATAAATGATCCGAACTTGTGATTTAGTTAATGTTTCTGTCTTTAGCCTGCTGTGTACACAGCACCCTGCTGGATAAGCTGCCCAGAACTGCATGCCTCTGTATGCACAGAGCTATAATAGTCAGCAATATCATTCTCTCATCCTGTGTCCTTAACTAAACAGCCTTTAATCATTATACGTCGTTATTATATGTTCCTTATTATACAATGCAGCAGCTACCTTGCATTAAAAAAGGCCAGTGCCTACATTAAATATCATCATTGGCTGTGTCCCAAGGATCTTGTTTCACTGCTATTTCAGGCTGTCACGGTTCTCCGGAGCAGTATTTAAACTATGTCTGAATTTAGGCAAATGGTTTTTGTTCATGTGCCTTGAGAATTAGAGCTAATCCATCTTTCTCACCAAGGGAAAATTCCTCCAGAGGCATCTTGCTCTTGTTTCACTGCTTATTGATTATCACTCCCAGTTTGCACGTTACTGGCTCTGGTGTTCCAGCTGCATTTGAATGAGCAAAAGAAAAGCCAGCTGGTGCTCTGTTGTTCTGATTTTTATATCAGCATTTTGGTTTCAAAGACATTTATCTAATCTTATTAACTGGCTTTACCAAGAGGATTTCCTCACAGACTTAACCGGGAGAAAACAAATAGGCAGCGAGGAGGGGGTGGTGGAGGATGTCTTCTGTTATTCTGCACAGAAGCACATTCTTACCTACTAGGAGAAAAAATAAATCAGGTTTGCCATTGACTCAAATGCTGACACGTTTTGACTAAGGCAAAGCTCCTTATTTTCCCTTATGTGAATGGCCTGTAAGAAGACAAGGAGATGGGCATTTTCTTTCCATGCAAGTGCAGAGAGCAGGCCAGAAGGCACAACCTGCTTCAGAAGAAAAGGCAGGCAGTGAGTCCATGCTCCCACTCAGAGGAATGAGGCCGGGGGACTGGGGGCTGTGGCCGTGTCCCTGGCACCTCTCTGTTCTCCCTTTCGGGTGAGAGATCACTTGTTTTGTGTGGAGCTTTCTTGCATGAAAAGTGTGACTAAGAGCCATGCGTACAGAGTGCAAAAATGGAACAGATATGGGGAAATTAGTTCTAATGGTGCCTACACATTTGGAATCTCTAAGGTTGAGGATAGCAAGCATGCAGCCTAAGGTCCAAATTCCCAATGAGACACATGGACAAGCCATGGTATTCATAAATTCAGAGTCGTATTTGACATAAAGTAAAATACAATGAATGTATAAGCATTACAAGAGCGTGTAGTGACAGGACAAGGGGGAATGGCTTCCAGCTGAAAGAGTAGATTTAAAAGACAAAAAAAAGAATATGTGATTGAGAGAGAGCTTCACTTTCTCATGAGTAAAATGAGAACAATTGTACCTGTCTGTTTTATGAACAGTATAGTCAAGGCTCCTGGTGTTGGGCATGGGCTTGCTTGCTTTCCTTCCTTTCTTCTTTTCCTCATCTGTCCCTCTTTTGCTGTACACAGATCCCACGTTTACATGAAACACTTATGTTGATTCCTAAGGAATCTTTTTAGATTTACATATGTTAGCAATGAGGGGCTTTTAACTTAAAAGCTCTGTTTGGGGTAGCACTGGTGGAGAGTAAAAGATGGTCCTGGGCTGAATCAAGGGAGTGGTGGATGGCTTCTTCTCCTGGGAACAAAAGGGAGGTTCCAGGGAGTTATTGCCTTACAGTCCCATGCAGAGCAAGATTGGCAAGAGCTACTAGCTTTTCCTAGCTCTCTCTACATGCCGGGAATTGTCCACAAAGGAGACTGTATTATCCTGTCTAGTGGGAGAGCTGCACGATATGCATTCATATCTCATGCCCATCACAGGTATTGCCATCCACGAACAGGAACAAAAGCCTGCCCAGTTGATTCAGAAGTATTTGAGATCACCTGCAGATCAAGCCCATTCACTAATCTTCACTGCTAACAGTGTCTGCTCAACTCACCTTTAGGCATGGGTGGGCAAACCTTACTGCAGCTTCCAGTCGGCTCCAGCCACCTTCATCTTCCAGCCGCCAAGGCTGTGAGGCAGTGGATTGCACAGGTGTAAGCTGGGAGTTCCGAGTTGCACACTGTAGCCTCTCTGGGAGCTGGAGGATGGCATGCTGGGGGGCACCTACCTCCTTCCAGTCTGCAAAGCCATCCTGCCCCAACTGTCACGGTAAGCTTGCATTGCTTCTTGCTCAAGTGTTTTGTAGAATAACATATAGCGAGGAGTCCTGAGGACTAATGGAAACAATACTCCTATTTCTGATAAAACGTCCTCAATAAAAGAGCAAAATAAGGGCATCAGTGCATCTACCACGATGAAAAGCTACATGTTGTTCCCCGATGAACGTATCTCCAATAACACCTACATTTCTGTAGGCTCAGCACCTGTCCTCACGGGGAGGCTATTGCAAAATAAGTGAGCATGTGTGAGGGGGTGAATTTAAAACAATGCTCTGAATAATCTCCTTAAAGAGATGCCTTTGTTTGTCACAAAAGAATGTCTATTGGTTGCTCCACTTCACTCTCTTCCAGAACCAGCTAAATGTAGGCAGCACTCTGTAGAAAATGAGTGTGTATATCCAAGCTGGAAGTTAACAGAGTAGCCACTCTGGATTATGTCCCCATTGCAGCCGTGTTCTGAGATGAGAACAGCTTCTTGGTGCTCCAAGTCTTGCATTGTGCACCCCAAGTGGAGGATTTTATTTATTATGTGAACTGATTTGTTTCCTTCTCTAGTCTAATGTAAAACACATTTAATCAAACAGGGGCCCTTTGAAAATCTGGATGCTCAGCGTAGTGATGGCTTTTAATTTTATGATGTCAGTCTTTGTCCCCATGGTCTGAACCCAGGCTATCAAAAAGAGCCTAGCTGAAAAAAGCAGCCGGTGGTCTTCTTTTCCCAAGAAAATCGAGTTGCCTGTGCTAATAATAAAGCTCGCATGTTCGGTAAGTGAAGCTTGTTGGGGCATCCTCCAAGGAATATGATAAAGTCCATGTCAAATTTTTACTTCACCCCTGAGTAAGAAGCGATGTTTCCCACCTGTGAGAAATGTTTCTGTGTTTGTTCAGTGTCAGTCCAAAGTGAGCCAAAATTGTCTTTAACCAGAATTTTCATCGCGGGATCTCTCCCATCCCAATGTGAGGTCTCAGGAAAGGGTCTTGCCTTTGCGCTGTGGGCTGTGGGCTCCCACTGCTGCATATCCATCCCTTTCCAAGGCTGCGTCCTTAGGGAGGCTCTGGGGCTGCTGACCCAGTACAAGCATCCAAAGGCACAGACAGGCTTTGTGCCAGACTCTAACATGATGTTACAAACTGCTTAGAAGAGCATGAGAGAAAGATCTGAATAAATAATAAGCATGCACACACATACATATATATGTCTTAATTTTATTTCTTATCCTTCAGAAGAGTTGGGAAGGGGTGAAGCTCTCTAAGTTATTCAACATCTTTTCCATTTGGTAGTCTTCGTTCAGGATCAAGGCTGGGTAGATTTGTTCTTTCTGTCCATAGAAGGTTCCCTGATTCAACTGAAAGTCCTGCAAGAACATGTCCCTCCTATTTCCTCTTTTTCATCTGAAATTTATTATTTAGTCACTCTTAAAGCAGTTTTGCATCCTCCTTCTTACTGACAATAGCATTACTGCTGTTAATTTGCCTCTGTATAGCTGTGCCTCTGTATAGCTGTTGAACTGTTTCTTGCCTAAGCAATCTCTAAATATTCACACTTTTGGAGCAGTGCACAGCTAGTAAGTGACTGATGGCAGCAGAGAAATGCTTCAGTTTCCACAGCAAAAGAGGGATTTCATTCCATCACAATAGTTTATGGCTTAAGAGGGCCATCTGAATTGCCTAACTTCTACCACAATGCTTGAATTGCACACAGATAAATAGAAGTGTTATCTTGTGCCACCTGCAATGCTAAAACTTTTTTTTTCCACTGATAAAAATAGATATAAATACATGTTATATATATAAAAGTCACACCCACTTAGTGGAGATTGAAGCCCACAATAAAGATTTCCCACTTCAAATTGCACTTTGAGAAGTATCAGTTAATTTTTAATAAATTTAATCTAAGAGCTTGTATCTTGTAGTGTCCTAGTTTCCTAATTAAATGCCATATGGTACCAGGTGAAATGCTTTATGGAAGAAATCTAAGTCTCCTGTGTCATTATTTTGCCCTTATTAATCAAATGTGCTGCCCAACAGCTGTTGAGCATCCTGTGTGCAATACTTCTTCTATATTTCATCATGGCAAAGTACCCACCTCCATGCATGAAACAACTACAGGTGTCGGAGCTTAGAAGGCATTTTCTAGGTTTGCACACCAGGCATATTTCTGTTCTTTTTTGTGCATATTTAATCAATTTTGTGCAACTATCCAAGCAAGGTGAGTGTAACATATTTGTAGAGAATTCATTAGAAGTTTGCCAGTCACTTAGGAAACAGGGACAAGATGACTTCACTATCAAAGTTTACAGGGATCTGTCTTTGTAGTAGTTTGGAACAAGCACAAGGTCATGACTCTTCCTTTCTTTTTTTACCATGAAATATTGTACAGAATGATGACTTGGTGTAGATGAATGCTCCACAGCTGGGATGTGACTGATTTAATGCAGTGTTTTAATTAGTTCGGGTTCTGTGGACTCGACTGTACATCTAGACCGCATATTTCATCTCGTCTAGCAAAGAAGTAATGCCAGAATTCAGGTCCAGCTTCACTTACATATAAATCTACCTTTGGTTCCAACTTAAATATAAAGTGTTGACTTCCTTCTGAAGTTGGCTATTTCTCTGAGTCTCTCTCTAGGCTTTGGATATTTATAGTGCCTTTTCTGGAATACTTGTGCGTTAAAGAGACCCAGAGCCACCCTAGTTTCCCCAGTGTGTAGTCCCTCCCTTTTTCATCCCCTCGCTCCCTATTCCCAACCCTCCTGTCAAGCAGATACCCCGGGAGCACGGGCTGTGGTCTCCACCGGAGGGAGCTGGAGGATGAGCTGGCTCCCACCCTGCAGCACCACCGTCCTTCCCCAGGGGCTGGACTGGTGGAACGAGCCCTTCACCCTACAGCCCGTGCTTCCTTTGGTGATTGAACTTGTGGGCAAGACAAAACCTGAAAAACAACTGGCCAAAGAACATACATTGTTGGATCAAATATTAATGAATAAGAACAGTAAATCTTGCCAGAATTTTTCTTGGCTGTATCTCTCAATGCTTCTCTTCTCTGTATAGCTCTAGAGATTTTCTTCATCCTTTAACCTATTTTTTGATGCCAAGTAAATCATCGTCCCATCTCCTTCGGTCACTCCTTTGAACTGCCATCATCTTGTGAGAGTCTGAGGACAGCCATTGGCCATAAGGTGAGACAAGAGTCATCACATCTGGATGAGTTAAGAGGAACTCAATCAAAACCTACCCTTGAGATAGTACCAGCCTTCTCAGGTTTCAGCATCTTTCAGCTGTAATGCAGAAGCTGCAATTTTAAGGTGTTTGTTGCAGCCAGTTTACCCAGCTGCCCATGGGTGATGTTTTATACTGGAAGAGAAGTGGCTGTTATTTCTCTAGGCACCTCTTGTCCGTCATCACTGTGTTATCCGAGCATGGCTACCACCCTGCATCAGCACTGAGAAATTTGAGCCTATCTGAGTGAAGTGTTTGCCTCCTGCTCTATATTTCCCAGCAGGTGGAAAACTACAGATCCAGCTTTCTTGAAGAAAACATGCAGGAACAAGCATCAGTTTGGCATAATAAGGACCCATCATTTCTGCAAATGACTGGTCACCTGAGCTTGGCTTTTCAGCTCACTAAAAGATGGTACAAGGTTTATGTGCAAGGACCCACCTGAAACACAAGTGGTTTTGAGTATGGTGGTGAGTTTGTGGCTTTCTGTGAAGAAAAAGGTGAAAATGCATCTATTTACATATGTGCACTCATAATTTGTACAAACCCAGATGTTAAAACACTTGCATATCCCTGCATAAATAAATAGCAAATAAGGACAAGATTTCTGAATTTAAGATGCCTTTTCAGTGCATGTTCTTGATGGATTTTTCTTTTCTGAGTATAAAGCCCAATTTCCTTTGAAAAAAGAAAATCAACATGCACCATAAATGACAACTTGTTATGGATGTAAATATTAATTATACATTGAAATTCTGGAACTGTTTTTACTAGAAGCTTGTTAGCTTGTTAATTATCATAATTATCATACAAGGGGAAAGGGAAGAGAGAGAGAGAGACTGATTAGTGTTGGTAATTTGCCTCATCCTTTCTGTGCTGTTGCCTTTTTTTTTTTTTTTTTTCATTTTGGGAAAATTAATTCTGTGAAATTATCACTAGGGTGCTGTGTGCTCCGGGACACGTCTGTATGATGCGGCATTGTTCTGGCAGAATGCAGACTTAATTCCTGCTTGGCACCTTTCCTGTCCCTCTCTTCCATGCCGTGTTGGAGTCTGCCAATCTTGGGCAACGCCATATCATGCACTGCTCTTCCCTCAAAATAAAACTGAAACAAAAATAGGGACAGACACGCAGTGCTCCTGAAACCTCAGACAAATATGGGCTGACACAGGAATAAAGGAAAATGGTGGTGTTTTAATTACAATGTAATAGAGGAAAATTACTCCTAATAGGCACAAAGCTGTCAGTGGATACCAGTGTGTACCATAGCCATCCTCGGTGTTTTGGAGTGGTCTTGGAGCAAGATTTCTCCTCTTGCTGACTTTTAATGGACTCTTTGTTTTTTTCTGCTTGCACCTATGTGGGTGGGACAGCCCTGGATACTGAGAGAGCAGAGGAAAAAAAAGGAGAGAAAAAAATTCCCATATAATGTTTGCTGATGTGAGAGTTTTATTTAACTCTGAGGCAGGAAAAAAATAAAGTAGGTTTTAATACATGTTTCATCGTAGCAAAAATCTGCCTTTCAGGTTATTTAAGGATCTATGTGGCTGCCTGGGTCACTCAGGATACTCAGGAAAGATCTGGAGAAAAGATAGTTGTGAATCCACCAAATCTGCAAAGAATACAGAGCTGGTCAAATTCTGAAAAGTCTGTGAGCAACTTCAGAGGCACCCTATCTGACTAGATGAATGGGTGACATGGTGTCATACAAGGTTCAGCTCTGTTCAGACAAAGTGTTGCACACTGAAGGGGAGAAAAAAATGGATGTGCTCATATGCCTTACAGGGCTCTCAATTACCTGCAGTGGCTTGGGAAAGGCAGCTGAGTGTCACGGTGGACGTCCCAGTGATCATTTGGATGCAGAGCACAGCTCTAATTTATTGGTCAGGCAAGACGTTAGACTGCAAAAAGAACAGGATAGAGAATAACGTGTAAAATGCAGGCAATTAATTATGTAAGTCAATGATACATTCACATTTGGAATAACTAATGCAGGACTGGACACCCAATACTCCCAAGTTTCACAAGAAGCCTGCACCAGAGCAAGACAGAGTTCAGAGAAAGGTGACAGGAGTGGAAAAGGACATGTGAAATTTCCCATCTGAGAAAAGACTGAAAAGACTGGAGAGTTCACATTTTAAAAAAGGTGAAAAAGTGGTGATGTTGTGTCAATACCATAAAAGTAGGTTGTGATATATTGCTAGCAAACAGAAAACCGATTTGACCTGTGTTGCAATTCAGAAACAAGAGAGGAGTGAGCGAATTGGAAAAATAGTAGTTTCAGAGCTAATTAAGAACAGAAATTGTTTAGCACATGTATCGCTGGCCTCCGTGCCACCAGACATCAGTTGCTAAATCTGTAACAGCAAGTGGTTTGTCATGGTAGGAGTGGGCTTGTGGAGTGAGTGGCAGGTGCTGGGGACCACCACCCCTGCTATGTGCCCTTGGGACTTTTCCATGGCACTACAGCTGCTCTGATCCCACAGACCAGACATTCAGTGGCAGCAGCCCATCCGTTGCACTCCTGGAGTGTGCGCTGTGGTTTATATTCATCCACTGGAAAAGCACTAGATAGAAATGATCACTCCACCCTGTGAAGCAAAGTGTGGTACATGAGGACCAGGGAGAGAAACAATTCAAAATCACATCTCAGATTCAAATTCAAATGTTAATGCAGATGCATCTTCTAAGCCCAAGACCATACTGAGACTCACAGTAAGGCTTGAAATTCATGCTATCAAGAGAAGGTCAGAATTATACTAAAGAAACTTGGAAGCTGATAGCTATTTATTTTATTTCATTTCATTTTATTTTATTTTATTTTATTTTATTTTATTTTATTTTATTTTATTTTATTTATTTTTATGCTTTTATTTTTCTTTTCACTAAGTGACAATGAGGATGCAACATTATGGGTTAAGGACCTAGGAAAACACCTATGACAGAAGTCTCTGTTGTGTCTTCATAACAAGGCAATTATGGCATGAAATTAAATATTCGAGTGGGTTTAATACAAACTTATAAACTTGTGCACGCTTGACATGCATTTCTTTAGATAAATGTCTAGGGTGTTTTTTGTGCCGGTGTTTATTTCTTGCTCTCACCCACAGTGCAGACTCTGGAGTAGCCTTTGAAGTGAAAGCAGTCATATACTACACCGAATCAAAGAGATTAATTTTTTTAAAAAAAATTTTCTGTTTTCAGGTTGTCAGAGATATTCACAACTTTCAGAGAACAACTAGATGCAGGCTGAGGAGACTTTACGGAAGAAGCTGCAGGCAATATGAACACATGGGGTTTGAGATGACTGCTGTCACCTGATCTAGTCCATCAGGACACACACATAAGGATTGCTCGTGCGATGTGGGTTGACCCTGGCAGAGTGCCAGGTGACCACCAAAGCCACTTCTCCCTCCTAAGCCGGGCAGGGGACAGACAATATAACAAAAGGCTCATGGGTCAAGATAAGGGTGGGGAGGGGTCACTCACTGGTTACTGTCATGGGCAAAACAGACTCCGCTTGGGGAAATTAATTTATTACCAAACAAATCAGAATAGAATAAAGAGAAATAAAACAAAATCTTAAAATCTCTTCCTCCCCACCCCTCACTTCATCTCAGTCTCAACATCACTCCTGATTTTTCTCTACCTCCTCTACCCCGGTGGTGCAGCGGGATGGAGAGTGGGGGCTCTATTAGCAGTATAACAGAAAGCAACTCAGCCCAGTCAGCTGTGAGTTCAGCAAGGGGAACTGGAGACCACTGGACTGTTTGGTCCCTGATGGGTCTCAGCAGTTCCCCCGCAGTCCCTTCCTGCAGCCAGCACATCCCAACAAAAGGTCTTGGGAAATTGCCCTGTGAAGACCGCAGTGTGACATCTGGAAGATGCACCTATCTCTGGAGGAGAGGAGCTCTGCCATAATTATTCAGGTCTGATAATTAACTGGGATGTAATTAGATATAATCACCCTGACAACAGTGTGCACCTTTTTCAACAGACAAGGAGGAGGCCTTGTTGTCCACCTGTGTCTGATCAAAAGGGATAATAGAGGAGCAAGCCATTAGCGTGCACGCGGTAAGGGAGCTGGGCCAGTGCTCCCATTGAAGGCCTGATAAGTGATACAGCCGGGCACGGGAGAAAATAATTAATTCATGATATTTTTTTAAACTGTCTTTGCCATCATGATCTCAGTTGTCAGTAGCCAACCTGTTTGAATAATACCACATTAAAGAAAAAAAAAAAAGAATAAAAAAGGCAGAAAAAAAAGCCCGAGCAGCTAAAAGAGAAGAGAAACATTTTCTGCACTATCAGCAGGGTTCAGTGAAATTATTGTGTCCTTTTGTTGCAGCAAACAACAAGGGAACAGCTGAAATGCTCTGTATCCATCTGCACATGGCATCTACCCAAAACCTGCTTAACACAAACGCGCCAAGGCCCATGATAAGGGCCCTGTCCTCTGCTCATCCAGAACAACCAGGGCTGTGCTTGGAAATCCCCTATCCATGGAAGGAAGGCTTGAAACTGTGAGCTGGGAGTGTCTAGTGCCTGCCTGAGCCTTGCTTTGAGGGTGGTGGAGGTACCAGGGGAGCTGCACATAGGGAAGAGCAGCAGTAGGGCCGTGGGGCTGTGTCAGGGATGCCTCCACACCCTGGATAGCTTTAGGTGAATTGCCAAAAGCAGCTGTTTTCTGGAGCATCACCACCAGCAGCTTTCTGCCCTCGCCCACTGCCACAGCCGTGCCACCCCCCTCAAGGCAGAAACACGCAGCTTTCTCCCTCCCCATGGAATGCTGTCCTATCAGGCCCTGCTGGGGAGCAAAATGGGCACCTGCAGATATGTGCGTGGGGATGCCCTGACACCCAAAAATGTTGTTTTACAGGGTTCCTCTCAGGAGATGCTGCTGTCAGCCTGCTTGCTGAGGCTCATTCCACTCATCCACAGGGAGCTGGAGAGAAAACATTTCCCAGAAGGAGACAGGTATACACCTTTGGTGTACTGGACCACACACAAAAAAATTGTATAAGAATGGAACCTTTCTTTTTCAGGAGGAGAGGGACCAGATCCAACAACTAAATGTCTCTGAAGTAAAATGAAGTTCATGCTTGGTTCTCAGATCTAAAGGCTGAGGTGAACGCTGTAAACCCAACATTTCTGGCCTTCTGATTCAGATCTGTGCATAGCAGAGGTTTTTCCCTTAGCACCTTTGAATGATCTTTCAGGATGACAAAATATCACTGGTTTGTACCTGAATTGCAAGTCAAGGCTTTCTAAAGAACAACAGCTCCTCAAGGTCTCTTAAAGCAAAAACTTCTCCATACGCTTCATATCAGAAATAATTAGAAATGGAATTGAATTGCTGTAGAGAATGCTGCTAACTGGCTTTGTGACGGGTTCAGTGCTACGTGCACACACAAAAAAGCCATGCTGGGGTCAGAGCCAGAGCGCTGATAACATCAGTTTCTGGAGCCAAAGTCTAGCCAGAAGTTAGTCTCTGTCTAAACCACCCAGCCGCTGCACTGTAAGCTCTTTTCTCTTCCAAGGGTTGGCCATGTGGGTCTTAGGCTCAGTGATGTTATCTGCCCATGCTTGATTCACTCTTGCAGGGCCCAGTTCTGGATAACCACCAGCTTTCCCCATCTGTGCAGAGTGGCACAGAGACAAACTGTCTGCAGTCATCTGCCTTTAAACCAACTAGCTCAAGGTACTTGGTGTTCCTCCATTCCCCTTTGACACAAATTTTATTTCTTTCTCACGTTTATTTATTTTCTATCCATTTTTCTGTTTCCTCTGGATTCTGCTGCTTCTTCCTCCAAGGTGGATGTGGGAAAATTACATTTTCATCAATTCAAAGACAGATGTGTATTTTTGTTGTTGACATCTTGAAAATATTTGATGAGACTATCAGCTAGTTTTTGTTACTTATAACCAAAGTTCCCTTAATTCTTTGTCGTCCCAGATTCACCTGCCTCTTTCTATGTTTCCACTTTGCTTTTTCTGTCTAACTGTGGACCCTCACATGTACCACTGTGAAAATATTGAAGACCATTGGGGAGACTCCTCATCATCTTAAGCAGAAATGTCTCTATAGGCACAATCAAAGTCTAAAATCTTGCTTTTTCTAGATATTTCCTAGCATTTACTACAATTTGGCAATTGGTGCTGCACTCATAGAAAGCAGGTGCTGGAGCAGCATGGATACCATTGATGTCTAGATGCTTTAAAATACCATAAAGAGGTCTTTTGGAAGTTTTCTGAGTTGCTGGGATTTTTTTATGTCAATACTCAGGAGTTTGGTTTAAGCCTTTCTGATACTGCTGGGGAGGAAGATTTGTGAGGTGGGAATAAGGCATCTGAGCCGAAGGGGAAAGCTGAGCCGTGCACGTTGGGCACACTGCAGCACCCACCCTGCCCTGCTGCAACCCCCTGCTCCTTGCTCCCGCTTCCCACTCCCCTGCTGCTGCCCGTGCCCTTCCTGGCTCTTTGGAGCAGGGATTGTCTCCATCCTGACTCACACTGCCACAGCTCCAAATGGAACAGCACCAAGGGGACCTGTAGGAGCTGTTTTAACTCAAACATCAGTTTCTTTCCTCCCAGTAGCACTGAGAGGATCAGCCAAGCCTCGTTCGGTACATTTGCGCTCACCAGAGAGTCTCCAGGTATGGTGCTTCTCTCAGGATCAGGTGTCCATACCATTTTGTATTTGTAAAGCATCCTTCTCCCCTCCAAAACCGTCGCCCAGCTACCGCTGCTTTGTGGCACTTTGGTCAGAATGCTGGAGGGGAGAGTGATTTCCACCACTACTTCAGACATGATACAGATGCCTGATGAAGCAGGAAGAAAGCAGGGCTAACGACAGCCAGCCCAATTAGCGCAGCACCCTGGGCAGGGCATTTCATCTGGGCCCTCTGCACCGCCTGCCGGGACGGGTGCAGATGTGCGAGCGGTGAGTGACAGGCAGAGGAGCTGGGACCTGACTACATTCAAAATCCTTCCCTGAGATTTTCCTGCTTCCTTTTTCTCTTTCTCCCCTTTCACCACGTGAAACGCGCAGTGGGCTGTATATGCAAACACTGACAGATGGTGACACTCGGCTCCAGCTCAGGCAGATTAGAAAGGGAACTCAGTGTTCAAGGGACCAATTACCACTCTGTCCCCTCGGGGAAGAGCATATCAGATGTTTACTGGGGGTTAATAATAAATGAATTGAAAAAAAAATTGCTCTTCGAACACCATATTCTGTGTATTCATGTCAGCAGGTTGTAATTAGCTAATTAAATGCTTGGACTGACAGAACGGCCCCAGTGGGGGTTGCAACATTGCAGACCGCTCCTGAAATATGAGCAGGAAACATCTTGGAATATGTAGGCAGGAGAACAGTTAACACCTCACATTTAATGGGAAACTTCTTCCTGCAAAGGTTACTGGGAGAGCTGGGAGGAGGACTTGGACGAGTCCTGTGTCTGCAGAGCTTGCTGCCAAACAAGCATGCGAGTGAGGGGGGCACGCTAGATAAGGAAACAAGCAATCATGGGCTTGTGGCAAGCAAGACGTAGAGAAAAAAGGATGGAGTTTGAAATTAGTATAAAATTCAAAATTAATTTCAACTAGCTGAAAACTCCCAGCTCCTCCTTGAAAGGGTAGAGAGCTCCACAGTAGTGGGAGAGCTACCAGGAGGCACAATCTACTATAAATATAGGTGTCCAACCATGTGTGATTAGTTTGAGTCATCAAAACCAAAGCTACACTTAAGGAACATGAAAGGCCCACCTTTAACCTCCTGAAGCAGAGGAAATGAGAAGGCGCATTCAGCTTCTTGGCTGCCGTTCGGGTATTAGCTCATGCCTTACACCCCTGCCCTCACTGCTGGCCTTCGGAGATGAGAGCATTTTGTACCACTGGCATGTCACCACTGCTTGTTTGCTTTCCTGGCTCCTTCGTGGCAGTGGGGTTGGGCTCATGAACAGCAAGGCACCTGGCACACTACACAAAAAGGGGAGCAAAATCCATGCCAAATTACAGCACAAATGATGCATCCGTCTGGAACGTATCAAAGGAGGCATTTGCAGCACTGGCAGTGAAAATGATAGTGTGTCAGGATTTTTCAAGCCCCAGGTTTCTCTGGTCTTGCTTTCTAGACACAGTGCTTTGAAGGTAAAAAAAATGCTTGCAAGGAAGCAGCCTGGAAGTATTCAAGCCAGCCCCCTAAGAATCCACGCTCACTCTCAGCAGCTACATTTTGGTTGTGCAAAATGACACAAAGCATCGTGTGCCTGAACCTGCAGCCTGCCAGCAGGTCGTAGATACTCAAGAGAGTGTTCATCTGCCCCAGGGTCCTGCCTGGGGTAGAGTGACTTGATGCTAGGAGTTTGTTGGAGATGAAAGGCTGTGTAGGTGAAAGGGGTGAGAAACATGTTAAAGATACCTCAAAAGGGTAAACCATGAGATATCTACAGAACCTGAAAAATCAGGAGGAAACATGCCACTTTGTACCCTTCATTCATTGCTGCATCGGAAGCTGGGGGTACACAAGGCATCTCGTTTGAAAAGTTTTTTTGAGACATGCATTAGACCATGTGTCAAGACAGAAGAAGAGCCAGCAGATCAGGGCTGCATGCTCGGTGATGCTGGTGTGCACGGGACACGGGGAGGACCACACTCAGCCACTCCCTGTGTGTGCGAGGGGTCGCCTGTTGTAGATAGGTGTCATCTGCCTCCCAAAATCAGGAATGCTCTGATGAACTCAGGAGGTCTAACCAAACTTTTCTTTGCTGCAGCTGTGATGCTTTCCTCATGCCCCTGCTCGTGCTCTGTGCTCTGTGCTGTAAACATGCCCACCCAAAGAGCCTGAGAGAGGATGGCTGTGATGCATTGCTGCCAGACTGGGGTGTATGTTTGCACTATGGAAGCTTGTTGATCTTCCCTTTCCTCTCTCCCCTAATGCTTATTATGATTGCAGAGTAAAATCACTGCTGTGCCATGTATGCCAACCTGAAATGTCCCTGCCCCGTGCCCTCCCGCTCTTCCAGGGTGTCATCCAACCTTGGGGGTCAGTCTGGGGGGCAGCTGAAAGAATAACCAGTATTCTTTGTCTCCTGCCCCTGCTTGTGAGGGAATAAGTCAGGTTACTTTGCCCCCGATTAATTTTTTGAAGACTTTCCTTTGATGAGCCAGCCTTCACAAAACTGCAGTTGTTTAGACGCTTTTAAGGGCTTTTTAGCACTTACTTGTCGGACAGATTACTGAAATAGCCTTTTTAATAGTATTTTGGCCATCTGGGACAAATTCATCCCTCCTTTCTAAGCCAGTAACCTCGTGGGTGGCATAACAGGTGTCATTTAATCAGGTGGAGGCACCATCCTGGTAAATTGAAGGCTGTGTATGGGGTGTCTCTTCCACATCCATCAGAGCCTCGTCCATGGGCAGCCTTTGCAGCACATGGACGCTTGGAGGGTGTGGGGTCTGAGTAAGATACTCCTTCATGGAGGTGCCTGTCCTGATGGCTCCAGAGGTGAGTTTGTAGTAGTCTTCCCATGCTGTTACCCAAAGCCTGGGGAAAAGCATGTGTCCAAAGCCACTTTTGAGCCTGCCCTGCCCTGCCCTAGGTGAGCTCTGCACCTCTCCAGCCGTGCAGGCTTGACAGGACGCTCTGGTCCCCAGTGAAGCCAACAGACCTGAAACGTGTGACATCGGGGCAGACCCAGCTGGTGACTGCTTTGCAAAGGACTCATGAGAGTGCCCTTACCAGAATAACAGACTTGTCTTTTGGGTTTCAGTTCCTGTGCAGTCACAGTCAGAATAACCCTTTGCACTTTCCACTGTGGGAGTTTAGGCTGAATTTTTTAAAACCTCCAGGAGCTACACCGTAAGGGCAAGAAATGAACAGGGAGTAGACAATATCACTGGGCTGGCTCCCAAGCACAGGGAGCAGCCATCCTGCTGCCTGCCTCCTCCCTATCACCAGTTGCCACACCCATCCCTGCTGAGGTACCCTGTGATTATGTTGGTTTGTCAGTTCCTCAGTTCCTCAAGTTCTCTAGGTTCTTTCTCTGAACAAGTAGCACCATTTTTACATACCTATGTAAGGATTTGAGACCTTAATTTGTGCTTTGCAAAGTGTTTCTGGACTCTCAGACTATTCCACGAACAACTACACTCTACCTACTTCTATACCCATTCCAACGAAGCAACTGATGCTTACAATTCATCATGCTTCCAAGAGCTTTCCCAGATCCTGGCCATACAGCTTGACCCTTTGCAGAAATTATTTCTGCAGGTATATGTTGGCACAGTTACAAGCAGTAAGATATTTTCTGCACAAATATGCACCAGAGAATGTGCTGTTCATCACACCCACCGAATCGCCTGTGAGAATGGAAGGAAGGAAAGCAGGCAGCACCCTCCATGGGGGAGGAAGGCCTGGTCAATCTGCCAGCTCCTTGCTACCAAGCTGTGACTAGCTGGTGCAATCCTGCCCAACCATAATATTCCAGAACTGAGTCATCCAACAACATCAGCTACACTTCTAATTGCCATCTCAAATAACCACATATATTTATTATTTACCAGCACATGCTTTATTGGTGCTCATTACAAGCCGTTAATGAGGTGTCTGTTTTAATGGTAGTTGTGGAGCTAATAAGCAGGAGGTGGAAGAAGCCTGCCCTTTGCCAATACATATGATTTCTCTGCTGACTTTTGGGCTACCACGTATCCCATCCACAAATGAGAAACGCAGGATTGTGCAGTCTGCCTCAAGCACGCCTGCTGTAGTCTCATTTTTTCAGGGTGTGGGGAAACAGGAGCGAGGTAACAGGAGGCTGTGTGTGGCTGAGGAGGAGGTAAAGAGGTGAAAGGGGTGACCCCTAGAGATGGCCAAGAGCAGCTTGCCCCATGTGGAGTGATGCTTGCCCAGCAGCTCCCCCAGCCTGTGTCCCCCCAGGAATGCATGTGGCACTCTGCCCCTTCACTGGCAGCCATGGAATTGTGTGGGGTACAGCCAGCTGCTGGCAGCATGGCCACCCCACACAGGCGGCACTCAGCTGTTTTGCATTTTGCAGTGTTTTAGGAGAAACACGTGTCTCCCCCATGGCCGCTGTCCCACACAGGCACAGCCACATGGGCTGCGGGGCCCAGCTGCCTGGTGAGGGGCTGCTGCTGAGGAGCCCCTCTCCCCACGTCACCCTGCCTGGACTGCCCATGGATCGGGGGTGCCTTGAGGGCCTCACTCATTGGCATGAAGCTTTTCCAGTTCAAACTGTAGGCTTAAAGAAAATCAAAAGAAATTCTCAGCCTTTAAACTTTCAGGCGAACCCAGACGCACGAGTTGCAGAGGCTGAGCCCGCGCTGTGTGTGCAGCCCTGCACACACCCTTGCCAACTGTGCCAGCAGTGCAGCTTCTCTTCCTGCCCACACATCCAGCCCATGGGGCAGAGGATGTGGGGCACCCTCTGGGTCTCTCAGCTCCCATCCCTCATCCCCAAAGGGGGAAAGAGGACGTCCCAGAAATGCCTCCTCCATTGCTCCCGTGCCCGTGTTTCCCTCCCCAGGGCAGGAGGAGATGGCAGTGCTGGCGAGGGATGGTGTGCAGGATGAGGCCACGCATGGCGCAGGCTCAGGGTGGTGGCAGCCGCTCTGCCGGGCTCGCTCGGGGAGGCAGAGGAACAGATGCAAGGCAGGCACTGAGAGTGGAGGCTCCCATTATTTTGGCCTTGGGCACTTTCAGAGCTCGGCGGTCTTGAGAGTCACCCAGCGTTTGGCCAGATCCCCGGTGGCTTTGCACATTCCTTTTCTTTCCATGAATGAATGGTCTAATCTGGCTGGAGGGCATTGCAAGACCCAATAGCCAGTTTGCTGCACCTGCTCATCAGGGATTGAAACACCTGCCGTGGCCGGGGCTTAGCATTTAAGTGCTGCTATTTGAAGACAAATCTTGTCTTTTGTCTCTGCCTGAGCCTTCTCGCAGCTTCCCCCTCCCCTTAACAGAAAACAAAGAAAAAAAGAAAAACTGGGAAAAAAAAAGGCTGTGATGGGTGTTTTTTTGGACAAGGCCTATTTTTCCTTCAATTTCCAAGAGAAGCCACCCTTGCTTTCCACATGAGGTGCATTGCTGGGAAATGTTATTCACACAGGCAAAGAGCACTTTTATTTTGCTCACAGCTGTTTAGAAGGCCCATGCTGATGTTAAAATGCTGGAGCCTTGGGTGGTTTCACTCTGAAGCACTGCTGTATCGTCCTGGTACTGGCAATTAATGCTGTGCAATAAACTGATGCTTTTAATGAGAACAGATGTTCTTCCACGCAGCCTCCTACCTACATTAAACCTTTAATTTTTTTCAAGTTCCTTTCTTGTGACAACAAACAAATAATATTGAATCAATAGCTAATGTGAGATTTACTTAATGAGGAATTAGAAGGAGGTTGTATGGTTTCTGCCAGCAAATTAGGAAGTAAGGAAATAGATTTTATCCAAGCAGTGTGATTTCTCTCTTCTTTTAAGTGAATTTACATATTTGGGTGACTAAGACACTTGGACTGTGTATGGAAGCCTTGGTCTCTTGCAAGATTTGTTAATGAAGAGGCTAGAAAGATATAAAATACACTAGATGGATTGGACAGGAACCATCTGATACATCTCCAAAGTTAACAGAAAGCAGAAGATATCTTTCTAGTGGCTCTCAACTGATATCTTCTTGAATCAAGTTCATTAACACTTTCATCAGTGATCTGGAAGAAAAATGAAAGCCATGTTATACACAAATATTGTCAGAGAGCAAAGTTTGCAAGGGGGAGCAAGCTTCAGGGCAGGACAGAGCTACAGTCTTGAGTGAAAAACAAGGAAACACGTCTATCTCCAGTGCAAGAGCTCCTGCCCTGCCCAAGCACCTTCCCTGGGAAAGGAAATCTGGCAGTGCATCAGCCCTCAGTCTGCCAGAGGACAGCAAAACCTAGAGCAAGAAATTGAAATTAGGCAGATGCAAGCTAAAGGGTAGATTTGCAACATAGGACAATGAACCACTGAATTTACTTACTGAGGGTTGTGATGGATTCTCTATCACCCAAGACTTTTAAAGCATATAATTCTCTCATCTCTTCTCCCACTTCTATTAAAAAAAAAAAAAAGAGATACTTTACTTGATTCAGAGGAATTTTAGGTACTGTGTTACAGGGAAGATCAGGCAGGATGATCACAGTGGTGGTGAATTTATAATCTATGAATATGTTTGATCAGAAAACAATTGTAAGAGAAGACAAACTCCTGAAAATCTTGTGCTTATTTAATTTTGATTTATCATAAAATAATTATTGGATACCTAAGAAATATGGAGAAAAGGCTAATTCACTCCTTTTAGAGGTATTTCTTCGGCAATTATAACATCATGTTAAATAAATGAACAGAAAAATTAGGCCCAAAATAAGAAGAGGCTCATTAATACGCCGATGGTCAACCTGCAAAATTCTCTACATTGTGGGCAAAACAAGAACATAGATGGTTAACTTTTTGGGAATAGATCCTAATAAAAGAAGAGCAGAAGATCCTGTGTTCATCTGCACAATAAGCTGAACTTGCCCTAGGGAACAGATCAATTGCTAGAAGGTTTAAAAGAAATTTTTCCCGTAGGTAGCGTAGGAAGAGTGGTGTGTGCTCCATTAATTCCTTGAGAGGCGGGAGAAGCCCACTTTAGTTCACTGGGAGCTTAGCCTAAGTCTGCCTTTTGAAAGACTCCAAGAGTTTTGTTAAGAATTTCAATCAGCTGAGTCCTCATACAGTTTTATATAGTGATGCCCTTGATTTCTTTGTGATCCTGGCATTTTTGCAGCTAAAGGATGAGGGACTGCCTACGGGGAGCAAGGTTTGGTTTGGCACTTTCTGTTGTTGTCTTTGCCCGGAGCATCTAGCGGGAGGCCACTGCTGGAGGTGCGATGTCAGCTGTGATGTGATCTGGCACAGGTTTGACTGCTACGAATTCCCTTGGCTGTTGCCTCTCAGAGGCTATACCAGAAAAAAAACCCCAAACATAAAACGAAGTAAAGATCAGAGACAACTCTACTTACATGTTCTTAGTAGTACAGAGAGAATATCTTAATTATCTTTTGCTGTGAGATTAATCACACAGGACTGTTGTCCTTTCCAATTGCCTGTGAATTTAAAATAGTGCTGTCTCTTAGAAAATATTTCAAAGGAAAAGAAATTTCGCATTACTCTACCTAGATGGGCCTGTATCTTTGTCCTCCACGTGGCATCACTCCTTCTTTTCCAGCAACACGGCAGTAGAATGGGTTGTGTTCTAGACACACAGTTCACAAAACAGCCCATAGTGCCAGACAGACACCAGCATAAATTTCCAGTGTGGCTCGGGTGTGAGTTCAAGTTACAATGTATTTTTTACAGTGTGAGTCTCAGGGTAAGTTAATTCGCAATTAACAGCTAAAAGCCAGCAGGAATAAGCGTCGGTGGCTTTGAAGGAGAAGATGCTATCCTTGTATCATACCACAGAGAGTTACTGCTTACAGAGGTTGGGTGCAAGTAAAGCCACTGCAGGTGTGTTTCCCAGTGAGGCCAAAATCAGACAGGTGGAGGTAAAGAGAGGACAGAGGGCTCCCCTGTCCTGGGGAGTGAAAAGGGTTCCGTGCTGGGGAGGGCAGTGCTGCAGCTGAAAGAAAGATGTGCCTGTTTTTATCTGTGGTGTTATCTTCATGCAATCAGCAGAACAAGGTTGTTGGCTCAAGTAATAAGGAAATAAGTCTGTGTGCTTGAGGACTACACTGCGTAGTGAAGATTTAGGGAGGGCAGAGGCTGTGGGACCAGAGTTTGCAAGCTTGCCAAGGAATAGAAGTCAGTTATTTGCAGGGATCTTGGGGGGAAAAAAAAAAAAGTGAGTCTTAAAAGTAGAGTTTGTTTGGGTTTTGGAAGATGTTTTGGGGGTTTGCAGCATGAGCTGTCTCGATAGGGATAGCTCTGAGCCCACCAAATTAGCTGGTGTCTCGCCCCTGAAATGGAAAAGTGCATAAGATAGAAGAAACACAGTGGAAAAGAGGGGTGTGCTTTGAAAAAGGGAGAAGAGAGAAGAGAAAGGGGCATATTTCCTGAAACTTTCAAATAATGTGTTCTCCCTTCTCCACAGCCAGTGAAGGTGAGGCTCTGTTTAGCTCGAGTTCTTTGAGTTTCCCCACTGGTTAGAGGTGAGAGCTATGGGCAAGATAAAATGAATTGAGTGTGCTGTAATGCAGTCTATTTCTCTGGGTGCTCCAGGAGAGAGACCCATATAAACACTATCCAGTATAAAGCTTTTCTGTGCTGTCCATTGGAGCAATCCCTTTCCCACCCATTCTTCCTGCTAGAAATCTCACTGGTATACTGTGGTGGCTTTTTTTTCTAGCTTAAGAAGCAATTTGCAATTAGCTTTCCTGCACCATGCTCCCTCTCTGCCAAAACAAACTTGTCAATAAAAGCCTGATGTTTAGATGCAAAAAAGATGTACATTTAATTGAATGCAAAGTTGTTTTGTGAGAATGGAACATGTGAAGAAGCCACTAAAGAGCATCACACAGAGTGCAGAGCTGGAAGAAAATGTTTGAAGAAAAGGAACAGTGTGGATATTATGATTTCAAGCCACAAACATTGTAGCAGTGAAGCAAATCGTAAAGCAAGCCATTTCTGGATAGTTAAAAAAAAAATAGCCGCTAGTTGCATCAAATTAAGCCCTGAGAAAAATCTTCATAAAACTTGAGAGCGCTGTGCTTGAGACGTCGATGTAGAGAAGCAAATCTGGTGTGTGAGGTCCCGTGGGACTCCATGTGTGATGTGTGTTATGAGAAGGCTCGATTTCCAAGTCTTCGTTAGCTTTGCTAAACAAACAGGCATTCTTGTTAAACATTTCTCCTGAGATGACAACTATTGACAATACATCTTCCTGAAGCATACGACAGTTATCAAACAAATAGTTGACACTTTGCAAAGTTTCCATTATTCTCTGGTTGCTGAAGAAGCTGGAGGGTGGAGCGGGATGCTTGGCATTGGGAGCACTTTAGTAGTTAATGTTTTGCACAAAATTTGTTAAGTGTGGAAACTGCACTCAAATGTCCAAAGTTTTGATTCTACGGAAACATCAGTTTGGGGCCTGCTGTTAAAATCTGGGGAGCCATACACTCTCTAGGAAAACCATGCACATCAGCAGCAATTCAGTATCATAAAAGCTAATGTTAGGAGTCACATTCATTTAAGCTTGTTGGGTGTTTCAAGTACTTTTTGTCTCATGGTTCTAAAGGCAGGCAATGCAGACTGGGAGAAAAAAAAAAATGATTTCTCATTTCTGTACCATCTTCAAATGGGCAAACAACAAGAGGCTCCATTTCGATCTCTCTATGGAGGAGGATGCTGTTGTGAAACTTGCACATAGTCTGAGCCTAGCTCTGACATGGTTTTTCATTAACCTGAAATCAGCACAACGTGCGCAATGGTGAGGACAACACAGTTGACTTTCTTACTTTGAGAGAATCATATAAAACATCTGAAAATTAAGCTTAAAATCCCCCCCAAAAATGTGAGGAAACATAGAACAGTCAACAACAAAACCAAATTGTTAAGAGACATTACTTGCAAAAAAAAACCCCAAAACCAAACCCCAAACCAACACACAGCCACTATGTTCATCTTCAGGTGGAGCACCTTAGCAAAACCATGGTCAACAATGTTGCTGTGTGAGAATACATGTCCCTAATGTTGAGCCAAACTTGTTTTCCAAGGAAAGCAGAACGAAAAGAGAAGCATTGGAACAGTTTCTCTTTGGTCATATCAGCTAAAAATGCTATTTACGGAGCAGAGAAACATGCTGAATCATTTACTTAAGTTACAATCTTTTATACTTGATTGTCTGAGCTGATATAAAACCATGGGAAGCCTTCCTTTTTGCTTCTTTTTAGGCTGCAAATCAGAGCTGAAGATAAACAGTCTTCAAATTGCCTCTTGCTAAACACAAATAATTACAGTAAGATAGACAAATAACAGCGTATGCATGAAAGTAGTTTAATTTAATACATGATGGCATACACAATCTATAAAAGGTGGCTATCTCAACACCATTTCCCATGACAACAAAAAACCTGAAAATGTTGTTGGCTGTTGCTATTTTTCATCAGTACTGTTGAAATGTTGGCTGGAAGGACCCCCAGAACCCCTGGCAGGGGTCCACTTCTGGTCCCCTGAGGCTGTGGGTTTGCCTGACCCCGTATTTAAATATTAGTGAGGGGGATTTCGGTCTCACAAACTACCCTGCTCCAACGATGTATCCAATCACCGTACCAAACAAGTCTATTATACCTTTTCAGTTAGTATGTTTTTCTCTCTGTGTTGCTTTTATCTCCTTTGTTGCCTCAGAATGCAGTTAATCTTGTCACAGTGCCAGAGGTGATGAGGAATGGCTGATCTTACTCATTAAAACAACATCCCTTTATACACAGGGATGTTCTCCTTGTAGCCCTTTTTACTCTCCCTCCTCCCTGGGAAGGCAAACCTATTTCTGTCAATCTCTCCTTGAAGCCTTTCGTGGTGCCTCAACTTTGTGATTTTGGCCTGCCTGCCTTCTAGTATCAGAGACCACAGCCAGACTCACTGCCCCAGCTGAGACCTCAGAAGCATTTGAAATAAATATTTCCAGTGGCTGTCAGAGGACAAAAGTGTTGTCCGGCCAAGGCTGTGTTTTTTCACTTTATGAAAAAAAATTCTCAAAGGTGACGTGGTGCTGCTTGCTCAGCTTGAGGTGTGCTGTAATTACCAGGTGTTTTCAGCAAGGCTACTGCTCACCCAGCCTGCGTATTTGAATCATTTTCCTTCCTGTTTCCAACAAACATGACAAGACTATCATGGGAGGAGCTGACACGTGGCTCGCGTGAGCCAAAACCAGCTGGCTCTCACCTCCTCTTAATCTCTGCATTTTGCATCCTGGTTTACAATGACACCAGTAGCAATGACCCACTGCAGCTCTGGTGTTACTGGGCAATGAGGGCTGCCACGTGGGGAGGGCTATGTGGGCTGCCTGGCCTGTGGCAGTGGTTTCCAGCTCTTGCTGACACTCAGCACGGCAGGAGCCGTATGATGCAGAAAGCCTCAGCTGTCCTGTAGCACTGGAGCAGAATGTTAGCCTCCCTGCTTCCCCCTGACCCCAGAGCCTGTCCAGGAGGCTAAAGGCTGTGTGGGCACAGTGTGTGCAGTGGATACTCGGCTGCACTGCCCCTGTAATGCTCAGCTTTCTCCTCATTGTGTTGCTGTGTGCTATTTGCCTCCATTCCGAACCGGCGCTAAGGACACCATCGCTCTGTTTCCACACTGGTAGCTGCATTGACACGTCCTAAGAAGCCACATTTCTCTCTCATTCTGCACCGCAGACATGACACAAGGTGGTAACAGGCAGAAATCTTTTCCTGTGCTCCAGAGATTAAACCACAGCTGCCAGTGGTTTTGCTGCAAGTACAGTAATTACCAGGCAGGAGATTATGCCATGATATTGGGCTTGCGCTCCAGCTTCCTCACGAAAGCTTTCTAGGAACATACTGCCAAAATTCCTTCAGTGTGGCTCCCTCCCCGGACCTGAACACCCTTGTGCCATGTCTGTTATTACTGCAGAAGTTTCAATGCCAGTCAGTCCTGATGCAGAAATGGCTCAGTGTTTCAGGGCTGGGAGAAAGCTCTGGCTGCAGTTTCAGCCTGGTCAGGAACCCCAGAGGCTCTTCATCAAGTGCACCATCAGACACAGCTGGCTGGTGCTGAGGACCAACCACTACCCTGTACACAGGGGCATAGAGTTAAAGACTGGTTGGGTTGGAAGGGACCCTGAAGACCCCTTAGTTCCAAATCCCCTGCCACGGACAGGGACACCTTCCAGGAGACCAGGTTGCTCAAGACCTCATCCAGCCTGGTTTTCAACACTTCCAGGGATGGGGCAACCACAACTTCTCTGGGCAACCTGTTCCAGTGCCTCACCACCCTCATAGTAAAGAATTTCTTCCTAATATCTAATCTAAACGCGTTCTTTCAGTTTAAAGCCACTCCATCTTGTCCTATCACTTCATGTCCCTGAGAGAGAGAGAAAACTCCCTCTCCTGCTTTCATGTAGACTCCCTTCAGTTACTGAAAGGCTGCTGTAAGGTCTTCCGGGAGGCTTCACTTCTTTAGGTTGAAAAATCCCGATTCTCTCAGCCTGTCTTCATAAGAGATGCGCTCCAGCCCTCTGATCATCTTCGTGGACCTCCTCCACACTCACTCCAGCAGTTCCATGTCCTACCTGTGTTGGGGAACCCAGAGCTGGACACAGCACTCGAGGTAAATAGTGTGTCCATACTCACAAGAATGGAGTAGAGGGGGAGAATCACCTCTCAGCCTGCTGGTCACACCTCTCTTGATGCAGCCTGTGATAGGGTTGGCTCTCTGGGTGCATTCTGCAGTTTCTCTTGACTCTGGCCCTCATCCAATCCCCAGGACTGAATGTTCACTTGTGGCCAGAGCAAATTAGGTTGGGCTCTTGCAGCATGTGTTTTGGCTTAGTTTTGCACAGAAAAAAAAATCCAGTTTGGGAGCTCTGGGACTGCTCTCTGGTGCAAGCTGAAGCACAATAAGCAAGGACTATGACAAAATTCAGAATTACACTACAGAATGGAAGCACAAATTTTAACACACCTTAGATGGGCTCTTTTACATATTTGCTTTGCCCAGGAGAGGCTGAGGCTCAGATAGAAGCTGGGAAACCTGACTCGTTACAGTGACTTTGGAAAGGTTTTTAGGTGTTAGGAGTGTGCTTCAACACTACCTGTTAGCAAATGCTCTTTGAGAAACACTAACAGTGGCCAAAGACACAGCGAGTGGTGTGGAGTACAGAGGTTTTGGAGAAGGCCGGTGGAAGACCAAGTATCCCATCTGAGGGAGAAGGGAGACGTAGAAATGCCAATCTCACTGCCGTTTTCAGGAAGAAACTAACTACAGGTAAAATCACATGTCCTACAAAGTTTGTGATTTTTCAGAACTGCTAATGTTTTCCTGTACAAATAAATCCTAAAATACATAATGTTTCTCGGAGTGTCCAGATCAATCACCAGGTTTGGGTTCAACCAAGCACTAGTTTTGGATTCACCACTTCCTTCAGGAGGCTGGTCAGAAGCTTGTGCTCTCTTAAGGAGTTATTTATTTCCAGGAATAATGCAAACATTTTATATGCTTGTCTGCAGGGGTCAGTATTAATGTGGACCCTGAAAACCTATCAGTAATTAAAAGCTTCTAGCTCAGTTCATTGGGAAATGTCAATGGCAAGTCTAAGATGTGGTGTTTATCCTCTCACAGATTGACTTGCACTCAGGCAGCTAAGCAAACACTGCTTTCAAGTGGCAAAGTATTTGCAGCTATAATCAAATTATTTCAAAAGAGCATTTCACTGGCTATCAAGCTAAAACAGATTAGATTTTTTTTTTTATGTCATTCTTTACCACATGTGCTATTTCTGATCTTACTGCAATAGAAAGAGAGAAAACTTATTTTGCTTTCTGCACAACCATACATTAAATTTTATTTCTTATTTCAAAGACTGTTTTCCAGCAGTTTCAGACACGCTGCCTTCTCCGTTCCTCCATTCCCTTTTCATTCCTGCCTAAACCAGCAGAAGACATATTGCTCAACTCAAAGGGAGCCACAGCATCACTACCAGCCTGGAGCCCCCACAAGCGGGACTGGCAGCAAAGGTCTGATGGCATCCAGGGCAGGATGCAGAGAGCAGCTTTTTGTTTGCCCATTGCTGAGGTGGTACCCGAGCACCTCCCCGGCATCTGTGACCCTGAGCCAAGCCTGCAGCCCTGAGCAGCTAGGAGTTGCTGATGCTTGTCAGCTTAGGGTCTTCGGCACTCAAAGCTTTTTTGTAACCAATCTGCCATCTATTAGCATAAATGGGGAAATAAAACAGGGATCTGCTCCTGCTGTTCTCTCAGGAAAGCACAGTAGATGAATGTGCCAGGTAGCATGAAGGGATGTCTCTATACTCACAGAACTACCCTGGGAAGCTCATCCTTGGGTCTCCGCAGTGCCCACCTGCTAAATACACGTCCTCTCTGTATCACGTGTGCACCCCAAAAATCCTGGCCTGCTGTTGTGGGGACTGTTGTCCCTCATCCTTTCTGGATGTCACTGATTCCATCACCTGAGAAACCATGAAGTCTAAGTACAGAGCAGGGTGGCTCTGTGCCATGGGCTGAACCAACAGAGGACAAAAACGCCATCTCTGCCCCCAGAAAACTAAAACTCTGGCAAGGAGCAGCATAAAGGGACAGGCACGGAGGGGCAAAAGGTGGCCCATGTCCCCCTCTCTGTCTCTCCCTCCCCTGCCCCCACCAAAAACTTGCTGAGTAATGTTCCAGTGAGAGGTTAGGGACCAGGGAAAGAATAGCCCCTCAGGGTCTTCAGCACCTCACCGCATGGCAACTTTTATAAAGAAGTGGTTTAATGCTAAAAAGCAAAGAAAGAAGCCAAAAATATGTCTCATTTCCAGTATTTCATGATTGAAATCTTAAACATTATGAGCATGAGATTTGCCAAACACGGGTCTCAGCTTGGGTAGATTTTTTCCTGTTATACAAAGAAAAATGTCTGGAATCTTTAATCTTGCATTGAGCCAATACCAAAAGATGTATTTCAAAAATTGTTTCAAATCCTTTTGTGCTATTTAAACTTATTAAATATAGATACTGGTGTTTTAAACAGAAAATTAAGTAAAACATCAGCGGGAGATTTAGTCTGATTGCTGTGCATGTTTAAAAGAAAATGCTCTGCATGTTTAAAGGAAAAACACACTTAGGCACTGTGACATTCAGTTTTTAAGAAACCCAGTTTAATTATATTTTCCCTAATTAAGGATTTCATTATAGAGGATCACATGATTTAATTATATCAATACCCCAAAGACCTGATTGTGAACATAAAATGTGGATTAAAAGGATGCCTCATCACTTAATTACCTGCTAGATTGGAACAGATCCATGTTGTAGGTCAAAAGGGACATAAAATGCAGGCTTCTGCCTCCCTCTTTGTTGTGTGTGAAGGGCTCTGAGCACGGGGAGAGAAGGAGGGGGGAGCGCTCTTATATCTGTACTGGGAGTGATAATTATCTGTGAGCAGTTTTCTAAGCATATATTGAGATGGATGGATAGATGGATGGATGGGTGGGTAGATGGATGGATGGATGGATAGATAGATAGATAAATAGATAGACAGATAGATTTAAAATTATTAATGTCTTTTAAATTTTCAGCAAGTCTGTAGTGGAAGTGAGCTGCATATTTCAGCTTACAGTCTAATGGATGCCTGTGTATTTCTTCTCAAAATATAAGGTCTTGTCTTTCAGAAGGAAAACGTCAAGCAGTGGGAAATCTTAGGCTGGGTTTTAGACCGTCCCAAAGTGAACAGATGGATACCTGGTGCTGTGGCAGGGACTGGGGCTGTCTCTCCCTGCGTCCAGTCAGCCTGAGGCCCCTGGAGTGGCTGCACTTCTGAAGGTTTCCTGCCACTGAGTAATGGGGCTGATCTGGGGGATGGAGGGGATGAATTCTTTTGGGACATCAGTATAAAGCTGAGGCACAAATGTTAACCTGCCCAAACCTTGCTTACCACATATCTCTCTTCCCCACCCTGTAACCAGCTCCCAACAGCTGCTCCCAGGAAGAGGCTTTGACAGAGAGCACTGAGCACGTGAAGGTGGAAAACCTGCATCAATCACTATGGTATAGCTTTTTTCTGTCATTCAAAATGCCTTCCCACCTCCCGCAAACCTTACAAGCTCCTACCTGGCAAAGCTAGAAATCTGGCCCTTGTACTCAATGCTCCCAAAGTACAGAGCAAATTCTGTCAGCAAGAAAAGGTCCCGTGGGGGCCAAGTGCAATTTTATCAGGGTCCATGGCAGCATTGCACACTGTGGACCGAGCCTGTTGCAAGCCCCCTACAACATAGCTCCCCACAGCTTTCTAAGGGGTTGAAGGGTTGCAGGACATCCACATAAGGTTACGGTTTTCTCCTCCAACACGCCATAAAAAGGAAAATTCCCTGCAGTCCTGCCCCAGCAGGTATCCTGCTTTTTCCCAGTACCCTCAGGGCCGGCAGACTCTGGTAGGTACACATGGGGCAGCAGGTCCATGGTTACATTGCTGCTTCAAACACTGCACCGTCCCAAAATCCAGCTTTGCCTGTATCCAATCCCCACTCTGATGTGGAGAATGACTCCTGAAAGAAATGCTTCAAGGCCACCAGGAGGTCTGGTCTAGAAACAGAGGGCAGAGTGCTCCTTTTCCCAGGAAAGATATCCTCAGGCACATGAGAGCAGGCGATCCCTTAAGCAAGGGGACAGCCTTCAAAGTGTCCCTTTGCTCTCTGGGGGCAGCCTGGTGGCTGAAGCGCATTCTCAGACGTCATCCTGCAAATGCTGCTGCAGGGGTGGTGTTACTGCCTGGTGCAAGATCAGAAACCAAATCCTGTGCCCAGTTTGGGCAGGAAGGCTAGGTAAGAACAAGGTCTCTTGAAACTACTGCCAATGGCTGATGTTGATACATCCCAGGTCCTTTCTACGGCTTTTCCAAAGGCACCAAGGAGGATACAGGACTGGATGGTCCAGCTGTTCAGGACTATTCCAAGTCGAGCAACCCTGACACCTCATCACAGGAATGAGAAAGATCTGCACCCCACAGCAAGGCCAGCAGCCTGGATCCTGCCAGCCCTGTAGATGGTGCCAGCCTGTCCCTCCACTGCTGGGCACAGCCACCCTGCCCTACTTGCCCCCTGGGCACAGCCACTCTGGCCATGGCCACCCTGACCTGCCTGCCTCTGGGCAGATCCCGGAGGAGGCTCTGGGCACACACGGTGACAATGTGCCTGGGCCCTGAGAAGCGAGGGAGCACATTCGACTGTTAAATTATCATCTGCAAGTGGTACAGTGCTATGGGATGAAGACCCGTTTCTTTTACTTTGATTTGATCTCATTTTCCTAGGCAGGGAAATGCCCCAGTGACAGTATCGCTGCAGATGGCATCACAAAGCCCCGGCTGGCACCAACTGAGTTGGCACAGTCAGATTATCATGTTCGAGTTTGTGTCTGTCTTTTCTTTTTTCCCTGCTTTGCTGTGCTAATAGCATTTCTATTACCATATAAGCCTCAGTCAGCTCCTTCAAAAGGACAGGGACCAACATAAAAAGTAAATTTCATTATCACTGGCAGAAAGGATGGGTCACAGAAAAAGCTAAATGATGCTAGTCTATCTTTTTAATTCTTTCTTTTTTTCTCCCTCCCTCCCTCTCTCTCTCTCTCTCTCATCTGGGCTTAAAGGGAGACTGGAATTGAAGTTGCAGGGTCTCCAGGGCAGTATTGCATAGCAGTGCTGCTTAATGGGGCAGCTGGTGGAGAGAGCTGAGCACATGTTTCCTTTGCAGTTTTCATCTTCATACTTCACAGGGCCTAGGGACTGATTGATGGAATTCTTTTTTTTTTTTTTTAAACATAGCTTTCTTGAGGCCTAGAGGCTGCCACACTGAACATATGTCCACATATTCCCTTGGGCAGTATTTAAATGTGTGCATCCATGTGACTGTATTTGTTTAGTGTGTGCTCCCACTGATCTAATGGGACCTTTCCCATGACCCATTGCTTCCCTAAGTTTGCCACTTGCTGCTGTCAGGCGAGAGAGGCTTTAGCTTGGATGGCTGTGGCTGTAAATGAATGGGACTTTTCTCCCTTTCAGTCCTTTCGACTGAACCCTCTTGCTGATGGATCATCTAATGCAGTTTAGTTGAGAACCCTTCCTCGTGCTGTTAAAAAAAGCCAAACCTAAACAGACCCCATCTGTTGCAATCCTGTGTCTATTTATGTGAATGCAAAATTTGTCGGGCTGCTTTCTGCTTGTTAATAAGCCATCCTCTGAGAACAAAATCCATTCTTGGAAAACGCCCAGTAAGATGTGCATTGCTTGCTACACTGGATACCTCTAATGCTAAAATCTCTTGGGAACAAGAAAAGCAGTGGTTGCACATGGCACTCGTTTTCCTTCGAGGAGGCATTGTACAGTCCTGCGTGGTATTTAGTGTCCCCCAGGCAGGCAGCTCAGTGAGACACAAATTGGAATAAAACTATCTTTAAGACATTTCCAGCACACACAACCTGCTTGAGTAACGCCCAACCCTGTTCAGAGGAGGAGACTAGAAGCAGTTTATTTACATTTCCCACTGTAGCAGCTTTGTGTCTGATTATATCCTACCTTTGCTCTGTCTTTCTTTTTTAGCAAAAAGCCTGAAAAACCTCACGGAATGACACGAGTAAAGGAGGTGTTCGAATGGGTTCAGAAACTGTGGCTGACTAACAGAGTTAAAAACTATATAAATATTCCACAAGCAACATTTGCACATATTTAAGGCAGCGCTAGGAAATACCATAATGTATGCAAAATATATAGAGAATGTAAATCCAAAACAGATTAATTATATTGTCTGCTAGAGATCTTGTTCAAGAGTGGAGCTTTCCTGCCCAGCACCGTCCCTGCCCTAAAGAGCTTAAGGGAAACATTGGAGGGCTGAGAGCTGCGAGGAACTGCCCTCACCTCCCTGCCAAGCTGCACATGGAATACCCCTCTTCCAGTCCTCTGGCAAATGCCCGCAGTGTTACACCACACCAAATCCTGCTCAAGGTGAGGCTGAGAGCAAACCTTCCATCTCTGTGCCATAGGCATGGCCATGGGCTGGGCTACCTTTTCCAGCACTGCCCCCAGGAGTCATACCAGGAGCCAAGTACAGCATATGGGAATTCACGCTGGACTTTCAAATATCACTTGTGAATCTGAACTCAGATATCTCTTTTAGCTTGACATAGGTTGGGGACAAAATCAGCTGAAGAATAGGAGTAAATATACAAAATGCAGAGTGTTTGTTAAACACTGTATTTTCTATTACGTAAAGAATAGTTTTACCAGCAATATCAGAGGGAAATGTATCATGGACTGAGAAACAACCTCAGAGAACTCAGTCATCCTAAGCCTAAAGTGACTTCCCTTAGACAAATTATTTACTAAACAAAAGTGCAGTCTTCAAGTTATCTCAGGGGCTGACAAATGACTGCATGTTATTATAGGTATGGTAAGTGCTACTGTAAGAGATGCTGTCATGTGATCTTGTGCTCAGTTATTAGTCACTGGTGGTTTTGTCACTTTCAAATGAAAGTGTAAGGTGATGGATTATCTTATTTACCCCTTCCAAGAAAATGTTTATTTTCAAGTTGATTTTTAGCCTTTCTTTCCCTAATCTCCTGAGCAGTGCTTCTGCTGAAAAATGCTTTGGAAATGGGTGACTAGTTTAGCATCCTGGTTTTGCTAAAATTTTAGGGTTTGTTTTGGTATTTTTAATTCTTTGCTCCTAGGATACTGACCCCAGGAGTTTAGCAGGCACTGTTGTATGCACAGGGTACGTGTCACCACCCTTCCACATTGCTGTCTTCAAGGAGCCAGGGCTGGTGGGAGACGCCAGTGGTATTGCGTACTTTGGAAACTGTTACTCAGAAAACCTTAAAGGTACATTCCAAACGGAGCCATAATGTCCTCATGAGGCAGGAAGAAAAGTTTGAGCATCTATATCCCAGCTGGATTTTCCAGTCTATAACTCAGCCAAAGAAACAAAGTAGGGCCTCCTGCTGGTTGTAAAATAAGATGAGTTGGTAGCATGAAAAAAGAAACAGGTTTAAACCCGTCAGTATGTTCTGCAGTGATTTTTTCAGTCAAAATGACACCATAAAATAAGGAAATTAATTTCTGATTTAATTAGCACTTTAACCCTTTTTGTTAAGTCTGGATGGTTGCTTAAAAAGTTGGCTACCTAAACTTCGATGTCTAAAAGTCGATTAGTTAGGCAAAACCTGTCTCCTATAAGTCCATGTTGATTGTGTTAATGACAGTAATGAAGTTTCAGCTCTTGCTTGCATCTTATATGAGCCATTCCATTATCTGGTACCAGCTTATCCAATTCATATTTTTAATCTAGAAGCAACATGAAGTTCTTTCCCAATACATCGGAGCCTCAAGATTATTTTACAAAAATCATAGCGAATGAAGTGATCTTGGGTCACTCCTTTGGCAAACCTTGAATCTATCTGGGCTTCTTACTGTAGTAGCTACTGCTGAATAGCTTTTTTAATCACCTTTGAAACAGAAAACAGTTCTGGTTTAGAAATTCATATATCATCTGACTTTTCCCCAAAGTAATCCACTTTTTATTGATATAGGATGATGAAAAATGTTGCAATTAAGGTTCTAAATTTTTACAAGCAGCCTTCTCAATAGCTTGGATTGTGAAGGAGAAAACACTTTTTCATCAGCTAGAGAAGCAGCTACCTTTTTAATTTAAATAATATTCACTTCCTCATCTTTGCACCAAAGTATTTCTGGTGCTTTTTCTTTTGAAAAACAAATAGCACTTTTCAAAGGAAGCAACACCATATGCACCGGATGTGGAGAGGTGCTGGGGATGCCGTGGGAGCTGATTCTGAGATGGATAACTGACCCACTTGTGGGTACCTGCACCCTACACCCTGAGCCCCCCACTGCTACTCACCAGGGACACTCCTGGTCTTACAGACCCTATGTTAGCCTTGCCTTTCAAGTGTATTTTTTTCACTGTCACATGGCAATCATCAGTTTTCATTCACCTTTTCTGATCTCTTAAAAATGTAGTTCCATCCCACTTTCCTTGACTGTACCTACATGCATTTCATTTGCACCACCACTAATTTTTAACTCTTTTGATAACCTGAAATCTATCCAGTGGAATTGAACGCTACTGGGATGTGGAAGCACAAGGATCAGTCAGTGCTGCTGGACTCTACGTCAGTCCCTGATGGGGTGTTTCTGTAATTCTGCCATATTTCTTTTGTGCGATGATATCCGTGCAGTGGTCAGCAAGATCAGAAATAACCCTTTCTTAGGCATTTGTTTTGATGCCAAGAGAAATTTTCCTTTTCTCAAGTCCATTTCTTTTGGGTCCATTTCAGAAACTGGATGTCCTTTGCTGGCAGCTGCTATGACCCCACTGTTCACTGCCCACAGCCATCTCCTTCCCGTCTGCTGAACTTGCCAGTCATTTTGGTAGCCGTGATTTGACATCCCAGCTCTATCGTTGGTGCCTCTATCCAAACTGAGGAGGGATTCATAAACACTACGTGGTCACTGCAGAGCAGGGTAAGACCCAACTGCTAAACTCAAATCCCAGTTTCATCAGAAGGTGGCTTGCTAAGAGTTGTGAAGTGCTCAGAACCCTAAAGTAAGCCATAACAGAGCACTACAATTTAGTTCAGATGAAACCGGTGTGATCTTCTTTTGGCTTTCTGTGAGAAATGGTCAGAAATTGTCATTTCTGACACAGAGAAAGTCTGCTTTCCCCTCAGTAGAAGATAATTTTGCTCTGCTTTTGCAAAGGGAAATACAAAGTATAATGGGAGTGCTGAATGTAATAAGGCAAGAAAAGTAACTCCTCTGTGCTGAAGGTCTCAGCTGGAGTGCCGTATCCAGGCTGGGGCACCACACTTCAAGAGGGATGTGGACCAACTGGAATCAGTCCAGGAATAGCGATGAGAGAGCTTAAAAACATAACCTATGAAAGAAGGCTGAAAGAACTGCGGTTGTTTAGAGTAAAGACTGGACTAAGAGGAGATGCAATAACATAAATGCAGTTATGTAAGTGGTTGCTACAAAGAGGGAGGAAATAAACTCTTCTCTATATTGACTGTGGACTGGAAAAGAAAAATGGGCTGTAGTGGAGAACTGCAGATAGATACACACTTGACTTTCTGGTGGAGCACTGGGCTGAATTTGTGGGAGACTATCTGAGCAGTGGGGAAAGGGGGAAATCCATGGCTCGGATTGTCCCTCACCAGTGTAGTCCACACCTGTAAATGGAACATGTTTGACCAAGAGCAGAGAAGGAGCTTGAGGCTGAAAGGAATGATGACAATCAGGCCAGCTGTGGGGAGAAACAAAATGTTTGTTTGGACAATTTGCATCTGTTGCTTTTTTTAACCGGATAAGCGAGTACACTATGTAATATACACACACCAGCCTCACTTACCGACAGAGACTTAAAATATTTATATCCCAGACAAACAATGCCAAGGAACTCCCCTACAAATGCAGTGATTTAATAAACACAGTACTGTAATGTAGCATTTATCTTTATTATATATAATCAGCTGTTGCTTTTACTTGGGTAGAAATAATGTCAAACTGAGCCAAGGTAAGATGGGAAGGTTGGAAGGTTCCCATTTCCTCAGCCACAGACATACACACCTTTTTGGCTTTTGCAAGGACACATGGGCTTTAAGACTGTGTGAGACACAGCAAAGAACTTCCTGCTGTGGTCCCAGAAAGGGCTGTGCATCTCACAGGCCTCTTGAGGTCTCACACAGCAGATAGCTCCTCTCCTCGGTCTCCATCAGTCTCATGGAATAAATATCTTCCATAACACCATTGAATGAACATGTATGTACGTATCTAGGCAAAAGATGCAGATTGCTTCCCAAGCAAAGGCCAGCAAGATATCGATCTGAAAACATAGATTACATCTACATGAAGATTTTCATACCAGGCAGCAGGTACGAGATCCTCAGACAAATCCAACCCAGTGCTCAGGGTTCGTTGCCATGCTCAATACAACATTAATTTAAAAAAGTGAAGGTGACTTTATTGACAGTTTCTAATCACATGATAATCCTAATTCCCATGACACTATGATATAAATCATTGATGGAGTGATTGGCTGAGTGAACTGTCTATCATAGGTGCTTTTTCTCCCTGAGCAAAACAATATTAGTACGTGTACACAAGAAAAAACCCAAACGTAAGAGTTGGAGAGATGGCCATTTTTCAAGGATATTTACATTCTCTTTAGTGGAGGCATTTTTTCACATGCTCACGAATGTGATCCAGTCTGACACTTTATCTTTTTTCTGTAGCAATATTTCTGTGTTCTTCCACCTTCATGTAAAATAGGGAATTG
Organism: Mohoua ochrocephala; assembly: GCA_013398855.1. Taxonomy (NCBI): domain Eukaryota; kingdom Metazoa; phylum Chordata; class Aves; order Passeriformes; family Acanthizidae; genus Mohoua; species Mohoua ochrocephala. The sequence continues at coordinate 243,930 of VZTA01000124.1, read as the reverse complement.
CCCCAAAGAGCGTTTAATCAAGAAACCACAGTTTTAAATGAAGCTTTGCTTTTGAAGAAAGATCTTCACAAATTGCTCGAAGGTCAGAGTAGGAGTCGGCCCATACTTTGCAGACTTGTGAAAACACGATGCCAGCAGGCTCTGAGAGTGGTACAAACAGTGTTTGTGCAGTTTGAAGATGCAAACAGATGTAAACACACAAACATTACACATAGGGAAAACTTTCTCCTTGGGCAACGTGATGCCAGAGCTGGGCTCATTAGCAGATGTTGTTCCATGTGACTTTATCCCAGCTCACAGTGGCATCACCACAGTGATGCCTCATCACCAGATCCCTGTCACCTCCATACCCAACTGAGCCCCATATTAATACACCCAAATTAGACTGGCCTGCGTGATCTTTAGTTCTTTACGAGACAGGGTAGGGCTTTTCATTTCCCTTCTGAGTGAACGTTCACCTAGACAGCAACTATTTTCATGTCAAAGCAAGGATTCAGGTGCCTAAATGGACATCACCAGGGACGGCATCTGCTAAATAAGACGGAATGCTTCCCAAGCATAGGCGCCAGCGTAATCTCATCACAAATTATCTTAATTGAAAGCAGAATAGCCTCCTCCTGAACAGTCATTTACTTGCTCTTACCTGATCTGTTGGGAAAGTACCTGGCTGTGGTGTCTCCCAGTGCTGGGACAATGAGATCTCTGGAGTGAAAGAAGGGATATTTTGGGCAGTGCATGGATTATGTGAATTTACAAACCACTCAGGAATAAGTGAGCTTCTTGAGGAGAGCACCAACAAGCATTGCCAAGGCTGTCAGACAAAAGGTCATAAGCGGTCTTTCCACCAGTCTCTGGTGAGTTTCCATAACAGGGTCTGCATGTCAGCCGGGTCTGGAAGACATATGACCATGAGGTGTGAAATATGTCCTAAGTAAGACCTTTGGAGAAGTGTTGGGGTGGCTTTTCCAGGCTGTGCTGGCAGGGTGGGACTAATGTGCTTTTCAGAGCATAGCACAGGAGTGGTCTCTCAGATGTCAGGCAGGAGGGGAGCACAGACCTAGGCTTCCTTCCAGAGTAGACAAGAACGTGTAGGTTTAGGGATGAGAGAACGCTGCATGCGGCACCCTGGGGGGACTGCAGAGCAACCTGCACCCTCTGCAGACACGGGTCTCCATTGTTCAGGGCACGTTCACAGTGCTCCTCAGTGAAGCTTCTGGCAGCAACGTGAAAGTGTTATCAGGGAGCTTAAGGAAATAGCATTGTGTCAAAACTACAGTGCCAAGCCTTCTGCAAAGCCCAGGTGCCGTTCAGTAATGGAGGAGCTAAAAGATAGCCTGTTTAAGGATTTCTTTTCTTCTTCCCCAATGTCCTGGATAACTGAAAAATCCCTCCTGACTCCTGGCTTTTGCTCGGAGGAGTCTTGGAACATCCCAACAGGCAACAGGGAAGCCAACAAGAGGTGCCTTTCTCTACAGAGTCTAAGACCAGAGTTGGACACCTTACCCAGAGCAAAGCAAGGGCCGCTGAACCAGAGGAAACTCATCCTGGCTCACTGGAAAGGTGGCTAGGGATCACTCCCATAACCATCATCCTTGGTCACAGGCAGGACAGAGGGAGTCGGTAGGGCAACTGTGGGGCAAGTTCTTGCTGGAACAGGGCATTTGACCACCATTGGCAGCTATCAGTAAATATCTGGCTCCTCAGATAGTGTGTGGTGAGAAGAGGCACAGCCACTGCTTAACAGAGCAGGGACTCTATAGAAGGGGTGTCTTGGAGGCCAGAACACTGTGCAGGTGCTCTCAGGTGCTGGGTAGTTCCCAAAGACCAATGAATTAGTTATCTTCTCTTCTGCTTCGTGCCTACAGGCATTAAAGTGATAGTGCTGCAGTGGGGTTGTAGCTCCTTAAACCCGTGTTGTGGTCATAGGTGTCAATGAATGTGTTAGAATGAAGAAGGGAGTTCTGTCAAGGAACTGTGTGATGGAGGACAGGGATGTGGAGGCAGTCAGGAGTGCAGCAGGAGGAGACACCGCTGTCCAAAAGCTTGGAGCCCCCAAGGCACATTCACACGGTGGCAGAGCGCAGGCGGGCGATTACGCTAGCCACGAAAAACCTTCATCTGCTGTTTGGTGTTTTTACTAGAAGTCCATTGTCATGTCTCAGCAAATCGTGAGCTGTGCCTCATCAAGGCAAAAATGTGTTTCTTCCTCCTTTCTTATTTTGATGTATTTCACTTCCATATAATGTCCAGAGGGATAATTTAGCCTGTTCAAATGCCTTATTGAGGAAGGACTGCATTGTTCTTCCAGCCTTTGCGTTGCATCGGAATGTGCCTCTTCCTGAGTGCCCCTGCGCATGGCCAGCCCATGATAAAGCCGAGGCTGCTTTTCTCTCATTGTTTCTCCTTGCCTTCGCCTTTCTCTTCCCAGCTTCATTTGTCCGAATACTAATTTGTGTTTATAACAAGAAGTGGTTCCCGCACCTCCCCTTTGTTGCTTAATTGAAGGGAAACTGAGCAACAGGTGGATCTCAGGAAATATCATTGGTCTCTTTCAATTGTTTTTGGCACTTCTTTGAAAGAAAAGTTCAGCTCAATGCAACTGGCTGTTCGTTGTTTCCAGGCTAATTACTGCAGGACCCAAATGAGGAGCATATTTGAACAAGTCCAATTTAAAGAAGGTGAGCTGCTCATCCAGCTTGGTATTATTTACAGGCTTAGAGCTGCACAAGCAGTTAAGGACTCTGATGAGGCTGCGTCTCATAACCAGACCTATAAAGGAAAAGAAAACCCTTGAGTATCGCATAGCATCGAAGTACCATTGGCACACAGAAACACAGCCAGCCACGACCCAGTGTGTTCATGTTTATGTAAGGGCTTCCTTTTAACCTATTCTTTTGTTCATGGAGAATAGAAACAGTGTATAAGGACAAAAGTATTGTTGTATGTTTGATTTTGAGAGGTGCTTGTCAGTGGAGACTGTAACTGGGAAAGAAAAGCTAACCAGGGAGACTTCTTCCTCAGCTCCTTGGCTCACAGAACTGAAAAGTCACAGACAAGGGGGAAGGATGCTAAAGAAAACAAGCAGCATGATCCTTCAGCGTGTGGTTTTAGCCCAGCAATTCCCAGTAGGACAAAAGAGGCAAAATCTCACAGTGTGCTCCCTCTATCCCTTTGTAGACAGAGCTCCGATTTCTGCTATTTTTAAAACCAGAACCCTGGGGGAATATTTCACCATTGAAAATCAGCCAAATGCATTAACGAAGTGCTCCACCTGTTACAAGAATGCAGGCAAAGGGCTGGATGATGGCAGCCCTCACTTGATGGTCAGCAATCAGGATATTCCTTACATGTGATATACTGTGATTTTTGACCAGCTGAAAATCTTACCATCTGCTTTGTATTTCAAGGCTTGAACAACTAGGCAAGTCAGAGGGAAAGAAGAGAGATGATAACATCTTCTTTAATTTCAAGGGCAATTAAAGAAGACAGTAGGTACACACAACCTAAAAATGCAAAATGTAATTTAAATGTAACTGGCTTAGTGATACTGAGCTCTCACCATTGTCTGAAATGTAGCTGCTTCTTGTTTCTTTCCACTGAGAAACTGAGAAGCTCAGCATGGAAATCTTCTGACATGCAATGTGTCATGGGCTGTTTGGAGCAGGAGTAATCAGCGGGTGTTGACAGCAGTAGGGCAAGAAGTGGTACAGCAAAAACACACACACACTCAACTACAAAAGCTGGGAAAGACAGGGACAGTGAAATCATCATTAAACAAGCATTTCTCCCCTTGACATGGGAACAGGGATGCAAGAAGAAAAGCCCTGGCTTTTCAGCAATGCCTTTATGTATTTATAACTGTAAATACCCCCTTTTATAAAGGATGTATTTAGGAAGCAAAACGGTTCCCTTTTCGTGAATGATCTATTTTACAGGGCTTAAAAATATGTCAAGGTTTGCTGCAGTAAATCCTCCTCATGCTGTAACTGAGTAATGTAAGCAACTTGGGTTGCCTTTTAAACAATTCCCAGTGTGTGGCATGGCCAGTGCAGTTTGAAATGCCTCTGTCTATCTAAACAGAAACAGATGTTTGAACAGCAGAGCTGTGCAGAAGTAATTCTTCAAACAGTAGATTAAAACATCTGTCAGGACCATTGGATGGGACCAGACAAGCAGCAGCAGTGTCAGCTGGGACTGCCAGTCACTTCTACCTTACCCTGGAGGTGGAAGGGAAACGATGGGGGAATTCCGTCCGGTCTCTGCATGTGACACCCTCTTATTTCGCCACGTTTCTCCAGCCATTCAGAAGATTACAGACCCGGCTGTGCAGAATAGCTCACAACCCCTCTCAGCATTGCCTACTGTAATGGAGGTCTTCTAGGCTTTCGCTTTTCCCGTTAATGCCTTTTTCTGCCACTGCTGGCAGTCGGTATGAAAGCTGTGAAGTGTTGGTGACGTGCCAGGTTACCGCATTTTACAGTTATTTCCATCTGTCCTTCATGTTTCAGCATTTGACCAGTTTAGTGGCATTGCAAGCAAATTCTTCAGGCCTCACTGGGTCAAATAGATGACAGCCGACTAATCTCCTGCAACTTGCCCGCAGGAGCTGTGCCACAGGCAGCGTATTCATTTCCAGCTGAGCAAGAGGCCAAACCAAACCCTTGGATTAACACCTCTTTTGCACTCACCCCCACCCCAAAATCAGAGCCAAGAAAGTGATACAGAGTCAAGAAACTGTTCCAACGCTTTTGGTGAATCAAGTCAAACCTCTGAATCCTAACAGCCCCTGAAGGATACCATTTTTACAGTCTGGATCTGAAATCTTAGTCTTGAATCCACCCTCTGTTTCCAGCCCAGATTTATTCTTACTTCTTGCTTTAGCATCCAGAGGAATACGCAGGGACAGCCTTACCCTCCGGACTGCTCATTTTGGGGTGGAGCTGCTATGGCTGCACTCCCAGCACCTTCCTCTTTTGAGCAAGCTCCTTCTGTGCACTCCTGAAGCTAGGTCGGGGCCAGGTCTGCCGCCCTGGCTCCTCGGGTGCTCCCCAGGAAGACTCTCAGCACCATGAGGTGCCCGTGCTGGGACAAGCGGCGCGGGGTCGCCTGTGAAACTGGTGGAGCTCTCCCTTCCCCGCACGCAAGTTGCTCTCCCGTCTCATTTGTCCCCAGCAGCCATTAATTGTGGGCTGTAGCGGCAGCAGATTACCTCACGACAGCCTGGCAGATGTGCTCTTGCTGAATAAATAAACTCATTTATACGGCTGTAATGACTGTTGCTTCTGTGCTCTCATCATGAAAACTCCAGCCTATCTACAGCAGTTTATAAACAAAGCTGCTTTGCCTTTATGGAAAAGCAATTTGTGGCTGAGGAGCCTCAGCAGTGACTCGTGCCAAAGAGAGCTGAGGCCATTTCTCAGGGAACAGGTGTCCGCATCATTAAAGCCACCACCCCCCCGGCATTAATTGCCATCCCTGTTGGCACACTGAGAAAAGAAATTGGGGTTTGTCTGGGCCATGAAGATCAGCTTCCCGACTCCCTCCTTCAAGGTAGCTACTCTGCCTGCGGCATTGCTGAGGCAGGGAGAAAGCTCAAGTGCTATGCGGTGGATGGACTCAGTCTCTGGTGGTGGGGGCAGGGAGCACCAGGAAACTGGCACAGACTGGTGAAACAAAAGCATTCATGGGGAGAGAGAAGGAAACTGTTTATTAGGCGGAGCAAGTTCATTAACTTCCCCCTTCCCCTCTTTATTTATTTTAACTGTCTCCTTGCTTCATCTCTTCTCCTGTGTTTCTTCCCTTGCTTCCTTCCATGCTACATTTTTATTGCAGAAAGGAAAAGAAGCTGCACCCTGTAGTTTCTTAGGCTACTTGCAGCCTTGGAGCAATACACTGCAACTAAAAAACACACCTTGCCCAAAAACACAGCAAAGCGCAGGCGTGCACCCTGCAGAAATAGAGGGCTGCTGAGCCAACTTCTCGGTTAGGTGGGATTCTCTCTCATCCATCTGAATCACTGGAGGCGAGCCCATCTGTCCTGCTTGTGCCCCCACCTGGGTCCTTTCCTCCACCTCTGTGGCCCAAGTAGCCGTGTGAGCCATGAGCGCAGAGATAAGTGGGAAGCTGGAATGAGTGGCACATCTTCCCTGCAGACGGCCGTGGTTAGCACCACACACGCGGTGCCCTGGAGAGGAGAGTCACGCCGCAGAACCGCCGTGTGGTTGCAGTGACTTCACCCCACTAATTATGGCAAGGCAGGAACATGCTGGCAGCATTTAGGGGTTTAGGTTATAGCCACACTACAAAGTAAACAGGCTGTGAGTGATGTTTTAGTTTATAACCAAAGACAGGATGACTGTCTTAGTTAAGTACACTGGTAGCCTTGAGTTAGGGAATTTTGGGCATGGATTTCATGGGTTAAAGTAAGCCAGGGTTCGTCCTGAAATACGGATCTCCGAGAGGATGCATTGCTCTCTGAGCGAGATTATTCTCAAATCCCCATTAAGCCACAGAAACAAATGTTTTCACAAAGCAATCAGGACATTGCTGCTCCAACAAACTCAGCCATGAGCGTAAGGCCTGGGGAATAGCACTGCAAAGACAAGGGAGCATCAAGAACCCTTTCCAGGGCTGGAGCTAGGACAACCGTCCTCAGCAGCTGCTGGCCATCCGTCTGCCTTACACTGCCCATGTCCCCAGCAGTCCCTGTGGGTCCTTAGCAGGGCACTGCTGTTTGTCAGCCCAGCTCTGTGCAGTGGCTGCTCAGAGGCCCAGGCCTATCCAGCTCGGACACACCGGTGTGGGGCTGGGGCTCACCGCCTCCTCGCTGCTCTCGCCTGCAGCCATGGCTGGCACCTGCCAGGCCTGTGGTGGGCAGCTGCCTAAAGCATCAGGGATAATTGCCTCCCTCTCCCCAAGGATTATCTTTAGCACCGGGCAGCAGTGACAGGGCAAACACTGCCATGGGCTTGCCGCAAGCCCAACAGCACCAGCATGCACCCACCCAGGGCAAGGTCGCCCCAAGCCTCCTTTCCAGCTCTTTGACATTGCTGAGGGGGACAGAGAAAAAGAGTTAGGGACTGGAATGGCTTTTAGGGACAAACCCAGCAAGTGGTATTTTGCCTTCCATTAACTCTGCTGGTTTTACTCTCTGCAGAGTTAATTACAAATCAGTTTAATTGTTCTCTCGCTTGATAACTTTCTAATCTCTCAGAGACTTGCTGCACAGCAGGCTGTAAGGTTATATTTTATCACTTCTCTTTCCATTAACCCCACTGTGTTAGTCTGTGGTCTGCTTCCTCCCTCTCTCCCCAGAACGTTAACAATTAAATTGATTAAAACCAACTTCAGCAGTGGCTCTGTTGAGAACCTTCCCTCTGCTCCCCGCCAGCCACAATGGCTGTCACACTGTCGGGTCACGAGAGGCGACTTCTCTGCCCCCCATACCTTCCCTCCCCATTACACCACCAAGCAAGGCAGAAAAATTGTGCAGTGACACATGAGCATGCAGAGGAGTGAGGGAGAGGAACGAAAAAATCACTCTGAGGAATGTGCCTTCAAAAAAAAAAAATTAAAAAGGAAACAAACCCTGGCAATCTGCAAGACAATTATAAAAACACCCCAAGTCTGCCAGGAATTCAATCTTGGATGCCTTCCTACAGTCACCACTGACCGGCATTTCCCCATCACCTCTCCCTTTTTGATCAGACCACTCACTGTAGTATTAACAGCAGCTGCCTCTTTTGCTGTTCTTACATCTCTGGATGCTGGATGTGACACAGGGGTGGGAGGGAAAGTGTTTTGATCATTCTCTTATCTTTCCTGGGTTGCAACATGCAGGGCACACATCATATTCAGGATATAGAGGATCTGGGAGCCCTGCAAATGCTCCCAGGTATAGTTTGTTCTACCTCTGACAACAAATGCTATTGGCTCGATGTGAGAAAGATCAATGTTTCTTTACAAAAGCAAATAATGCTGAGTTCTCCCACAATGTCCTCAAACCAAGCACCAAATCACTGCTTGTTGTTCTGGATGCCCCCCATAGCTCACTGACTGTGCTCCATAATTAAATTTGAATGTAATTTGGTACTCTGAACCTAATTTTCAAATCTACTAAAAATCCTTCCCTCAAAACTTAATCCATGACAACATTTCCTCCTTGGAAGTTCTAGTTGGTTCATGGGTCTCTGTCATGGGGACAGAAAAATCAGGTACACTCAAAGTACAATGTTTCAGAAATTATTTTCTGGCTTATGCTTTTGTCTCTGATATGATGTGTCCTATATTCACTAGATATGTTTTGTTTTCTTTGTTTTACTGAGTATATCCATCACCTACTGAGACTGGTTCTGTTTCTGCAGTCAGGGACATCCTAGGGTTAGGAATCTTATCACAAAAGTACTGCAAAGAACTCGTGGTTTATATATGTATTCTAACACTTGTCTGATGTCAAGCTCAGAAGAAATCTTGCCATTGCAGTGAGCTTTGGATTACTCCCTCAAAAGAGGACAAGGAGAGTTTGTTTCAAGCCCATCAAGGCATTTCCAGGCAAGAGTAACATGCAGAAACCCCTTGACTAGATGATCTTGCAGGAGACCCAACCGCCACCAACCTTCCTGTGACCAACCAGCCTAAATCAGGTTGGCTGAACAGTTCCAGAATGGGGAGCACTGTATGTCGCCTGAACCGAGCTGTTCTGTCAGATGAGATCGATGGCTCCATTTATGAGCATCAGATAACATTAGTTAATACCAGACATGCATTTGTTTGCCTTTCACCCTAAATAAGCCTATGATCACAGAACAAGACTGCCGTGTAGTGCAGACCCTGCTATATGGCATGTGGAAGGTAAGTGCGGGCAGTGCAAAGCGGAGACCCATAAAAGCCTTGTCCATGAGGTCCTTGTTATGGCCATAAAATCACTTAATGGCACACTGGCATCGGGAAACATTTGTGCAACAGAAGCTATGTGTCCAATGCATTCATGTGAAACCTTTTCACCCTGGAGAGCTCTCTAAAATTTCTTGCTAAATGGTCATAAGAAACCCTCCAGACTGCCTTGTCAGTGAGTCTGAAAACATTTTGCTGGTTGACAATTGCTTGTGTATGTAGGCTGCAGTAGCTTGCCAATGTCTTTTTCTTTAAAAGCTAGTATGCTATTTTAACCACGCTTTTCAGTCAAGTAAGTAATTTAAATGGGCACTTGACCCTAGAATATGCCAGATCAGAACTGTCACATGCTTTCGGGAAATCTGGAAACAGATCCCAACCTCATAAGTCATCACAATAATTGTAAGGGAAAGAAAACAGACCACACTGACTTAATCACTCCTGAAATTTTTAACTTTGTTTGGATCTGAACTCTCACTGAGATTTTCAGCAGCACTAGATGGCTTGTTTTCCAAAGATGCATTTCTCAGCATTTCTGTAAATCAGGCCTGAAATCAGACACTAATTTAACACACAGACACAATTCGTCCCAAACCACCCATGCTTTTTGAAAATATAAATTTCTATTTCATTATCAAAGCATCAGAGAAGCATTTGCCAACCTCCTCAGAACATTTCATAATAGCAAAAATTGCTTTCTTAAATGGTAATCGTATTTTTTAGAGTGATACTTTAATTTTTCTAGTACTTCAAAACTTTGGAGAAAATGCCTATGTGGTTAGTAAACCATGAGGGAATTAAAAATCTGTGGAAGTCACTGAATTAACTTGAAAATCTCTTCTGTCAAAAAATAATGCAGTGGGATTGGTTACCTATCAGCTTGCCCTTAACTTCTATATCACATCAAATAGTGTATACAGTATATCCTAGACCACATCTGTGTTTTCGTACCTGGGGGACAGTCTCCCAACCTCAGTGCAGCACCAAGCCCACCCAATGACTCTTTTCTGGTTGAGATTTGGGCACTGGCTGTCCTCCTCTGTCAGGTTTTGTTGCCACTGTGTCCCTTGCACAGCTGGAGTTGGCCAAGTCACCAGAGCATAGTGCGCTGCATATTAAACAGGAGATCTGAATGGGAAAATACAGATTAGTTCATTGTAAATTACTCATATATCTAGTCAATCTGATGGAGTTATATTTCATGGGCTTGTTCACAAAGTGGTTGGGGGGATTTTTTTTGATGTACTGCATTTTTGATTGGTCTCTGGTGACAGCTTCAGTGACTATGAAGATGAGAACATCAACTTGAAGTTCTCGTCACTGTTCCAGACCAGACCATGCTGTACGCCAGTATCAGAAAAGTAATCCTGGGAGCGGTGTGAGCTGTCATCTATCTCTCTGAACACAGCATCACTTCACCTTGTAAACCACAACTTCTTAGAAAAAGTGAACCACGAAATGTCCAAAGCAACCTTTAGAGTATCAGTTACCATTCATGCACAATGAAAATGTAGTAACACATTTATCTGCTAAAAGCTGTGTCTCTTTACTTCATGTTTAAAACTGTAGTTTCCATCCTATCTTAGGGATTGGTCTTCATATTTCTGCTCTGACTGTAAAGGATTGTGTTATTCTTAAAATAGTCTTGTTGCTATTTAAAGAATGGTGGTTGGTGTGTGAAAAATCAAAACCCAGAGGAACTTCTGCAGTGAAGGATGTGGAACTGAGGTGAAGAATGCTTGGAAAGGGACAGTGAGGAAGCAGACAATTGCAGGTACCTGGGAAACTGACCATCAACAACACTTTTCTCATGCAGTTTGGACTAAGTGATAATTATGGTTGTTCTGCATCCCAGAGGAGGACATTAATCACCTGCATGTGGCAGCACACAGCTGAAACTGCTGTCTGACATCCTGAACTTTCAGCTGTTAAAATTTTCTGCATAGCCTATATGCCATCCCGTGATTAAATAACAGAGATTTCATCGTGGCGGTAGCAGCCATGGCAGCCACCTTCAGCCCTGGCAGGAATAATTAAGGGAAAGAATCTGAAAAAAATGTCCCTGAAAATGTACCTTCATGGAGTTTTTTTCTGAGAAAATATATTTTGGGCTGACTGGCCAACGCAAATGTCAAGGAGTAAATATTTCCCATGGTGAATATTCGAGACAGGAGTATTTTTGTACTTAAACTGGTTTTAATTTTTTTTTTTTTTCTGTCCACCTCTATTAAAAGATAATGGTATAAGTCCAGAATAAATCCATGGATGTCTACTGAGTTACACTGATTTAAAACTTAAGTAGCAGAAATGGCATAGTACTGAGCAGCACAGCCCTGAGGCAGTGAGATTTCATGGCCCCCTAAGCCACCAGAGGCATAATCTCCATTCACACCAGCAGTGACTTTTCGTTTCCATGAAATGAAAAGTCACTGTTGGTGTAAAGAAGACATTTCCATGCCTCCCATGTCTATGGAGGGCAGAGGCGGGCAGGGCTGCCGCTTTCACTGTCTATCTCATGGCAAGACCTGAGGGAAACACTTGAGTTAATGTAAAGCTGTTCTTCAAATCCCTCCTTGGCTGGTTGCAGGGTGTTCAACTCTGCTCCCACAGCTTTGCTGTGCCATGTCCTGCTGTGTTTCTCCAGAGGCATCTCTGTTTAAATGGCTGCCAAAATGATCCTTGTCTACATTTTTTAGCCCGTAGACGATTTTGAGGGCAGCGGCTTTGCATTAGTAACAGAGGAGGACAAGCTCCATTGGCACCTCTTTATTTTCCTCGATTGTCACTTTGGAGGGAGAGGAGGAGAGAGAAAAATGTTGCCTTCCCTTGTCATTTGTCATGTTAAGTTTTACTTGTCTCTGAGGATTATGAATTGAGGATTGCCTCCTCTCTTTGTGCTTCACATGCGCCTGCTTTTACACAGGTCAGGTTGTGCGTTCATTCCTTTGTAAGTACTCCGTGAGCACAAAAGCCAAAAGGGGAAAGAAAAAATCCCCACCCACTCTGAGACAGTCTATTGAATTTTGTTTTCCAATTACCTAACAAATTGCTGACTAAGGACAGGATAGGGCGGTGGAAATATAAGACCTAAAGGCACTGTACATTCCTCATCTGTAATGACCAGAAAAAGTGGGTGTTTGTTGGTGGTTTTAGCCAATTTGCAATTTATGTTGGTTTTAGCCCAAGCAGGCTTCAAACCAAGACAAACATTCTTTGATGTAATCTAATTGTGACTAAGACCGTTTGCATAAAGGTTTCACAGCTAGGATAGGAAGAGGAAAAAGACCTTGAAAGCATTCCAGTGGAAAAGTCATGTGCACCAGGCTTTCAGCTGCACCAATGGCGCCCAACAGCCCATTGTTTTAGTTGCGGCTTAAATTAATACCTGACAGCAAATGAATTAAGGCCCTGCTGAAGTCATGTATTCGTTTATTCTTGTTTCGGTTCCAATCATGTTCGCACAACGATAGCTTCAGGTGAACGACTAATGGGGAAAATGCCCTTCCCCTGTTCCTATTCCCACTCTCTTCCAAAAATATATTTAATAGTCTAACTTAAATTCTCTCCAAGTGCATTAGCCTGACCAGGCTAGCCTCACAAATTAATGAAACTTCACGTTGTTGGCGAGGCTGGAAAGAGTCTGGGGAGGACTGCCACAGGTCCTGAAGTTCTGCAATGCATTAGAAGCAGTGCCTAGTTTTTCTCATTACTCAGATCTGTCGATCTCACTCTTCTGAGGTTATCCCAAAAGCAGGATCAATGATCCCAGCTGGATTTACCAGCAAGGGGTGCATTTTAAAGATAGTGGAGGTTCTTCTTCACCAGCTGCCCTTGGCCCAGTGTGTGGAGAGACCAGGCTCCAAGGTCAGTGAGGAAAAGCAAAACTAAGAGATATTCTGCTCTGAAGAACACTGAAGACACAGCAAAGTCATTACTCAAGCATAAGCAGGAAATACACAGGGGATGGAAGCAGAGTCAGACCACTTGGAATGAATACAGAGAGGTTGTCAGGGTAAGTAGAAATGTTCTTTCTCACAGCGTGTTAATGCCAACAGTCTTTGGTTATTACCAGCAATTCTTGGCTGTTACTACCCGCAGTCCTTGGTTGGCTCCACAGCAACCTGACTATCAGTGTTTGATACATACACATTAAATACACATTAGCCACCTATCCTCTGGGCTTCTGCAGAGGAAAAGCTGAGATGGTTGGCCTTGTTCAGCCTTGAGAAGAGATGACTGAGAGGGGAACCCATCAATGGGTATAAATATTAATAGGGAGAGTACCAAGAGAACTCAGCCGGGCTGTTCTTGGTGGTGCCGAACAATAGGACAAGAAGCAATGGGCAGATACTGATGCACAGGGAATTCCACCTGAATATGAGGAACAACTGCTTCACTGTGCAGGTGACTGAGCACTGGAACAGATTGTCCTGGGAGGTTGTGGAATCCCCCTCACCGAAGATGTTCAAAAAATCTGGACACAATCCTGTGCCAGGTGCTCTAGGATGACCCTGCTGGAACAGGGAAGTTGGACCAGATGACCCCATGTGGTCCCTTCCAAACTCACCCATTCTGTGATTCTGCGATTCTGTGATTGTAAGGCTTGTATGCATCAGTGTGATTCACAGCCTACTTCTGTAGGTGTTCATGGATGCGGCAGGAAGGTCAGGTTTAATTCTGATTCTTCTTTCCCATAAAACCTGTCATCTCTTAATTATAGCAGCACAATTCTAAAAAAAGTCAGAGCAAAGGATTTTATTTTTTTGTGTCAGAGGATTGAGAACATGGTAGCAGATTGCAATTGTGCTTGTTGCTGCAACATATTTGCTGTTAGTAATCCATTACGGTTTATTTCCCAGTCTCTAAACACAGACACCTTCAAATTTTCACTAGGGACTGTGGCTAGTATGGTTCAATAAGCAATTTCTCAATTAGGTGCTGTAATTCAGGTTTCAAATTGGCCTGAAAATTTGCCAATCCAGGCATAAAATATGCTCTTCTGAGCTTTATGTTTAATGATAATGAAAAAATCCAGTGGTATTTTACACTCCTGTCAAAATATCCTTTTCTCCAAGTCTGTTTGAGTCATGATTTGCAAGACAGCAGCTGTAATTTCCCTAGGAAAGCATCTATATGTACTTATTACTGCATAATGCTTGAAAAAAATAAATTAAAACCAAAACATTAAGAGTTTTGAAACTCATTCACGCTATTTAGAGGTGGACAGCTCTGCAATGAACAGGTGGTATTCTGTCCACAGGACAGAAATATGTCTTAACTAGGCTGCTAAATTTTACATTTCAATCTACAGCAACAGATTTGAGTCTTGATGGTGCCTTCTTTTTTTTTTTATTTCTTCCATATCCTAGGTAACAACCTGCTTTTGAATTTCATTCAGAAATTCATTCTCTTTGCCTTCTTTATGGAGACCTACAGATAGATGAATTATTTCCCTGGCAGTGGCTTGTTAACCAGATGGTAACGCAAGGAGGGTGTGTAACAGGATATCGAGATCTCCTCATTCTCAGTTCTTAAGTCATTGTGAGATAAGCCCATAACAGGCTCAGTGATTAGTTCAGGAGAATTTCTCTGGGGACCAGGAGATTGATCTTGGACACACCGTGTCCTCTTGGTCAATCAAAGTGACGACTGAGAGACGGTATCTGAACAGCACTGAACATTACAACCCCGAAGAAATGCAACGCTAATTAAATGCGAGGGATTTTCTATGTGTGACTGTTCTTGTAACATTCTCAGCAAATTCTCAAAAGCTGCTAGTTTTTGGAATAATGCCTTTATAGATTAATGCTGCTGATTAATAAGAGCTGTTATTTATGGTGAAAATCACACAACTGCTGGGTCTAAAGGCTTCTTTGGGGCTGAAAGCTTTCTGTACAGAAAGTTGTTGTTGGGAAACAAGGGACTGGTGTGTTACTGTAAAGGATAGGTTGTAAAAGGGATGCTTAAAAGGGGCCCAATATGGTTTGGATCGCAGCCAAGGTCTTGCATAACAGGATGCCTCATAAAAGAAAGGCTTAGAGGGGTATGGTTAAAAGACAGACGTTTCTTTTGAGCAGAGATGTGCCAACGGGAGGATCACTGACAAATCTTTGTTCACTACTATGTGTGCATATAATTAAAAAATGTTGGTGTTTGCAGCCGTTCCCAGATGATGTTGACTGGTTTAGAGAATCACAATTTTAAAAAATTAAAAATAGACAAGGACACAACAAATGCACTTCAGCCAGGGGTATTTTTTGTGGGCAAACAGGTCAGCTTTTAATGCCCCTCAAGCAGCAGAACCAGGAATGCCCCCTGAGCCTTGTGATCAGGTGTGCAGCATTCACAGCTAGACAAGATTGCAAATCTGGGTCAACTGTCTCGCAAAGGCACGTGGCAGCATGGTCCTCAGCCTGGGTATCAGACAGGAGTTCAGGGGCAGCCACTTGCATCTAACAGGCCAGCCAGGATGCTGCTAGGCTGGTAACAGAGGCTTCATTGAAAACTAGAGAAAATTGTCTCTGTAATGACAACAGAGGGAAACTTTAAACTCCAACCTAATTGCCTGGCAAGCATTTGCATTTTCCTGCAAATTTAGAGTCCACTAGCAGTACTGTAGAGCAAGCTGTGTCAAGACACCATATATGGCTCCTTCCTGTTTCTAGAGGAAATCCTTGATGTTGTCCTGTTGCTCTCCAGAAACCACCCAACACATGTGTGACACCAGTCCTAGCACCAGGACTCAGGAGCTGAGGAAAGGCTGCATCAGGAGAAATGTTAACACAACCTCTTTATGATTCCTTCCCACAATCATTATAATATTTTGTCTTGAATCTACTGCTGGTTTTAGTGGAGTATATTCAGGCTTAGGGGGAGGTGTCCCTGCGTGTGGCAGGGGGTTTGGAATGAGATGATCTTTGAGGTCCTTTCCAACCCAAGCCAGTCTATAACTCCATGATTCTGTGCACAGGGCAAGTGGTTGGATCCTCAGCACCAGCCAGCCGTGTCTGATGGTGCACTTGATGAAGAGCCTCTGGAGTTCCTGACCAGGCTGAAACTGCCTTCAGCCTCAGTCTGGGATGTATAATGACTTGTATCTTCCATTCCAGAGGAGCCTGGTGAGCAAAGCAGGCAATGGCACTGACATTTCCCATTACATTTCTGGCTTAATACAGGTAGTGGGACAAATGACTGGGTAATGTGCCTTGCAAGTGGACTATTTCCTTCTTTCACTGGCCAGGTCAGAGCTCAAGGGAAGCCCCATTGAAGGAGGTGGGGAAGAGCAACATCTGCAGCAGATATATCTGTGGTCAGCTCCTGTGCTATGCCTCCCACTGCTATGAATCTTAGAATCAGAATCATAGAATGATATTGTTTAGAAGAAACCTTACAGATCACCTTGTTCTAAGTCCTCTGCAGTAGACAGGGACACCTTTCACTAGACCAGGTTGCTCAGAGCCCCACCCAACCTGGCCTTCAACGCTTCCAGGGATGGGTCATCCACAAATTCTCAGGGCAATCCTCTGTTTCCTAAAATCTACTGAGAATGGTTTGACATCTCCCTGAGAGGAGCAAGTTATAACTTCATCGACACTGTGTTTATTTTGCTGCCTGAGAGGAAATCAGTTTTGAACCTAAGAAGAAGAAATTGTCATCCCCATTCTAGGTTCATACTCAGCACGGTTCTTCTGTGTGTGAGTGTAGCATGGAGACAGCACAAGATCTTCTCAGGAACAATTCCTCTCTCACTTTTAGTGTTGTAAATATAACCCAAAGTAGATGCCCTATCAGCATCCTGCTCCACATCTACGCTATCAAGAATGCGACAATGAGGTGGTCCTGTCCAGACATGTCATCAGTTACCAGTGTGTTGTCATGAAATAAAAATGCAATTGCAGTTTTACAGTACTTTACAGGTTTTTCTCTCTGTGTGCTACTGAGTGCATCAAAGGAGATGAAAAGGCAGGGCTCCAGCTTTAGACTGAGAAGAGGTTTGCTGATGTATTGCAAAGAAACAGGTGGGTTATTGACCTCTCATGTTCTCATTTTGGTTCTGAAAACAGAAAAGGTTCCTCTGTGCTCCAGGAAGCAGTGGCAACCCTTTGGTAGAGTAAATCAGTGCTTAACAAGTAACAAAACATCATCGCCATATGCTGAGAGTAGCATGAACCCAGTCTTTAAAGAGCTCTCCTACTTAATGCCAGCTTTTTTATTTAACTATGGAAATGCTTATATCTGAGCAATTACACCACAGAATGCAAAACATGCTTTTTCTATGCAGTACTCTTCCAAAATAGTGTGCTCCCATGCTGTAGATTCCGGGGTGATGTTTTTAACTGAACAGCAAACACAGTGTTAAAGTGCTTGATGAAATCACAGTGTGTGATGGACATAAAGGGTTTCTTGGGCACTGCAGTAGGAAGGAGAAGGCACGATAGCTGAGTCGTCAGACCTGATAGAAAGACTGGAAGCCAAATAGCCACCAATAAACATTTTCAGCCCTAGCAATGAGTCCTTTCCGGTTAGACATCTGAACACCCATCTAAATGAGGCCTGGATCCACACATTGTAATTCCCCACCTTATGTAAAGTAATTGCACACTGCAATTACCCTGCCTTTGATATATTGGGGGCTGCAGCTGATCTTACTGATGTGTCATTTCATTGCATGCAATAGGTTCAAATTCCAGATTAAAACAAAGCAAAACAAAACAAAAAAACAATCCAACAAAACAAAAGTAAAAGTGGAACTTGTAAAGAGTATCAAGAGGAGAAGGAGATCCACTCTGGAGTTTATGTCAGTGGAATCAGAGACCAAAATGTTATCACTCAATATATCTGCCAATGTTTTGATGTAGGCATGCTATTGTATACCACTGGTTTCATTCCACCAGAGAGATTAAAAGTAAAATAAACTCAAAACTTGCCCATACACAAAATGTAACTAAAATTCTGGCATCACCATATGCTTCTTCCTTGCTTTTTCATGTATGTATTTGTGTATAGTTTGGAAAGTAACCATAGCATATTCTAGCAGGAGTCAGACAGGTCAACCTCTGTGAATTCAAGATAAAGCTGCATGCCTTGAAAAAAATGCCAGGTCTGGAGACCAGGCTTGAGATAAACAGCCATCTGAAAGATAATAGATTTGCCTGACATTGTTGTATCCAGTAAATCATAACAAAACTTCAGAATACTGGAGAAAGGCCAGGAATCGGTGACTTACATTATTGTTTTATTATCGCATTTTGGAAAGGTAAAACTAATAGCACTGTTTACTTTAACTAATACTAACTAATTCTTAACTCATGGCTGCCCAGAAGTATCCTGCTTGAGACCACAATCAACTCACTTTCCAGCTGTGCTAAGAAAACAACCTTCCAGCTATGTCAGAGGAGAAGGGAATGGGAAAGAAGGGAAACAGCATTTGGGAGGGCAACATGCACCTGCTTGGGCTGCATTTCAATCTCACTCTTCTTTGTCCTTTTCCTGTAATGGAGTGATTCCTATAGAAGCTTTTTGCCGTGTTAAAAATGAATATAAATGATGCTGCAAGGAAGATAAAAAAGGCAACTGTATTCATAGCTGTATTTCAGACCCTTTTAAATGATATAAAGCTCTGTTTCCCAGATCCTTTTTCCCAACAAGTACCCGGTGAGCGCATGCAGAATTGGCAGTGGTTAATGTGAAGCAGTGAGTGCACGTGCAGGAGTGAAGTACAAGCCGTGACACACGGGACTTCTTTCTGGGGCAGAGGCAGGCAGAGCCTACCTGTGGCTCCTGGTTTGCTTGCTTGGTTTCTCTGAAGAAATTGAGCAGCCTGGAGAGCAGGCAGCTGACAGCATTTGGTGCATACACATAGGACATGGAAAACAGAGCCTTGGACAAAGCAGGTGCCCATGTAGAAGGCCTCTGCCTGGTTTCTTGCTGTCAAACCGCTCTCAATTCAGCCACCTTTTAGAAGTAACCCCATAAAAAGGGGACCAAGGCAACTACTGGGGTGTGTGGATGTTCTGCCACAGCCAGACACTTTGAAGGATTCAGATTGTTCACATAACACTGCCTTGGACGCTAGTGAGGTGGCACCTCCTTGGTGGGAACTCTACCTCTCTGGCCAAGCGGCCCCATTGTTAAATACACCTTCTCCACAGCAAACATCAGAGAAGAAAACTCTTCTCTTGAATTCATTCCATAATGGGAATAGGAAGAGTGACTAATTCTTGAGTGCTGATACTAGTGTGTATCTAAACTCCTAACTAGCAAACTGTAAATAGCTCTAGTAGGTTCGTGTCTAAACTTCTAATGAGCAGACTGTAAATATTTACTGAGAGTTTCTTGTTTTTCAGGGGTAGACAAAACTCTCTGCAAACCACGTAGTCTTTAACCACACTTTTGTTCTGATATCTTGTTTTAAAACATTTTCATCAAGGAGATACTGGAAGGGTTTGAAGGAAGCTGTTGTGTTAGTCCGCAGGGTCAAATTCAGAGGTGAGCTGTGAGTTAACTCTCTGAAGGTCAGATCTCACAGAGCTGTTAACAGCTGCTTTCTCCATGCAGGATGAGATTCCCTCTACAGGAATACTGTAAAGAAGCAGGACTGAACCCTGCACACCATCCTCACAGGTGGGATATGAACCAGCATGGACAGAGACCCAGTAAGGACAGGGTTCTGTGAAAAACAATCTGGTTCTGCCCATTTCATCAGCATACTCATACCAAACCGTGCCTTTTAGAAAGTTCCCATTTAATTCCCATTTTGCTGAAATTCTCCCTCTCATTTTGAGCCCTCTGTGTTTCTATTTTTCACTTGAAGAAAGAGCATCAAAATGCCAGGAAAAAGGCTGTTCTCACAAAATTTCAAACCTAAGAGCAGCGGTTTGGAAATCTTACTGGATAATATTCTTGTGAGGTTCCTGGCTGGCAAAATTAGAGAAGCTCACAATTTATGCTAATTCAGTGAAATAAATGTGTTTGTGTCAGCTTCATCCTTTAGAAGTAAAAAAGAAGGCAGCATGTGTTCGATTTTAAGGGCCTTTTCAATCCTAAATGATTCTGTTATTTTAAGTGTTTCTCCTCATAAAAATTTAGAGTGATGTTACTTGGCTTTGCCATGGGCAATGACTCAGTTCTCAGTTTCTCACTTCTTTAGAAACTTGACCCTTTTTGAGGCAACTCCTTTCCCTGCAGCACTTTTTTAAGGGTAGACTTGTCCTCTAAGAGCGGCAGAAATCTCTGACCACAACGGTGGTGGACTTACTTGTCTATCTGCAACCTGTTGACAGCCCCAGACTTCACACTAAAAGTACTTGCCTTGCTCACAACAATTACATCAACCAAGTGCAGACATCAGTGCTGTCCGGCTTGGGGGATCACAGGACCCAGAGCCTGAACACAGCACTTCAGAGTCACTTCTGTACTCCTCTTGAACATCCCCACGAGAAAGATCAGGACAAGCTTTTTAGCAGACTGATGCAACAGAGCGTGGGGTAGTGGTTTCAAACTAGAGGAGGGTAGGTTTAGATTAGATTCAAGGAAGAAATTTTTGGCATTGTGGATGGCAAAACACTGGAACAGGTAGCCCAGAGAGGTGGTGGATACCCCATCCCTGGAGTTAATCAGTACAACCAATGACTCAAAGGGAGCTAAAAGGATTTACACAGCTGAGCAGTTGGCCCATTGTACCAAATAAGTGTTATACTCTTGATGTAAGCGGGCGAGGGGCCATGCCTGAGGAAGGCAGTCTTCTCTGAACTGTGTGCAGGCTGTGTAGGCTGTGACGCTCCAGACACTGTCACCATGATGAGCCCTACAGCCTCCAGTATCTCTGGAGCTCTGGGGCAATAAGGGTGCACGCCAACATCCCATGGAGGTAAGCACTCACAACAGGCTTTACTGCAACAGTGTTTCCTGAAACAGTGTTGGATTAGTGGTGACTCAGACACACACTGCTGTTTGCGTTGCTAATGGCAAACAAAACTGATGATTTAGTCATCTGTCTGTCTGTATCAAAATAGAGCCCTGGGTAAGCAGCAGTACTCCTTGAACAGGCTCACACTGAAGTGAACGATTTTCTGGCTCCTAAATGAGAAATCAAGCCTTTATCCAGTAGAGTGACAGGGTAGGTGGTCTATTGAAATCCTACTTTATGACTTTGGATAAATAGGGAAGCTGGGCTACACAGACACTTAGTCCAACAAGTCAATCTTTCAGAGATTTCACGTAGTGTGGCTTGGCAGATTTTCACCCTTCACCCCAAAACGTTCCTCTTCTGCTTTTGTCAGGAGTCAAACATGCATCACTTTTAAGGGACCCAGCCTTTTCAATTTCCAGATGAGGTGTTACTTGCAATAGGTAGTTATTTACAAGATGTTTGTGTGTGCTTTCTGCAGTTCTATTTCCATGAGCTGAAAGGAAATCTCACTGAGATTTCCTCCCTCTTTGACTTGGCAGTGAAGGACAGAGGGCAAGTGGCTCTCAGGACAGCGTGTTTCAGGCTTGTCCTGTTTCTAGAGGTGTGCCGGTGTCAGGGGTGGCCTGTGATGGGAGCTCAGACATTGTCCTGGCCCTTCCTTTGCATCCTGAAATCCTCAGGCCTCTCTGGCCACCATCGGGATTCCATGCTGAGAAAAAAAAACATTCTGGGTGCCCAGGATAAGCCATCTCTTGGGTATCCACACCTTGGGATTTTTAAGACAAAAGGCAGAAGACTTTTCTAAAATTCTAGACATATTTCCCGCTCCTTACAGTGCATATGTGTGTGCACGCCTATGCACTTGTGTGTGCTTGTGTGTACAGGCACCTGCACAAAAGTCCTGACTCTTTGTAGGCTGTGGTTGATGATATTCTCATGCTGAAATTATTGATATCATCTGACCTGATGAAGCAATCTGGCCCTCAGCAGATTTCTGCCCCAGTACAAGTAAGAATGGCTATTTTTTGACATGTTATTTGTAGATTAAAGTAAAACTGGAAAAGGAGGACACACTAAGCACATATTCAATGTTTGGCATCCAGGCATTTCAGATGTCATCTTATGGAAGGAGATTGAAATGTATAACCTGATGCAACTCAAAATTTTACAAATAAAACCTCCAGACTTATCGCAAGGAATCCTTCACAACACTGATGAGATCTCAGTGTTTGTTACTGAAACATTGATAGCAGTAATGGTGTGGCAAAAGTAAAGCTGTGACACAACATTGGCCCAAAAGGATCTTCTAAACATTCCACTGGTAAATGTAACTGTTTGGCAAACACCACACACACAAAAAATTAGACACTACTGAGGCTCCCTGTTGTCTTTTTCAACTGTGAATTCTCTTCTGTGTGCTTGGCTGAACACAAGATAAACTGTTTCACCTTCATTCTCCAAATCTGTACTTTATGCAGATGATTTAAAATGAAAGTTTTCCTGTGAAGCATTTAGACTGATTCAGACTAATCTCCATTACTGTGAAGGAAAATTAAGAAATAAAGACAGAAATTTATTCCGTTTAGAAAATCAGCTACTTTAATCTGCTGATGCAGTAACCTTTTGTTGGTCAGAAATAACAGGCACATAAGTATAGTAAGGAGAGCAACTCTGCAGCTTCAGCTTTCCTGTGTCTTATGCTCTGTGATGTGGGAGAAGCGGTTGGGATTTACAACATAAATGAGATGGGTTAAAGCGTGTTTAGGTGGTCTCAGTCATGGTCATTCAGACACTAGACCGAGGTATAGTCTAATGTCTCCCACAAGGCCAGCACTTCTCACTGGGCCACATTTTGGATCACACCGTCTTGCAAGATCTCTGACTGCCCCAGGAGAAGACCCCTGCACTTTGGGAAAGTGGCACATCAGCGTCAGGATCTTCCTTGCAGAACTGGGAGAAGAGCTTTAGTTCAAGAGATTTGCCTTCAAACAAGAGAGTTACTGAAAGAAACAGGTCAGTCTCTAGTGAGGTTTAAAAGATGCACCTGTTTAACAACAGAGCAGAACTTGGTGACCTTAACCAAAACTGGAAAAGCAATTGAAGACAGCTTGGCCTGAAATGCCACCTCCATACAAATATTGTCATTAAATGAACTAGAAGACTAACATAAATCAACAACAGAAGGGAAAATGGCCCTTTTCAGACGAAGCTTGGAAAAAGATGAGAAGGGAGCATGATCCTGCAAAGGATACGAGGTATGGCCCAGTGCTAAGTTTCACTACCAGCTGGATGGTTGTATGAGGAGACATGGTGGGACAGCCTGAGCAGGAAGGCAAGGATGTCTCTGCAGCCTCCAGCATCAGATCATAAGAATGACCCTGCCAGATACTTACACATGCCTTAGAGATTTACAGATGCAGAAACACTATTTTTGTGCTCAAGCTCCAAGTATGAACATATTCCTACAAGAAGGAGCCTTTCCAAAATGTCTGACAGAGTCAGGAGGAATTTGGCCAGTCCTGTGGTTCTCAACTGGCAGATCGTGCCGTAACCCTAGCTGCCTCCTCAGCTCCAAATGGGAGCTAAAAGTTCTGCACAAACTCTGCACCTTTTCATTTCCAGAGACCGTGAGGGTCCATTGAGTGGGGTAAGATAACAACTGACTCCGCTGCACACACTGGTTGTTTTTGTTGATGTAAGTCATTGTGACACAGTTTATGGTGTGAAAGTGATTACTGTGGTCAGAGCACTTCCATGCTGGGCATTCCTATTGGTGCCTGGGCAATGCTGGATTGAAGAATCAATCATTCATTGAATCTGTCCTGGATTACAATTACATTCAGTGACTAATTGCGTATGCTTTGGTCATCCTTCCTCTCCATTAATGTGTTCCTGATAATTAAGGACCCTGAGAAGATCTCCTTCAGCCTATTATATGGATGCAGGTGGGAAGGAAGGTGCTTGTGCAGAAGTGAAGGGAGAGGGAGTTAAGGGAGTCTGTAGCACAGCTAATTTTTACCATTTATTTAATCTGTTACTAAGGGTCATTTGTCAAACTGTGGCTGCTGTTCCTGCCCCTCCTTCCCTTGTTCACAGTAATGAACAGCCTGGGAAAAATTACCCCCTTTCCAAAGGATCAGCAAAGAGGAAGAGCTGATGATAATGGTCCTGAGAAGTGAGGCAATTGTGCGTGGATCACTTCCCAGGACACAAAGGCTGTCTGCACACTCTACACCCAGGAAATGAGGTTAATCAACACCTGCTCACAAGGACAGTGAAAAGGTCTTCCTCATGATGATGGTGAGACCAGGATCTTTGCTGCTTGTTTCCTGAGGCAGGTGGCTGGGCAATACCTGAGCAATATGTTAGGTGACTGTCTCCACAAGACTTCATCTGAAATCGGTGGGAGAGTTGCTCCTCCAAGGAATGAAGACTTGGGCCTTGTATCACTCCGTACGAAACTGGCTTGTCACTCAGCCAAGGGACAGAAGAAAAGGCAAACAAAGTGACAGCATCACATACGAGTTGCAGAGAACATTCTCATGGTGTAATCTCCAAGTGATGGGCAGCAGAGTTTGTGGGACCTCTTGGTGAGAAAATTAATAAACTATCCAGCTAGAAGATTGATGGTTAAGTAATCTATGAGATATTTGAGGCTTAGCAGTCTGTCCAGCAATTTTGGAAAAAGCTAGAAAATAGCTTTGGATATTTAGTTTGATCTTCACATTTTAGATCTAATTACTTTATCAGTCCATCATTTTGGAAATAATGGAGTGACATTGCCTGCAGCTGACTAAGGGATGTGTCGCATTAAATATCAATAGCCAAACTCTGCTTTTGAGAAGGTGTTTGATTTTTGCCTGCTGTGATTTCATTTGACACAATAGAAGTTGTTGATATTTTCTTTACATGTAACAAAAGAGTATATGGTGATTAAAGAGCTGTTACGGTGACAGAGTAAAAGTCAAGTCAGGAAATAGAACAAACACTTCAGCAATATTATGGAATCTTTTAAAGAAAAGTACTCTTCAAAGATGGAAAGTTAAATCAGCGTGCCAGTCAAAGGATCGGAGGTCCTACAGACAGTTGTAAGGCTTGCAGACAGGTGTTCAGTTTAATAATCAACACTAGTTTAGCTAAAGATTAGTTATTTAGGTGTTGGAATGATCATCTCTTTCCCAGAGTGTCTGACTTTGTGAGGAGAAAGTGTGCTTGGGAGATCTTGCCTTTTTTTCATATGTGAAAAACGGGGTATTTTTCTTTAAATATCTTCTTAATATAGAAAATAGGAAAGTATTAACTGATAAAAACAAATGGCTGTCTTCTGATGTGAATCTTGGGCATTGCTCCAGTCCTCCAGCATCACAAGAGGGACGTGAATGAGGGTTCACTCTGTACCATTGACCAAATTCTCAGCTTTCTGTATTGCCAGGAAAGCAACCTGACTGAGTCATGCTATGCCACCTCTTTGCTTTGCTTTGCTTTCTACTACTGGACTTGCAATCTTTGTTGATGTAAAACAGGCTGCAAGAAGACAGGAGAAAGAGATTGTTCACCCAATTATCAACCTGACATGGAAGTGATCCCAGGCCTTTCTGCTTTGCCACAGCAACAAGCTGAATCTCATTATTCCCTTTCAGGAACTAGTTAAACTCCTTCCTAAAAATACTTCACTACTGTGCTTGCATTTCTTCTCTTGGAAAGGTCCTTCCTCATTGTTTGGATCATTGGCAACCTGCTTCTACTTTTGCTAATTTTATTCATGGCCACTTAGCATTTGTTTGTTCATGTGCCAAGTTACTTTTTAGCTTAAATAGCTTTTTTCACCTCCCTCAGGTTTACTGCCCCTTGATGTATTTGCACTCGGCGGTCACATCCCCTCTCAGCCATTGTTTTGCCAAGCAAAAATAGCTGATTTCTTCAGCTCTCTTGTAAAATTAATTTTGTGTAAAGACACCAAGCTGCAGAGCAACAGTCATGGATAATTGCAGTCAGAGCTAACCACAGAATCTCCCCGTGCTAAAAAAAGTAGGTATAACACAATTTGGTTCATGGCCAAGGCCAGCATTTTGAAACACAGACACTAAAGTCTTTATCTCTGGTGAGGCATGTAAGTAAACGTTTTCTTGCACCAATGTGATGAGAACTTCAGTTGTCCGTTGACTTCTATGTCTAAATAAATTTCTGTTTAACTAATGTCTTGAAATGCTAAGCATCAGCACCAGTGCTTCTCTAGTTGTTGGTGTTTTCTATTCTATTTTATTATGTCCACACACTGTTCAGAACCACCCACATGTCGTTGGAGCTGCAGGTCCTGACACCTATCTGGGGTGAGCAAATGTGATTTCTCTCTCCATATGTACTAACTGAAATCAAAGAAGCCTTAGAGCGTCCTGCAGTACAACAGGGAAGGGCAGAGGGACATTAAGAAGAGTAAAAAAAAAAATCACAAATTAGTAATAAAATTTTACAGAGGCAGGTGCAAGTATGCTCATTATCGTTACGCTCTCAGGCAATATGCCAGTGGCCAAGGTACAATCCTGGGAGGTAATCCTAAAAACATGGCCATTAGTACATGACACAGCCACTGCTTCTCCCATGGGCCAACTTAAATAATCCATATTTAATGTGATGACATGTCCAGTGGGATGGAGACCCAAAGAGAAAAGAGAGGCCCAGAGCATCACAGTCTGGGGAGACACTCAGGTTTTATTTCAGACATTAGCAACACTTCAAGAGACTGGCTTGTGAGGAAAGAGAAAACTCAACCCTGCCTTGCACAGTGGATTATTCCAGCACTGACTGAAAAAATGTCCTATTTTCATAGCTTTAGACATTAGCGACAAAGCATCTTTCTGCTTGCTGCTTGACCGGTCTAAATTACATTTTACCCTTTAAGCCTGCTTGAAGCTGAATAATTTTTATAGTTGCTTTAACTTTTGCCTAAATAGTATGTATGTGTGTGTACACAGCTCTGCCCTCCCCTCCTCTCACAGCTACAAACACAGCCCAGTCATCCAGCTCCACATCCTCATTTAAACCCTGACTCCAGTCGCTTGTGCAAAGAGAGCGAAGAGCTGGGGCAGATCAGTTGCCTTTTAACCAGTTCTTAATGAGTCAGGTAATTGGTGAAGGCTCGTCTGTGTCTGCTTGGGTCAGGTAACCAAGAGACCTTTTGAGAGTCTAAAGCTGTTCTATCTCCAGTACCAGGAGAGTGGTTTTGGAGTGGAAAAGATTAAAAATATTTCTGTAGGCTTCTCTAGATAAAACACAAGCTGTTACTAGATTCAACCTATATGGAAATAGGAAAAATATCTAATTCTTTCATTTACGTATTTATACCTACAGCTATACCTGAACATTTAAAATGCCACCAGAGTAGACAGATAGAAGATGCTGAAGCGTTCACAGAGATCTTCCTGACTGGATTTCGTACACTGGCATGCTTAGTTGATCCAAAATCCAACAACTGACTAAACCATTTTTAACTTTAAACATATATGTGATCTTTTTGGTGCTCTTTGTTTGCTCTTTAATCACCAAAGAAGTGCTTGAAGTTCACTTTAAATTCAGAGGTGAATGGCTCAGAATATTTTGAATCACGAGCGTGGGGCTCAGTTTCTGTGTACTATCATCAACTCTGCTGTCTATTGCTGCATGGTCAGCTTAAAAGTTAAACCTCGGGCTACATTTCACAATGAAGACGGGTTTAATTTTGCTAATATCAGATAACAATATAAACTGTAGACTTGGGACAGGTTCATTATATATTTCAGAAGTTTATTAACCCAGTTTGATCGGGGGTGAAAGTCTGCAACAAACAAAACTCTATCCTTGTGGTAAAATTTTGCCCTGTTTGCTGCGAGAAATTAAAATTTAACTTTAGGAGGAGAAATTATCTTCAAGGAAGAGTTTTTAGAAGCCTTTATGAAAGACTTTTAAATACACATGCATTTATGAACTTTTATAAGTTTGATCTCCTATTATTTTATAAATGTGCTTTCACTTCAAGGGTAGTTATATGTGAAGGAATTTAGACCTCACTTACTTGATGGAAGTTAAAACCACAGTAAGGGGCCTTTGCATGCAGCAGGAGGATGCCCACAACCAGTCCAAAAGACACACAGTATGTTCAAAGGTGCTCTGTCAGAGAGTTTTGTGTTTTCAGGCCACAAATTTTACCAGCTTCAGTTGTTCTGGTGTCTTATATGAATTCTAGACTAAGCAACCTGAATACGAATGCTCACCCAAATACTCCAATCTCGTTCTTTCAGACAATACCTTTGCCTTTTATGGGGCAGTGGAAAGAATTAAAGGTGGATTAATATTTAAGAGATTCATTATAAGAAAGAAATTAAGTGTCTTCAGTGTCTGTGGCACTTCAGGGAGTGACTGACAGGGATTTTGGGGAAATTTTTTTAGAAATATGTCTGCTGCTAGTTTATCATCCTGAACTTTTCCCCATGTCCTACTTTTTGGAGACTTGGGAGCGTTCACTTGTGCGGAAGAGGAGACACAGCTGTACATGGTTATCAATCAGATTTCAGTGTTTCATGTGCCGCTCTGAAGTCTACTTTTAAAAGTATTTTGTCCCCATTTCTTTGCCCTCTGACCCACAAAGAGGCCTGGCTCACGAACCCTTGCTCCCTACAGTGCATTTCCCAGCAGAAGAAACGAATCGCAGGTCCTACAGGCCCGGCATTGCTCTGTTCAAATAAAACAAAAATCTAGCCATGAGATACCTAGGAAGCAGGTCAAGCTTTTAATCTTACCAGAGAGCAGGGGGCTGAGCAGAGCATCTATAAGTCATTAAATCTTCAATATTCTGCCTTTCCTTGAGGCTTCCCCTCATTCCCCTTGGGACTGTCAGGGAAATCAGACTCACCTCAAATGCTTCGTACACTCAGAGGAGGAAAACTGCAGCAGAAAAGGCAGCAAAACCCTGGAATAAATCCTCCTCTCAGATAACCAGGCAAAACTTGCTGAGAGTTGTAACTCCTACTGCGAGCTGGCTTCTTGCCACGAAGAAGAGCGAGGCAAAGCCACCTGCTGTGCCAGTGACACAGTTGTCGTGGCCCGGGGTGCTAACACCTCCTGCAACAAGGCACTGCTTTTCCCTGGGGTGTCTGCCCATCACCTGAGTGGTGCTGGTAGCTCCCAAATACATTTCCTAGCAAACTTTAAAGCCCTTGAACACTTCAGGGCAACCACACCAGGAGGCAGCTCCTCACCACTAAACTCCCCATCACATTCATGCTTGTGTGCAGGCTGCACAAAAACCTCTCCCACCCACTGCTTTAGCTAGTTGGGCATAACAAGAAGGCAGTCACAGATGAAGAGTAACCCACCTGCAACACAGTCTTTAAGGCTGCTGCTCTGCCCTGCCTGGTCAGACCAAGCATCTTTTCGGTCTCAGCCAGCCTCTGCTGCTGCTCCTCAGCAATCCTCTGGGGTCCAGTTCGGGTAGGAGGAAATGGAACTGAGACACCAGAAAAGGGAGGAGTGGGAAGAGTGAAAGAAGCCCAAACAATAAAGTAAGCTGGAAACCATCCTGCTGGCATTGCAGGGCTGGTGAGGGTGAGCCTGTTGAAACAAAGCACTGCCTCTTTCTCCTGTATCTGCCCTACCTGGGAATGTGCTGTAGCTGGTAGCTCTTAATCAGAGAGGGTCCAGGCTAAGTCTCCTTACTTGATGGTTAGACATATGCAAGTGGCTCACCGTGGCTAGACAGGTTTAAAAGCTATAAGCTGTGACCCACATATCCCAGAATATTTTGAGTTGGAAGGGACCCACAATGATCGCTGATGAAGCTGAATAAAGCTCTGCTGTTTCTTAAGAGAGCCACACAGTCTGAAGTATTCCTGTGCTGTCTTGGTGGCTACTTGGGCCGCCTTTGCTTTTTTTCCTGCCTGCCATGCTGTGATATCTGAGACTCCTTGTAAATGTAACTGCCCTGCTGACAGAGGCCCTGGTCTTCCAGACAGGGATCAGGCACCCTCCTACCTGCCTTTTCACACCCCACAGGAGAAAAGCTGCAGTTTCCTCACACTGTGAAACTGAGCTATGCCAACCAGTCGTTCTCAACTGAGTCCCAGATGAGAACACTTCCATAAATTTTGACGTTTTTTCCCTGCAGTTAATGTTGAAGCAGCACACCACGTGTCTGTCATTGAAACCAAACACCTTGGGTTTGGAGCATGTATCTGCTGAGGGGAGACTGCTCTGCTATTTTGCAACAGATTTGCCTGAAAGAATGATTTTTTTTTGGCCATTAATCTCAGTATTTCATTTCTAGATACCAGAGTTTCACCTCCTGAGCTCTTTACATTCCCTGGGATCACGTCTTCTTTTTGCTGCTTCTTGACTGGCAGCATCTTTGCGTCTGCTTTTTGAGTTTATTGTCACCTTGGCTTGTGATCCTCTCTTATTTCCCTACCTTCTCTAAGGTGACTTCAGTTACACCTTGAGCTGCAGACGCAGCCCTGTGTTGTCCAACTTACTTCCCTATCAGGGCTTCTCCATCTGTATTGTACTCAACATTTCTGGCTGTTCCTTTGCCTCTCGGTTGAGCTGTGCAGAGCCAGAATGACAGGCACTGAGTGCTCTCCACTGTAAAGCTCCACTTGCCTCTCTCACTGATGTTAACTTCCCTGCCACGTCCTTTTGCATCTCCACTGTCAGATGTTATTCCTCTCTCTCCTCCCTTTTCATCACCCTGACTTGCTACTGGAAACTGTTGGGTATTTTATTCCTTTCCAACTCTTTATTTGCTTTCCTTCCTGTGCTTACTGGGATGTCCCTTGCCCAGAAATCTATTAACTCTTGCTTTGCTCTTCGCCATTTTTTCCTGTCTGCATTGGAAGACTGATTGTCTCTATCAGCACCATCTTTTCCTCAGACATCACTCCCCATGTGAATCTCCCAGACTCCCACTGGCACCATGGGGTTAGGTCAAGTCTCTTTTGTCTATCTCCTTGAAGCTCCGCATAGCTTCCCTCCAGGCAACTTCCTTGTTTTTGCTTCATCTCATTCCTTGTCCTTTTTGAATACCTCAGGATTTCTCATGGCTGTCCTCATGCACAGTACACTCTTCTACACTTGATATACTTAAAGAACCTTCAAGATTCATGTATTCAAATTTCTTTTTGGTCTTACGGCTTGGAAGCTTACCCTCAAAAAGAAGTCTGGTATCTCTGCTTGCTAATATTGCTTCAGGAGAGGGATCTTTAAGGAAGATGAACCTTTAAGAAAAATACATAACACGGTACGACTTACACTGGAAATGCCAAACATTCAGAACTACAGCACTGCTGTATTGAAGGTCCACACTGGTTTGGTTTTGTCTCAGACACTGGGTAAACGCATGGTTCGACCTCCACTGTATCCCCGCTTTGTGCTGCTAATAATTCGTAAGAGAAAGAGAGCTGTGCCTCCCATCCCTTCCCTCCAGATGCTAACCCAGCCATATCCATTGCTCTCCCAGGGCAAGGGGCTCCCTTCTACTACAGCTAACAATTGCTGTTTATTACTGGCAAATACCATTCAGCTAAACCAGGAGCCTGAGGAAAAGCAATTTTAGGTTCACTTCCTAGATAAGAAAGAAAATTCCTTCCTGTTACTGATTCCATAAAAGAGAAGGAGGTAACCTGCAGAGTCTGATAAAGTCAGCCCTCTATTTCAGCTCTGGCTGTGGGCTATATTAGCACAGAAGACAGGCAGCTCTGAAAGTTTAATGCAAGAGACATAGAAGAAAGAAAATAATTTGGTTCTCCCACTCCCCTGAGGGGAACCATCTTTGTTTTCCAGAACAGAAACTGCAGTGATATCCTTGACGATCCCCCTGCAGTGATTGTAATTTCTAACTTGCTGGTTAAGTCACTTGGGAGCGAGAGCATATAAGATTTCAGATTCTCCTGGCCAGTCCTCAGATCTTTTTTGTCCCTCACCGGTGTTTCCACAACCATAGCTGTTTGCTCAGGGAAGGAGGTAAAGACTCTCTTTGGTCCCTCTGCTGGCACCAAAAGGTGCTCCTCCAGGGACAGGCATCCAAGCCAGGGTGGCTCCTGGCTCTTTGGCTGCCCAGCTGTGCTGTATGCACAGGTTGAAGGTTTGGGTGTATGTGCCATCTGACAGTGTAAATAAATACAAAATTAACTCATGTGCATGCAAGGACATGGATGTAAATGCTACTCTCTAAGAATCATCCTGGAACCCTATGGGTCTCACATCATAAATCTCTTTGGAAAGCTTGTACTCTGCTTCCTCGCTGACACTGATGCTTTTATCCGTGTTTGTTTTACTTTGCTTTGAGCTTAATAATTGGCAAATCCTGGAGTGGCAGCTGGACCGACGTGCTGTGCGCCCAGGCAGCGAGGGGGATGCTGCTGCACAGCGATACATTCCTGTCAGGGTGATGGCCCGCTTGAAAGGCGGTGACAAGTGGTACAAGAGTGGGAAATGTGTTTGCCAGACACCCAGATTTAACCACTTTCCCTCCTTTCTTTTTCAGGTTTTCTTTCCATCTGGCTCATAGGTAGAGACGTGTGCATCAACACACACGTGAATACAGTGTGTTTGTTTACCAACCTTTGCACGGGCAAACCTTCGGACCATTTTTTTTTAATTCTTTTTTTTTCTTTGTTCACAAAGATGAAGGGAAAATGTTCCCACGTATGGATTTTGCAGGAAATGGGAAGTGGGTGACAGTGACCGGGGCTGTGACCTGGCAGACCTCGCCGTCTAATGTAACGCGATCCCATGGTGCTTGGGAGAAAAAAGGAAAGAGAAGTCTAGCCCTGGGACTGCAAATCACAGGCCGTGATGACAAGAGGGGGCCTAATAAAACTCAGCACCCTTCACTTTTAAATGAAATGAGTGGGGAGGGGGAGTGGGGAGAGGATAATTTATTGCCTAGAGATATCCCGGGGTATTGCATTCCTAGAAATGCCTTTCGCTGCCCCATAGCATTTCAGTAATGGAAAATGTGAGTACAGCTTTGAGCAGTTAAGGTCTTTATTTGAATTAATTAGAACAGCTATAACAACAAGATTTAAGCAGTGGAGGATGGAGACCAGAAGACCTTGCATTGTCCACGATCCTGTTTTGTCATATCATCCTCCAACAGCCACTTTCCTGAAGGACACCAGTATTGCCAGAAAGGAAAGGCTGGGGTGTCCAAGTGGCTTGGATGGCATGGACGACCCAGGTACATGATGCTGAGAAACCATGCCATGGCTCTACCTCTCCTCTAACCACTGATTTCTGACTTTGTGCTGAGGAGGCCACAGGAGCAAGTGAATTTTGCTGGACAATGCTGCTATTTGTTGGCAGGCAGGTCTTATTTTGCAATGATGGTGATCAAAATAAATTTGCTTTAATACATTCTACTGAGCAAGGATGGAGAGTCGCTAAATGAACTCATTGGACAGGAATGAGTGCACGGTTTAACAACAGCTCGGCATGCCAGGACATGCTAGGACTGACTCAGGGGTCTCCTGCCTCCCTTTTGGATGAGTGGCTCAGTCACTTCTGTTTTCATTGTTTAGTTTTGTTGGGTTTGGGGGGTTTTAAACAAAAACAAACCCACGGGAATAGACAAACTTTGGGAGCTTCAGAAATCCTGCTGATTCAAGCACTTGCGGTACAGAGATCCTCACATCTCTTTGTAACTGCAAAAACAGGTTGCAAGCCACAAAAACATGAGTCCCCACACAGGACTCTGCAAACTTCTTTCTAATTGAGCTGGAAGTGCATGTCTTTTCCAAAGGATTTTGATAGCTCTACTGCAGGACCCAGAATATTTTTAATTAAATTAAAGAGAAAACAGAAAGGAAAATTAATTAAGAGGCTTTTTTGTTTGTTTGATCTTAGTAGACGGTTAAGCTCAATTTTTATTGAAACTTTAGGCAGAGGTTCTTGTTTGTTTAATCTATCTCTCTGATTATTATTATATTTCTGGTAGGGCGAACACCAAAGCATAAATTAAAGACAATGAAATAAACAGAGCCAAGTGTGGCTGTGCCCTAGAGCCGTCCCATCTCAATATACGAGCACGTGCTTCATCTCTCCAAAGCAGAGATTTCAGGACTCAGCTGGCACCAATAAAGAGGTATCACACTGGGAGAGAGAGCTGTCGCTCTCCTGGGCTGCTGTCTGCCCCCAGCCCTCTGTGCAGGGGTGAGGCAGGAGAGCTGCATCTCCACGGAGCACTTGCCTCCTGGACACGTTCAGTATATGCTCACTCACCTCATCCCGTTTTGTTGAAGCTGCAGAGCTCTTTTCATGTCTCAGGCACTAAAGCTGTCCAGTTTCAGGGCTGTGCTTGGTACAGCAGGCAGAGCAGCTGTTGAAAGCACAACTGGTTTCTGAATCACCTGTTAAAATCTGCCCTCAGCGGGGCTGCCACCACTGCTGCTTCCTCTCCCACTTGGTCACAGTTCTCCTTCTCCTCTTTGTTCCCCTTGGCTATGCCCCGCCAGCCACCATGGCAGGAAATATCTATGTATACATACATCTATCACTCACTCGGAAGTGGGACAGTTGCTCATCCCCTTATCCATCCGATTGTGACAAGGACTTGGTCGGGTTGCTTCTGCTTTCTGTGCTTGGGAAAGCCCAGGTGTCCACCCTGCCGTGCTGGTCCCTGCCTCTGCGCTCTGCATGGTTCACAAAATCAGCTGTCATTGTTTGCCTGGCTGCTTACAGCATCTTCGGGCTGTTTATAGGCACAGACAAATCCCCGTGCCCAATGTAGCTTTCTGTGTATGGTTTAGCCAAGTCAACGTGCTGTGGACTTTTCCTTCGAATTGAAGACTTTCGCACTCTAAAATAGTCCACCTCAAGCTGAGCCAAAGTTTTCACAATTGCATCTTCTTGAAGTATCTTCTTTCAACTCTGAACACACTTATTCTTAATAAATCTTTTTTTCCCCCCACAAAATTCCTGAGAAACAGCAACAGAGTGAGTTACACGCATTTTACAAATGAAAGGCCACATGCCAGCTGGTCCCAGATAGCCTTCATCCAGTACTGCAGTTAAAATATTAACTTTCCCAGCCTCCATTTAACTTAGTGATATGTAAAGAAAACCCTCCTATGCTACTCCCCAGGTGAAAAGTATATTAATTTTAGCCAAAATCCACCCTCACATCTGATATCCTCCTGATACCAGCAAAAAGAATAGAAAGGTAACTCTGTTTGCTGTCCTGTTGACAGGCAGGGGGTGTTCAGGGTTAGTGGAATCATACAGATATAAAAATACACAGTGAGAATGAAGCAACTGGGCTAAAGAATGAATTTTCAGAATGCCAAAAATTAAAAGACAATAGGGAATTGACCCAGAAAATGCTTACTCATGGACTGAATGTGATTAGGGTGGGATCCAGTCTGGAAGAGTTCCCATGAAAGACTAGAGCTTTCTCCAGAGGATACAGCCCTTGTTGCATTAGATATGTTCAGAGAAAGTACATCAGTGCAGCAAGTAGTGAGGGAGTAAAGAGAGATTCATATCCTCAGAGGATGAGCACCCAGGTGTGGTGCACTAAACACTTCTGAATTATTCAAACATGCTCAAATCTGTGAGATTGCTCCAGAAATCACAGGAGTCCACCTTGTGATCTTGTACATCCTGCTTCAAGTCGGGACTTAAAGATACCTGGAGAACAGCCTCTCACACAAGCTGAGTTGGCTTCCACTACTGGCTGTAATCCAAAAGGGTAGTAGCCACCGTGTGCTTGAACACTAAAAATATACTGGTCCAAAGCAGAAGTCCCTGTCAGGTTGGGTTGATGCTCACCTGGGCTTGGTGCTGACCAGCTCGCTTGGTGCTGTTGGTGAGCAGGGCAGTATTTCCGGAAGAGAAGCTTCTACTGAAATCTATATTAGTGTGAAACTTCTTTGAAAACTAGCAGGATTCTTCCTGTAAGGGATGCTGTTACATTTTTAGTGTTGAATTTAATATTTAGTTTTGAAAGTTCGGTGTTATATTTTTTTAAGCGCTTAATCCTGTGCCTTGCATAGGTGAATGTATTCCCTTCTCCTCCTGGATATTGGCGCGCTACTGTTCAGAAATTCTGCGCACCTGCAGATCTGTTCGAGAGGTGATATCCAAGTGCTGCCAGGGTGGAGTTAACATCTGGTTAAACGTTAACATGAGGCTTGGTTCCATCATTTTACAATGTGTAACCTGTGGCAAGTAAATGATAAACTGTTCTGGGTGCAGCCCTGGTTGCCAAGTACTTATAATTCACGTTGTTACTCCCCAGAGAAAAAGCAAATAACTGTCATTTGGAAGCAGGTAGGCAGAAAAGATGCTGCATATTGATTTCTCACTCTCCTAAGAGAGGCACAAAGATAACAATTGCACTGGAAAATACATTGCCCAGTTTAGCATTTTTTATATATTTTTAAGACAACAGCACAAGGTGCTGAATCAGAAACAGGAGAAAGCTACCTGCCACCTGCAGAGCCTATAAGGTACTACTTATTTCTTGAATCGTACTGTTCTTTCACCTTCTTCTCCTGTTCTCTGTTTGCCCCTCAACCACTACAATATGTTAAAAAATTGATCACAGAGACTAGAGCTGCCCACAGCTCGGGCTGGCTGACCCAAAGTGCCAGGCTCCCAACACAGCCACCCCTTTCTCCTGCCCACATCGCAGCCAGGCACACCAGGGGCAGCTGGCACTGCACTTGGGGGGAGCCCATGTGTCTTTGGGCAGCGGCCCATCAAATGTGCTCTGGTATGAGGCACCGTGGTAACTCTGACATCCTACCTCCTAGCCGAGACCTTGACTTGGTGGAGGTGGGGAGCAAAGACAGCCGGCCTTCTGTTTGTTCTCATGAGATAATAATTGTGATGAGATTCAGGAAAAGGTTAAATATTCATGCAGTAAAAAGGCATTTTCCAGTTATGCTGACTGGGAAGGATACTGCAACAGCCATTAATCTCCATGTTCCAGGCTGGAAGCTCACC
The DNA here is from genome assembly GCA_013398855.1 of Mohoua ochrocephala. NCBI lineage: Eukaryota > Metazoa > Chordata > Aves > Passeriformes > Acanthizidae > Mohoua > Mohoua ochrocephala. Next base: position 207,155 of record VZTA01000124.1, on the reverse strand, counting down.
ATGGGCTGAAGTCACAGTCTGGTGGCCCCCCCGAGTGGGATTGTGCAATCATCATCTCTGTTCATCATCTGAGGTGAGAGGGGAGGGCGTCACCTTCCTCTGAAGCATCCGGCACCAGCTCCGGTCACTGGCAGGATGCTGCCTGAGGTGGACATGGCCATGCTCCAGCATGGCAAGAGTTACACGCCCTCCACGGAGTTAAAACAGCTGATGCAGCCAGATGTCTCCTCTGGCCAGGCTTACCCCTTCCCCATGCACATGTGCCAGGCTTACCAACACCTATCACCTTCCCCAGCCCCTGAGGAGTCAAACCTTCAGGTAATTTCTCCCCAGTGCGGGACCCTGTTTCTTATAGACACTGGTGTGAATTCTTTGCTATCACATCCCATGAGTTTGTGATCCTCATTATTCAGAGACTTCATGATGCAAGCATTTATAGACAGGCAAGAGGATGTGGCTGCAAAGCTGCATAAAATAATACACAATTCAGCACTGCTGACAGGTGCTTGCTTTCTGACCTAAATTTGAAATTACTTCATTCCTCTTTAATATGAAGCTGTCTTACGTACTTCATTATCAGGGCTCTTCCTCTTTCTCCTATTTGTGTGCACATTTCTGTTGTCCTCTCTCACTCCTGTTTCTCCCTCCACCTCACATCAGTGTACACAGCAGACTTCCTCTCTCACTTTTATAAGCTGCCAGAAGTGAAGTGACCTGGTTACACATCCAGCTCCGAAAGCTGCCTCAGCAATGTTTTTCCTCCCTTTCTGCAGCAGTCCTGGGCAAGCAAACTGTCCTCAGCCTGTCAGTGCATTCGAAGCAGGGGGCTATGGTCTTGCACCACAGTTCACCACCACAACTCACAGAACTGACATCTGCAGCCACTGACTTGTGACAACTTTATCGGGAAGATGGTAGTCACTCACTTCAGGCAGAAGCCATGGAAAAAGGTGACGATATTATTGTTGTTATTGTTGTTATTAATATTATTATTACTGTAATCAGCGTGAGCTGCTGACAGAACATGCCTCTCCGGAAATAACTCATTAATTCTGAGAGTTGCCAATGGGAGGAGCAGCCCAGAGCCCTGATCCGGCAGCACTTACGCAGCAGGATGCCCGTGTTATCAGTGAGGAAATCCACAGCCTGACTCTACGTATGCAAGTGTCCTCACTAGTTCCTGAAGGCAGCAAAAGAGAAAGTCCTACCCATCCTCACTCAATGCTCTTAGGAATCTTTGCTACAGTAAGATGTTCCCATTTGTTTCTGCCGTTCTAAACAGTGAGGGAGTCAATTTGCCCTCGCTGAGACTCAAACTGACACTCCAGCAGTCCATCATAAAACTATATTTTCTTTATTTTGTCTCTTTTTTTCTGTATATTTGTCTCTTCTATATCCAAATGTCTTGGGTATAATAAATACCTGTAATAAACTACACTCCTGGATCCTTGTGGTTGCATGTGAAACCAAAGACTTCAATGTAACATGTTTAGATGTAAATGACTTTAATGTAAATGTTTCAATTCTAAGAGATTTCTTGACACCAGACTATTATCATGTATGTTAGAGAACTAAAAGATTCTGATCCAGTCTGTTTCTTTGGCTGGGGTACATTTATATTTCCATACCAGTCTAGGTCTAACCAACTGGAGGCTAGTAAAAATATAATTTGGTAGGACTGTCTGATAAAGTAAGAATGCAAAGATTGTTCTTTCTGGATTTGTACCAAATTTTTCCATCATTCAATTTTATTTCTGTGCTTTCCAATATTTTTTCAGATTTCCAGATTTATAGCACAGAGCTAGGCAAGGAGATCTCAGGGAAGCCCAACTTGAGAATTCAGAGAGAAAGTAGAGAAAGCTTTATGATTATCCTATTTTTATGAAGTTCCTTGTTCCGTGTCAGAAGAAAGGCAGTTCCAAACATGCTTGCTGGTTTATGAGATGCTTGCAGACTCACTCACAGCCACTACAAAGGGTAAAATAGCTCCAAAGTGCTACCAAATCCAGCAGGCTTTTGGGACTGCATCCCAACTGGGACCCACCAGCACTGTACCACCAGTGGATGCAGAGACACTTCAAATGGCCACAGGATTCTGTTCTTCATTGAAGAGGCGGACGAAGCTCAGTAGAGATGGCAAAGTATAAAGCAACCTCACGTCCGTGGGCAAAGAGAAATGCCAATGCAAATTGTCTACCTGTGACGAGGAACAAGCTAAGAAAGAGGACTCTCTTCTGGAAGTACATTGAATATTCCACTTTCAAGTGCAGGAATATGAGCAGACATGTATGAAATCAAATCTAGAAGTTTTATATTAAAGATACAGAAGACTCTAAGGATCCAAGATAGAATCCAAACGTGAATGTAGTCAGATATGGACATTCTGGCTTAACAGGATCTGCAGGCAGTTTCTGAGAAGGGGATGCTGGAGAAGCACTCTCTTCCCTGAACACTGGTGTGGCTTCATGGGCTCACTTCTATCTGTCCATGCACCCACAGAGATGCCCTCACATCTGGGCAGAATGCTCCATGCCAGTCCCAGGCTCTCTTGAGATAATACCTCACCTTCCCTCTCCCAAGTGTGAGGTCTGAACCAAAAATTGCAATAAAAATCACAAAGTCATGGATTGGTTAAGGTTGAAAAAGACCTCTAGGATCATTGAGTCCAACCATTAAATAAACCTGACTGGTAAAAGAACCTGGTGAACTACTACATTTTCAGACTATTTTCACCCCAGAACCCAACACCTCTATGTTCCATACTACAGTGTGGCTAAACATTTGCATTGTTGTTTTTAAATTTGCCTGTCTCCCACCTATAGTGTAATTTTATTCCTTTCTGCCCATAGTTTCAGCTTTCTGAATTTTTGTAATTCCCTGGGGTCCTCAGGAATTTTTATATCATCCAGCTAGGCATCATCTGTACATTTGTTAACATGCAATTAATTAATTCCATGGGTCATTAATACATGCTTTGAATAAAGATCAGAAGTGCACTCAAACCAAAGTCAAGTCTTTCATCGATTTTTGTGTATTCCAGATCTAACCTCAAAACTTGCCCTCAAACATCTCTCTTCAATTACAGTATCCCGACAAATACCTCCCTGCAGCTGGCTATACTGGCACTGTACTGTTCATGGATGCTTTCCTTAATCCCAGCTGGCCATATGTAGTCACTCATTTCTATCTGTGCAAAGCCTATCTGGACTGCTCTTTATGTGCGATGTTGCATCATGAGACAGTGGCATCAAAGGACTTAGTAAACCCAAACCTATTGCGTGTCCTGTATTTGTCTGCTGTGACTTGTTCTTTTGACTGCGTGTTTATAGAGTGACTTTGAAAAATGTAAGAGCTTTCTCTTTCCCTGGCAGGAGCAAAGCACACTACTGCCCACCTGCTGCTCTGCCTCTACCAGCTTTGAAGTTGAAAGCAGGAGAAGCAGGCATCAGGCCAGGCACCAGGGGTGGAAGTGTCCCTCTTGGGCCGCAGGGCTGGTCACAGCACACAGCAGCCACCCCCGTCCCCGACCTCCCACCCCTCTTGCCAGCCCAGACCCCCTCACCTTATCCCACGAAATTGTTCTGCCCCCAGCTTATTTACAGTCCTTGAGGACAGAGGCTTTGTCCTGTGATCTGTAATAAAGCCGGGTTTATTGTTCATCTCAGCTCTGCATTACAATTTTCTCTGAGCCCTTGGCAGCCATACTCAATTCCCTAGAGGTCTTTGCACATTATATTGGAAGCATACAAGCCAGCATCATTTCTTTTCTTTTAACCAAGGTAGATGCAATCTTCTACCTACAGCGTGGGCTATAGTCCTCAGTAAACACCACCAAGCCATTATTTCCAACAGTATTGCACAGCTAGTTAATCCACATTGATACCAATTTTTCCGTGTAAAGATTATCTTGCACAGTAAATGTTGTAAATGTTGTTGTTGCCTTTGATGATTAAATCCACATACCGTTCAACTCAGCTGTTCCTTTCAGAGGTCTGATTTTCCATGGCTAGTTTTCTCTTTCCTTGGCATTTACACCCTACACCTGATCAAGCCCAGTGGGAATGGAAGGTGCTAGCCGACCTGCAGAGCAAAGTCTTCACTTAAGGCTGCAAGTTGTTTCTCATTATTGAAATTACCACAGCTGTCCTTTCTAAGTTTCTCAGTTCACTGTGCCCTGGGATTTCTCTGACTTGAACATGCAGAGTATACGATCCCTCAAATCCAGATGGTACTAAAACCAGTGGACAAGACATATATTTTTATTCATATTAGACCCTTTAATTTATATAGACTATTTCAGGATAAGGAGTAAGGAGACTGACAAGCAAGTAGAATTTTTGAGATTATAAAGAGCATTATTTAGGGGCTGGAATTTCTCCCAGCAGGGTTCTTTCGGATTGGATGTAGGAACAGTGCCATGGCACTACAGAGAAACCTCCTTTGCTGTGACACATACTGGTTTCCTTTGGAAGACAAGGAGAAGGGCAGACACAGCAGAACATGACTTGCTTTTACCCTCCTGCAGGCTGGGGCCAAAGTCGGGAACAGAAGAGGATGTGGGATCCTGGGCCTGTCTGGCAGCAGGATTTTTGGGGATCAAAGAGAACTAGGTCAGTGTTGAAACATTAGTGACTCTAGACCTGGCTTGCTGTGTGGCAAGTTACTTTCTATGCCTGGGCCAGGTGGGATTATAGGGCTTGCTGCTGGACACTCTCCCTTTTTTTAATTATCTCCACAACAGCTAAAAAAAAAAAAGTAGCTAAGTTTCTAGAAGGTTTTTTCTTGACAAGTCCTTGTAGACTTTTATGAATCTTGTCAACTCCTACATTTTTAGAAGTTTCTTTTAGAAGTTTCCTTATTTCTTCCAATACTCTTTAAAAAGTTGAAGATGATTGGTCTATATCCTCTTTTTTTCTCCTGTTTTTATTGTTAGAAAAATCTTTCTCCAGTTCTTTGATATCTCATCTGTCTTCTTCAGGTGCTCACAAGTCAGAAGTGGCTCTCAGTTTAATGCAGCCAATACTTCAAAGGTTTTAGGATAAAGTGCAGCAGCCTCAGCCAAATAGAAAGCAATAATTTACCAAGGTGTTATCTCAACCATCCCTTCTCCATTTCAAGCTGCATGGAAATTGATTTTTCTTTGTCAGTGCATGTAAAAGACACCTTAATGCACCAGCTTTCTTGACACTATTTGCCAGTAAATAATCCTTCTAAGGAATCATTTATTTACATGGTTGCCCTTTTACAATTAATGTATTCCTTATTAATCTTCATTCACAAAATCTAGAATAGGTTCCCTGTTCTGTTTATCACCACTTTCTGAATAAGAAATGGCCACCAATGACTTCCAAAAGCTTTTCGTCTGCTCCACATCCATTCCCAAAGAAATTCAGGGAATTTTAATAAATTAAAATTCCCCACAACAGCAGCTTGTGGTGTTATGGATGATTTTGTCAGTTCCTTGTAAGTTCATCTACATGACTTTCCTTGCTTGGCAGCAATATTAGCCTTTTACTTGGCCATGCCTTTTCACCAAACTTTGACCAAACTTTTCACCATCCACTGCTGGTTAGATGCTTCCTGAGCTGAGCTGAGCATGCAGCTCCATAGACATTGCTGCGAATGAAGCCTGGTTTCATAGGACCACAGAGTGATTTAGGGGAGAAGAGACTTTTGGAGGTCTCCATGCAACTCCCAGAGCCAAGCAGGACTCGAAGACTAGACCAAGCCCTCATAGCCCATTCTAGCTGAGGTTTGAAATCCCCCATGGATGGAGAATGCACAGCATCTGTGCTTGCGTGTTCCCTCCATGAAAATATTTTCCTACAGATCTATTTCTCACAGTTGTTAAAAACTGGTGAATAGGAATATATCAGCTGGAAACAAAGCTTTCCTGGTGCCTGGGAAAAAAAGGATAAGGCCTTCCTCCCACTCCCTCACATGGCTTCTCTGAAGTCTGCTGGGAGCTGAGCTCATGCTAGGGCTTTTCTCTCCATCAAATCCCTTATGGGCTTTACATTCTGGGTCTCCCCTGGACTGTACACAGTTGTCCTGAAATGCAGATGAAATTTATCATCGCAGTCACCTTTGTTCTCTTCCTCTCTCTGCTAAGTTTTGTTCCAGTACTGCAGCAGCTTCACAGACTTCCAAGGGGCATGCAACACCTCTGTACACGCACAAACACATTCACAAACACCCATGTGCATAGAAATAACTGCAGAAAACAACTGGGTTTTTCATTTCCAGACGATTTCCAGCTAAAAATCAGAAACAGTATACAGTTTTTAAGCACACTCATGTGCTTATTTATTTGCTATTTGTGTTCATTAGATTTGCTTTATTATGCCTCATTATTTTTCACTTGGAGACGGGATGATCCCTGGCAGGCAGAAGATTGCTGGTGAGACATGTGGACAGACCCACTTGCAGCAGCATGGTCCCATCACCAGGAGAGCTCATTTCAGTCAGGGCAGCGCAGTGTGGAGATGGTTCGATGCCTGAAGGCACAGGCAGGAGCCTGTGACAGTGACATGCATAACCCCAGGAGGAGCCAGGCAGGGGATACCCCTTGGAGCACAGCCTGGCTCCTGCTGAGGCCAGCAGCACTACCATTTTTCTGTAGCTCTTAGCTTGACCCTAAAAGTGAGGAGAGCAAAACAACATCTTTGCCATCACTTTGCTCACCTGTACAGGGAAAACACCTGGGTGGAGGGGTCTGCCCTGCTCACCAAACCCAAAATAACATGTAGGCTGAGCATTTCTGAGGAAAGGAGAATTATTTTTCTGCTCAGTAGAGCAAAACCAGGGCACAAACTAGCTCTCTGCAAGCAGAGACAGGCGCTGAATTCATTGGATAATCTGCTGCAAATTATTTGCCCAGCTCTATTAATTAATGCTGTGAAGCACTTGGAGGGTTAAATGCCCTTGAGCCGTCGTTCACCTAAGCTTTGCCCCTGAACTGACATCAATGAAAAATCCTTAATGGTGGTGGTAGCAGCAGCAGCAGCAGAAGCACTGAATTTTCAAACCCTCCTGAGGCAAGAAAACATGATTTTCCCCTTCATTTTATGGTCTGTTGAATATTCTGTTTTTCTTGTTATATAGCAGGAATAATGTTCATGGCCTTGGAGTATTCTTGTGGTTTTCCAAATGCCTCAGATTTAATTTGGCATCTTCCACACACACAAAAATTTATTGCCTCATATACTCTTTCACTGTGAATGCTGTCCCTTCCCCAGTTCTGTGGAGGGGTCCTGGAGCCAGACAATGATCCCGTGGAGCTGTTTCTCAGCTGGTGAGAAGCCCTGCCTGGTGCCTCAGCAGACAGCGATCGCACAAGAAGACAGCGCCTGATGGGGAGGAGAGGTCAGCCCAGACCTTTAGCATTGGCCTGAGCCCCAAACACTCATCTCAGAAAATAAATACGCAAACATAATAAGATGCACACACAGGCCCTTTGTTACCGAGTCCAAACCCCGACATGTAAGAATAAGCTTTATGAGCAGGGCGGTCTCCACAGTGAAAGGCGCCCAAGGGCAGGCGGCGGGGATGAGAATTTTCTGGCTGGTGATGCCTACTCTCTGTCTGGGGCTCAGCAGGATGGCCTGGGGTCAGGCCTTCGTGTCTGAGCCTCTCTAAGGGCTGGTGTTTGGGTTACCAGCTCTCCAGAAAGAACGTGCTTGCATTGCAAAGAAAAGAAATGCGTCCAGGCCATTCCAGATGTGGAGGCTCCTGCCTGTTACACGAATGGATCAAGATTCAGACTCCTGAGTTCAATTTTCCTCTTTAGAAATTACATGTGGTCAGAGGAGCACATGGACAGCAGCTTCAGGGTGCTCTGAAGCCAAAAGGAAAGACAGGGCCGAGCTATGGCAGCCCTTTTCTCCTTGCATAGCTGCTGCAAAAGGAGCATAGCTACAGATCATCCTACTGCCATTATTATTTCTTGCACAGAAGTATGTGAAGGCTGTGGCTGTTTGGGTACCACACATCATGCCACTGCTTCCAACTTGGAGTCAAAATGCTTGGAAAAGAACATCCGTGGGACCAAGGAGGACCTGTCCAGTGCACTGCTATGGGGTGGCAGCAAATCTGCTGCCTCGAAAACCCAGGCCATGTTCACAGGAACGCCTTGAAGGTCCATAGTCCTAATGGAGCCCATGACATTCTTCTGTGCACGAAGCCCATGTTTCAGAGCCCTTTTGGATGCTCCAAAATCCTTGGGGTTCTCCATAGCATCATACAACTCTTCATGTAAGGCCATTGCCTCAGGCTGCATTGACACACTTCAGAGAAGATCCGGTCTGCAACATCTTCGAGGCAGTGAAGTTATGGCCCTGAGACAAATGGTGGGTTTAGTCAAAGTCTCAGTCTGTAGGAAGACAGTGAACAGCTGCCAGCAGCTTTCTGCCATAGGCCACAACAGTGTGTGTGATACAGGTCACTGATGCCGCTGTATCAGATCAGACACATACCTAAAAATCTCCTTTTTGTGTATATTTTTATCTTTTCTTTTTTCTTGTTAAGAATCTGAAATTAAGGGAGACCCACAACCCAGCTAGTGCTTTGCATTCGACCAATCCTATTTGGGCAGATTGCAAAGAGGAACAAATCAGATGATTCTGTTTCCAGATTGGAATCGGGTCAGATAACTATCACCTCCCTTCCTTTGCCTGACCTCCATTAACTCCCAGCTCCACCGTCAGCTCCTGCAGTGACAAGCAGTGTCCTTCACATGTTGCTGAGACATGTGAAATGGCAGGGGAAAGGCTTCCTGCGACGGCCTCAATTCCCATTTCCAGGTGCAGTACCCAGTGAGGATGTAGGAAGGCACACCACGCCTCGCCTTTCCTAAGCTCCCCGCCCAAGGTCGCTGCTGCCAAACCCTGTGCTCTCATCGGATACGTGAAGGGAAAACCGGCCTCTCCCTGACCTTCAGCCACGTGGAAAATAACTGGGGCAGTCTGGGGCTGTACCTGGAGGTGCAACTGTGCATCCAACAGACAGGGAGCAAAGCCCTGCATCCATACTGTCTACGGCTGGCTCCGGGCTGGGAGCAAAGGGGGCCATCAGGTTTGCCAGGAGGGAACAGAGAAGTACCAAATTATGTGTGCTGTGGCTGTGGATGCAATCACCCTGGGTTCACCGGGAAACCAAGGGCACACAGAGGGTGTGGGAAGGATGAAGGATGCCCGGAGAGACCATCCATCTCAGTGAGTCAGGCCATCTCCTGCTACTCATGGTCACATCTCAGCTGGGAGAAGAGCACAGGGTGCACCTGGAAGGCAGCCACGTTAATCAAGATGTTCTGTCTTGGAGGCAAAACACCTGTGTGGAAGTGGGAAAGGACAACAGTGGCTGTAATCCCTCCAGGAGTCTCCAAATGGTGCATCAGTGGTTAATCTCATTGAAGTGAAGGAAGGAAGGAAGGAAGGAAGGAAGGAAGGAAGGAAGGAAGGAAGGAAGGAAGGAAGGAAAGTGAGAAAGTAAAAAAGAAAAATACATATAAATTTTTTGTTACAAAAAAAGAAGCTTTCACTGATGCATGGCACTTACACATGTTAAATATGCAGCATCTCCTAGGCCAATAAATCTTCAGTATGCTATAACTGACAACATGGATGGAAAAACAGGAACATTTTTCTCTCTGGAGAAATCTGGATTGAGTTCCTGGTGGAAAACTGCAGTGGGATTTTCTTTCTCTGTGCAGAGCCTATGCTTTACAGAAGGTTCATTTGAGCCCTTTCCTGCCTCAAGGACACCAAGCTCATCCTGGCACCAGGGGCTGCTCTGAGCCCGGGCCCAGGTCTGAGCCAGGAGGTGCAGGGATTCATGCGATGGGTGTGCCCACATTTGCTTGCTGGTGTGACTCAGGGCGTTTAGCAGAAGCAGCTGTTGCCAGATGGCTCCTGTTCCCACTGTGCATCACTGCAGAGGGTGGCTGCCCTCTGCCCTGTTCTCCATACAAATGTCCACAGCTAACACCCGCTCTGGGCATGGACCTCTCCAGCATGCACAGGCCGCCAGTGTGTCCTCACAGACCTCTGACAGGGGTGTCAATGAGGACACACCAGGAACAGGATCTCAGAAGCCGATGTAACCACACTGCTCCATGGACCTTCATTTCTGTTGCATGAGAAGTGCCCCTTCCACTGACCACCTCTTTTGGAGGTTCATCCTCCAGTATCCTCTTTATGCTGCAGCCTTCTGTGCTTTCCCAACACTCCTGCCTTTTTCCTTTGCTCTGCCAAGCCAGAATGGCCAGTGTTGACTGCAATGCAGAGGTGAAAGGTGCCTGGTCTGCAGGGGCTCGGCCTGAGCTCTCCTGGTCTCAGCAGCAGCAGTGCCAGAGCTGCAGCCCCACTCCAATGGGCAATGTTCTTACCTGGGCACCATGAGCCCTCACAGCCTGGCCAGCAACTCCAGCCTGACCAGGAGAGAAGGAGAGCCATCTGAATCTCCTCATGTTGCTCTCATTTGCACACAAGGCTGGTGAGTGTGTGTGTGTTCATTCAAGGAGGGGATCGATTAATTAGGTGATGATGGCAGCAAGAAAGCTCTCAAGGCTCTGGGTCTGCCCCCTACCAGATTTTACTGGCATTTTCTGAACACCGCTTTTAGCTCAGTGGGCACAGCTTGTATGCAAACAAATGCAATAACAGTTATTGTTTGGTGTGATGGGAGCCTGGGATTTTTGGGGTTTTTTGGTTTTGCTTTTGTTTTCTTACAAGTATTGTTTCTATTTGTCATTAAGGCTCACTTTCTAATCTATCTTTGCAGGAGTTTATTCTTTTTTGACATTTGCCAGTTGCATGTAGCCAGAGCTCTCTTCTCTGGCCTGAAAAGGCATCTAAGGCTAACTGGGGTTTCTTGTGTTTTCTTTTTTGTTTTTCTTTTTCTTTTCAGAGAAGACAACCAGAAAAGACAAGGGGGGAAAAAAGTGCTTGTAAAGAAAGACAAACATATAATTAGTAAAAATAAATACATCATTATTTGATGGTTTTCATGCATGTCACTGTTTCAACTGCTCATGAATTGTTTCATCCAGATTGTAAAATATTCATATTTATATGTTACTCTGAAAGAGATGTGATGCCCTGGAGAGGCTAATTCTTGGTTTGCAGATTGTTTACAAGCTGTCAATTGCAATTTGAATATATTTGCTATTCATGGGGTTGATAAATAACGTAAGTCACATGGCATAGTTTCTGCTTCTGAGCTGCAGTACATCCCTGTGTAAGCAACACTAAGGTAGGCAAGCATTTGTCTCCCCATCTGCCTCTCAAATCACACATTTAATGGAGCAAGCAAACATAATACCCCAGAGTACCTCTGGGATCTCGTAATAGTATTGTCTCCTGCCTGACTCCCTGGAAAGCTCCGATCTCATGGCATTGTGTGTGGCCACCTTTCGCCGAGTCCTGTCTCAGTTACAGCTCACACATGATCAGGACGAGCATTCTGTGTGTTTGCTCTCTCAGGAACCCAGCACACTGTGGGACAGCCAGCCAGAAAGGGGTGAAAGGAAAACTATGCCACAGTGACTGCCAGCTTTGTGTGGAAGGGGGTGACTGAGAACCTGGGAGTTCTGCTCCATTATTCCAGACTTGTGGGGGTGATTCTCTTCTTTGAAGGATGAATAATCCAATTATCAACACAATACAATTTTCAAATTGCATTTTACTATAAAAATGCCAAATACAGCATTTGCTTCTGTCTCCTTTTTTTTCCTCTACATTTGAAGTGAACTTTTTTAAGGGCTTCAGAAATGAAGAGAAAATTTTTGAATAGTCCTAGGTGGTGAGATTATTATTTCAAGCAGTATGACTGCTTTTCATTCTGTTTCTCCTTGGTACCAATTTTGTTTGTTGGAATTGATCCCTTTACTCACAAAGAATTATACTAGAAAGTCTTTTCACTTTATCTCCTGGTGCAAACAAAAACCTGTCTCTCGTTCTTCTCCTAAAATCATGGTACTAAATTGCACCGTGTGTGTCTTGCCTGTACATAAATATGCGTAGCCACTCTTGAGTGTCATAAATCAATAGTTTCAATTAGATACATTGCTCTGCCTTTGCAATTGCTGGTGGTGATTCCCTGTCCTTACATTTGAAACGTTTTTCTAATTCCGAATATAAATCTCTTTTCCGTAATGTACCCTCACTATTTCTTATCCTCTGCACTGTAAAACACAAATTATTTCCTCTGTAGCAACCTTTGGTATATTTGTGTCTTCTCAACTTTTATATATTTGTGTCTTCTGAGTCTCACCTCATTTTGACTGATCTTTCCTTCTGGATGATATTTTACTCCAGTATTATCCTTGGGGTTTTTCTGGACTGTTTTTAGATGGTTAGCATCTTTCTTGAAGCCCAGTCTACAAGACTCAACTCTGTATCAGTCAGGACTGTGTGCTGTCTTTTACTGCAGAGATGTTTTTCTTTCAGCTTGTATTTGTACAGAAAGTTCCTTTCAAATAACCATCACTTGCCTTTGTCACTACTGAACTGCAACTGTTTTTCTTCAGATGATTTAGCCAATTTCTTAGGTCCAGTTTTAGGAGGAACTGACTGTTTGCTTTTTAGGGTACCTGTATGGATCACAGAGTTTTTTGTTGCTGTCGTGAATCTTCCTTCCCTGGCTGGACTCTCTGGTCTCTATGTGGTTTTAGGCATCAATCAGGTTAAAACAGGCTGGGAGGAATCATGATGTTAGGGTACCCTGAGGACACCCACCCTGTGTCAAAAGAGTGGGATGTCACACAGCAAAAACAGCTGGAGCTGAGGGTCTCTGGGTCCTGAGAGGGAGACTAACAGAAGAGAGACTACCCAAATCCCAAAGCTGACAAACTCTCTACAACTGGAGCTATTCCTGCCACAGGCAGAATTGCTTACTACAGTTTGTGGTGCCAGATCTGTGTGGACGCAGAACATTTTTAAGAAAAGTAACCAGTTTGATACAGCATCTCCATGCAGATCCTCCCCAAGTCTTTCCTACTCGTTATATGAAGCTCTTTGAACTGTGTCAACCCACTGTTAGCGTTTGCCATGTGCACAGAGTCAATTGTTACCCTGAGGAATGGGATGGATGATGACATGCTTAGATAGTAATGCTTTAAATTAAGATTCCTGAATATGCCTCTGATGTATGGAGGTTAATTAAGAAGCTATTGTGAGCTGAATTAATACCATTTGCTTATTGAAAACATAAGTCATGAGAATTAACAACAAAGTCATAAATATGTTTCCCTAAGGGCCAGATCCCTCAGCTCTTACTCATTTGAGCAGTCGTTACTCATATGAGTAGACCCATTGAATTAATTGAGACTACATGTATGAGTTCATTTATGTGTATGACTAAGAAGTTGCATGGTTGGGTCCCACACAAGCATTAATCTGAAATGAATATGGTTTTAATGATAAATTGGTATTTAGATGGACTATAATGATTGTTTACATCCAAGCCTTGTCTTAATAAGACTGTCTTAGCTTGCCAAGTAAATAAATCCAGCCTTTTATTAATAATCAAGTGACAGAGATCCAACAATAACCAATTAAAAGCAGAATTCTGACATAGACAAAAAGCAAGTGTGAGGTTTCATTAGGTCCATTAGCAATGTATACATTTTCACAGATAGCTGAAGGAAAAGCTGGTATGTCTTGACCACCAAATTCAGCGTCATGATCCCTGAGCCATTTCTGAGTGAGTTTGCTCCAGAAAACAAAAGGATGCTTAGCTGGGAGGGCAAAAACCCAGTCCATCCTGCTGTTGTAACCCAGGATGTTCACACTCTGTGGTGTTGCGCTCTGGCATGTGAAAATGCCATCTCCCACCCTGCTACATCAGGGATCTCCTGCTCACTACCACACCTTTATTCTGCAGGCAAACTGAGAGTCACTGAACTCGCACCTCCTAAGCCAAGAGCTGTGCTCTTCCTCAGGTACTGGGAACAGAAGGAGATTGCTCCACTGTGGCTGGTTTATCCCGAGTCTGCTGACCCGCATTGAATGATCCAATGGTGGTGGAGAGGGAGGGAACGGAGGACTCCATCTTCCGAAAGATCATCTTGGACTAACCATCTGTTCCCCTGATAAAAAGCCTCTGAGGGAACACTTCACAGAGAGCAAATGGTGCAAGCAGAGATGCTGTTCCCTTCCCTGTGGTCATATGTGAGATGCAGCCACCATTCACAGTGAGTGGCCAGGGCTTAGTGACTTCTAAGCAGAGTAGTTCTGGCATCAACTGATCCTTAAAAGTCCCATGAAACCTCCCTTTCTGTCTTTCTGGGACCAGACCAGCACCAGCTTCCTTTATACCTCCAGCTGCACTTGAGAGTTATGTTAGTGGAGACCTTTTTGGTAAGAAAAAACAGTGAGACTTTCCTCTTCCAGGCTTTAGCTCAGTCAGTTTGGGGGAGAGGGAGGGGAAAAAAAACCCAACCCTACTGGCTGTTGACAGAAACAGTTCAAATGGCTGTCAACAGCCAGAACGTTTTCTTTTCTTTTTCTCCTCCCTGACTATGTGCATTTTCCCAAGGTTGATCTTGAAATCCTTGAAACTGCTTGAGGATGCAGAGGGAAAGGTCTCCTCCAAACTAGAAGGAAGCACCACAAAACATTTCCAGAGGCTCTCTCTCCTTCAAGACTTCCAGTCCAGGGTCAGGTTTCTTGGAAGAAGCTGTACAAATTCATCATAAAGCCTCATTTAAAGAATAAAATAATCTAAAGCTAATTTACCTCAAGCCTTTATCAAATTAACCACTGGAAATCAGTAACAACACACACTTTGGCATTTGATTTTCTGCATCGAGAAAATAAATAGAATTTATTGCTGCACATTTTGATTTTCTGATGTTCTTTAAATCCCTCAAATCCATGTCACCCACCTAAGGGATACAAACTCAGTGAGAAAAAGCTAAACAATTCCTGCCTGATTTATAAGTATCTGTGATAAAAGGGAAGGTTGTGATTTGGAAGAGAGACCGCTTACTGTTAGACCTTTGTGGCATCTATTTACTAATCCCCAAAACTTACTTGCATTGCAAACACTTTCTTTTCTCACCCCACATCAGAGGTATGTAATAAAAATAACAATTTAATGCAGCAAACTAACAACAGTAACAAAAGCTTCCTAAGTGGCCTGAGAAGCTCCAATATGTTCTGAGATTTTGTATTTATATCCAAGAGCTTAATTTCTATTCTCTCTTTTTTTTTTTTTTTTTTTTATTTTTTAGNTTATTCTCTTTTTTTTTTTTTTTTTTTTTAATTGTCAGCTGTCACCCATGAAAATCTGGACTTATGAAGAGTGTGTCCTGCCCGGTCCCTCTGTACAGGTCCAGAGCCCTTTTAGTGGCCCCCAGAACTGTCACCTCCTCCTGGGAGCTGACAAGGTAGAAGTTAATGGCAGCAGTTAACGTGTTGGATCATCAGGTCACGCTGCCTTTGCTCCCCCTTCAAGACCCTTCAGAGCAGGTAAACAGACCGGGCTGCAGACTGGGAATGTGTCCTCTGGTACTTCCGCAACGCAAACAGAGTGGTAATGGAAAAACAGTCTGTTTATCCTCGGAGTGTTAGCAGATGGCAGCTCCTTCCCGCTCCTGCTCTCTGCTGCAAACCAAGCTCCCCGGTGCATCCCCCGAGGCCACTGCTGGAGACAGACGTTCTCCAAAGCCACCCGAGGGACACGCTCCCGGCACAGCCAAAGGTGAATCCCACACGCTCCTCTCAGGGGCTCGTGCATTGACTGCGAGGGAAAGGGCGTGCAGGGGTTACCTGTAGATACACCCGCGCTAGGTAGGATATTGCACAGATGCTGCTACAAAACGGGACAGTCTGGACTTCCATGACAGTAAGGCAGCAGCTGGCATGTCCCTGTCGTGTCCCAGGTGGCACCAAATGCCCTCCTGCCCACCCAGTCAGCACAGTGTCCCCTAACAGTCAACAGGAAGCTCCATTTCAGCTGTTTCTGAGAAGAGAGAGACAAGAGAAGAGGTGGTCATGGCCTTCCCTCCACCCCTCCTTGCTGCATCTCCAGAGCCTATAGGTTCATGGCCTCTTCCCAACCCAGCTAAGAAAGTTGCAAACTCCTCTGGGGACACTTGCTGCCTCTCTCTTGTCAGGGGCTACCGCCAGCCTCAGATCTCTCAACTGGGCTGTTTGTGGGAACACTTCTCCTCTCAGTGCCTTCGGTGATTTTTTACACTTCAAATTTTCCACCAGATATATGTGAGGCTTAGAGACACAGTCAACCCATGAGCATTTCTAATTTTATCTGTGGTTTCTCAGCGTCTTGTGTTGTAAAGGTGGGGATTGATGAGGGCACGAGTTATGGCCCCCTAATAAGGTAAAGAGTAAACAAGAAAAGAGAAGATTGCTGCCCTTCAGAGCCCTGACATCTAAATATTCACATGGGTCACTGACTGTCTTCTTCTTGTTCTCTTACAGAGACCTGAGCAAGAGTTCAGGGAGAGCATGGCTGGATGAGGACTGCAGTCTGGATTTACGAAGTGCCGTGCTGTGCCATGACCTCACAAGTGGGCTTCATGCCACCTCACTCCAGACATCCCATCTTCCTCCAAGAGTAGTCACTCCTTTTACTGTCAAAAGGACGGAAACATGCTTTTGTACAGAGTTACTCATCCAACATATCTTAGATACTCCTCTAGGAAGAGGTGAGTTGCTGCAAACCTCTTGCAGTGCCCTAGCTAGAAAGTAGGTGCCTGGTTGAAACTAATGCCAAGCCCACCTATGCGGTTTACCTGATCCTGACAAGCCATAATAGAATTTGGAGGCTGCATCTTACTCAAGAGGAAGTGATGGCTCCTACAAACCATGTATGTTTCTTCAGAAGGCTCATTTGCTTTTCAGTGTCAAAGTCACAATTACTCACTCGGACTAGGGCAGTGTGTCAGCCCTCAGCAATGCACTTCCTCTTAGACACTTGGGGGGCATCCTGCCCTGCTCTTGGCTCCCTACAGCACACCTGACTGTGCTGCAACCAGTCTGTGGCTGTTCTCTGTTTCAACACCCTGTCAAAGGAGACCAGCGTAAAATCCCTCACAGGCATATTTTAGATGTGTAATGCTGATATGCTTCATAAAACATATCAGCACATTTCAAAAGTTATTTCTAAAATTTAAGCCCATGAGTCAAAAAATACCAGGGAGTGGAAAGTGTCCCACATGCCAAACAAGAACCAGCACACATATGAAAGCCAGTGAAGGAAATGGGCAGCAGCCAGTGACACAGCAGGAGCTGGTTTTCCCCTGTCCTCTCTTGTATTCCAGTGCTTGTAAAATTCTAAACTCCAGTGGGAAACAGAGAGGAGAAAATGCATGTCAGTATACAATGGAAGGGGGTGTGGGGGGTGTGTGCATGATTTTCACAGCATTTAGGTTCATTCCGAACTTTTCATGGAGCTTTGGCACCAGCCTGACTTGAACAATTTATGGTAGAGCTGAAATTCCCTTCAAGGTCTCTCAGATCACAAGATAACTCCTTGAGTGTTTCTGAGAATTTAAAAAAAGCAAAACCTACCCTCCCTCCATCTGCTATACACACACCCCCATGGCCACCAGCTTTCTAACTGCACATGACCGAGTCTGGCTGTCCTGTTCACAGCTGTGGTCTCTAACATCACTTACTGAGCAGAGTGCAAGGGGAGGGTCACAAAGGACTTAGGAAGTTTCCTGGACCCAGGAGGGATGGGTGTGAGGACAAGGCAGGTCTCAGCTTGCGACGCACGAGCTCACGGCTGGGGACCTGTGGCATTTACCCTGCTTTGCCACAGCAAGGCTCTCACTAAGAAGCTGCCGTGCCCAGATGTCAGCACCCTCCTTAACTGCAAACCTGTCACAAATGCCAGCTGCACTGCCTCCAAGTCAGGAGTTTCAGTGTCAGCCTTCATCAGTTCTTCAGCTTGTCTGTCACAGTATGGTGCAGCTGAAGCATCGACCTCATCACTGGTACTAACTGGGTCATTTATTCCACTACATCAGTTTTTTCAGCTGAGGATAGGAAACAGTGCACAAAAGGTAGAGGATGCTGTGTTTCTTTGCTAACCTTCCAAGGCCATATCAAAACATCAGAGGAGACAGAGTGCAGCAACAGCAGCAGCAAACTCCTCGGGACATCTCTTGGGGCAGTAGAGACATAAACTGATGTAAGGAACACAATTCAAATCAATCAAAGTATTTCCATAAATTGGGTTGTGATTTTTGCTAATCTGAGAATTACAAGAGTTAACTAGAATTAGGTCAGCAGTAGAAGTTTTTTTGATTTTGCCTGAGAAAATGCAGAGAAATCTCTTTCCTTTAAGGCCATGAAGGATGAAGAACTTAGTGGAGTCAAGAATTCGTGGGTGACCAAAGCTCTGTGGACATTCATGTTTAGCACAGGGAAGATGTGATACTAAGACAAATTCAGAGTAGAATACAGGTTGCCATAAAAGATACAGAGGTGCTTCCTAAGTAAAGATATTACCCTCATCACTTTGCAATAGCTCATGTGAATGAACCCTACAAATGCATTTCACAGAATAACATAGAATAGCTGAAAGTGGGAACGGACTCACAGAGAGTGCCTAATCCAGCCCTCTGTTCAAATCAGCCACAGCTACACAGATTGCAAGGACTGTATCTTGTCACATTTTTAATATGTCCAAGAATGCAGACTGCAAAACCTCCCTGGGCAACCTGTGGCATGGTTTGAGTACACTAACTACAAAAAGGTTTTCTTACATTTAAATGAAATTTCCATTATGTCAGTTTGTCCATTAGCCCTTGTGCCATCACTGGACACCACTGAGAAATCTGGCTCCTTATTTAGTCCTCCCCTCAGGTACCTATGCACATTGATAGGATCCCCCTCTGAGCCTTTTCTTCTCCAGGCTGAACAGCCCCAGATGTCCCAGGATAACACTTGGTATTTACACCGCTCGTGATTGGCCTCCAGTAGTAATTCATGCCACTGATAACAGCCTGCTGAGCCAAGCAATTCAGCCAGTTTTCCATCCACCTCACTCTCTATTTATCTAGTCCACATTTCATCGCTTTTTCTCTGAGAATTATACAGCAGTGAGTGTTGAAAGCCTTACTGAGGTCAAGATAAACAGCTTTCACCACTCTTACCTCACCCACCAAGCCAGTCCTCTCATCACAGAGGGCTATTAGATTGGCCAGACAGAGTTTCCCTGTTCCAAATTCATGTTAACCACTCCTAGTCACCTACTTGTCCTTAATATTTGAAAATGACTTCCGGGAATATTCACTTCATCAACTTCTCGGGGATCAAGGTAAGGTTGACCATCCATTAGCTTCTGGGTCCTGCTCCCCACCCTTCTTTGAGAGACGTTTGCCTTCTTCCCATTGTTAGGAACCTCCCCCAGCAACTGGGGAAGGTCAAAGACAGTCAGGATTGGCCTCATTATGATGTTGGCCTTTTCCTTTTGAGGACAAGGTAGCTACAGAAGCCTGTCCTATATTGCTTCATGTACCTCACCAGATTCAACTCTAGATGGTCCTTGGCTGTTCTAACCCCACCCCTACACACACAGCCTCTCTGTATTCCTGTTGGGTCACCTGATCCTGCTTCTACATCTTGTGCAGTTCCTTTTTGTGTCTCAGTTCCTGGCCATCCATGCAGACCTCCTGCCATATTTGCCTGATTTTCTGCCAGTGGCGTGGACCATTCCCGAGTCTGGAGGAGATCATGCTTGAAAATCAACCAGATCTCCTGGACCTTTCTCCCCTCCAGTACTCTCTCCCATGGGCTTCTTCCTATCAGATCCCTGAAGAGGCCAAAGTCTCTTCTCTTAAAACCAAGGGTGATATCCGTGCTTTTTGGTTCTGCTGCCTCTTCTCAGAATCCTGAACCCCGCCATCCCATGATCACTGCAGTCACGCCTGTTCCAAACCTTCACATCCTTCACAATAGTTTTTCCTTGTTTGTAGGTACAGGGTCCATCTCCCCTTGTCAGCTCCTCAATCACCCGTGTCAAAAATTTATCATCACTGCACTCCAGAAAATTCCTGGGTTCTTGTGTACTGCTGTGTTTTCACCCCAGCAGCTTTCAGGTGAGCAATTGCCTATGATACTGTGGAGGAAAAACAATTGTAGGAACATCAAGAAAAACTATAGATCCACAGATCAGTGAGCTAAGATGAAACATTTGCGAAGTTTTAGGGAACATGATGAACTTACACTGAACCTTGAGTACATATGTACACAGATTCAAAGAGATCTTGGACTACAAATAGAAGTTGAAATGGGAATTAAGATTGCTTTTAAGGAAAAAACAAAGCAGTGCAGCTGGTGATGATCTTCAAAGTTTAGTTTAATTTTCACTAATCACATTGGGTTTATGATGAAAATGCTGAAGGACCAGGATCTGAAACCTTAGACACTGTTGAAGACTGAAATTTAAGCATGAATGTATTCACTCGATTAAGGACTTTGACTCCAACAGAAGCTGAGGAATTAAAATAGCAGGTTACATATTTCTTGAGTGTTAATCAGCTCTTAGCACCTTTAAGAAACAAGTAAGCACAGTAATTTTTATTTTACAGTTTAATTCTTCTTTCTTCACATTTAAGGGAAGAGAGGTAGGTAAGTCCACTAACTTGCAAGGACAGGTATTAGCATGTAAGAGTTACTGGCACTTCATTCAAAGCTCATTTCAGATCACACTCCTCTCTGACTATGTTTCCAGAAATCCAATTATACCTGGCACCGGCACTGATAGTTTTTAAAATCTAATTACAATGGAAGGAATGTGGTACAGTAAATGCCTTTCCCTAAGTGTTTGATACCTCACCCCATAATATTATTCTCCAGAAGTGAATTTCAAATTAATTCCAGCTTGGATAAAAACACCAAAATCTAGGAATTGGCTGGATGTCACAAACAGCAGGTAACCACAAACAGCAATCTCCTGAGCTGGGTGTGGGTCCAGCGGGGAGCCACCAGGACTGGGTGAGATAAACCATACATTACATGTGCAGGTTATACCAAATTTGTGGTGGCACAAGCACCAGTGAGGGCACAGGAAAAAGCTCCAAAGGTAACCTGGAAGAGTTTGAAATGTGTGTAGTGCATAAGAAAAAGGAACCCAGATTGCATTAAATGCACATTTAGTATTTAGAGGAGCAAGTGCTGAAAAACAAAGACACACAAAAAGCAGAAATACCAGCAGGACCCACCAAGCACTCATTAGTAATACCAGATAGTAAAAGCAGTGTGTTTTGGTAGCACAGGAGAATGATAAACAAAACTTACACTTAATGATGTTTTGTATGCAGAAGACTCATGTTAGGCAGAAGGGAAAATGAGAACCCCTTCGTGTGCAGTGAGCGTGAGAGACAGCTGACATCCATCTTTGAGCTGTGATTTTAAAAGAGAGATGAGTAAATCATGCCGATAGAGGAAGGATTAAAGAATGATGTGATGAAAATGAGTGAAATAAAGTACCTGTGATGAAAATCCATCAAAATGTCCTAACATTGGATCCTTTGACACTGCTAAAATTTTGTCATGGGCTTCCTGGAAACATTCAGAGAGCCAGAAAAAAGCATTCTTCTACAGGAAGGACACTTGAGGAGGTATGGTTAAATGCACATTATGCATTTCTCTGCCACAGGCTGTATTTGAAGAAAAACTCCTCACAATTGATTGATGGATGGATGCTGCAGAAAACATCGGATTTTAATACTACCTGGACAGTGGCCAGCCATCGTCTCCTAAGCAAGGAGGCAAGAGAGCAGCCCTGGGGGTCAGTGTTAAGTGCTCCTTTCCCAGGCATCCCCAGCATGAGCTTGGTGGAATGGGAGAGCTCATCCTCCCTGTGTTGGCTTCACTCAAAGAGCGCTGGTGGGACCGGGGAGAGCTGCGGGAACATCCGCAGGCAGCAACGTGAGACCCCAGTGGTGGCTGGGAGTCCATGCCCAGGAGGGGAGGGCAGGCAGGGTCACATCCAAGCCTCCATCACTGGGAGCACAGCAGGCACTAGAGCCGAAATGTAGACCAGTGGAAGGAACCGGTCAAACCATTCGTGGATCAAACCTGAGAGATGGACGGCAAACTAATATGGAATGTACACATGAGAGACAGCCATAAAACAGGATTATAATGGTTGTGAACCTGCAGCCTATCTCATTTTTCCCACCCCACGTTCTCAAACAGCTTTCTTCTTCCCAGTCCCTGTCTGAAATGAACAGTGCTCAGGAGGGTTAGTTGTGTTGCCGGCATTTATCTGGGGGAACGAAATCATGGCCTGATTTCCTTTTCCCAAACTTTCCTCTACAATAAAGGTCAGCAAAAGCAGTAGTTTATACATCTGAGACAGGCCCAATTTGCAGCCTGGTGACTTTCACAGACAAATGACCAAACACAGAAGATCACTAACCCAAGGTGACCAGCAGAAATATTTTTTATCCTAAAATTTCTGATTGAAAGAAAGACCAATGAGTAAATTCCACGCACTTCGCACTAGCAGAAAGAACTGTGTCTTTATCACTTCATTTCCTTGCTGCAATGAGACATACTGTAGTTGTCAAAAAGAATGAAAAAAGTAATGGCTTGCAGCAACAATGCAAACCCCAAAACATTGGTGAAATCATTTAAAGAACAGACTGGTGAACTTGTGGAGTTCCTGAGGTAGGTGGTTTATTAGTAATAACATATCTGCAAAGGAAAGACAAATTTTATTCCAAGACACTGCTGGAGGCTCTGAAGGATCTATCCTGCCGTGAACTTCTGTTAGTTACTTAAAAATGTCTTGTGGTCTTCACTGGCCCACTCCAGACATAAAACCTTAAAGGGCTGTTATCAGACCAGATCCCAAGCATGGCTGCAAGAGGAAGAAACAAGCCCAAGAGAGACCAGAAAAGTGGCAGAAGGCAGGACTCAGGGTTTCAATGGCATTCTAGATTTCACACTGGCATTTTGTGCATCCCTACCAGATGGCAATCTCGCCTGATCCATACACAACTCTCTGCACCAGAGGACTCCTACTGGAATCATTAACCAGCTCTCAAGCTTGCTCCAGCTCTAATTTGCTGATTCTTCAACTAAATGCAGTGTTGGGCTTCCCCTTGCAAACCTATGTTGAAAATACTCAGCTCCTCCTTACTTTTGTATGCAACCTGGCTGGGATTCTTTCAAATTCTCTCCACCCTCCATCTCAGCCTTGCTTGAACTTTCCTAAAGTAAAAACATATTTGTGCAAGAGCTTAATCTGGTGACAAAGGATTTTTGCTGTTAAATTTACACTGGGAACTTGTCCCAGACAGAACTGTGAAAAATGTGCTTGGACACTGATTTTGAAGGGTTTTGATTCTTGTGGGCACTTTGTTTTGCTTTAAATTGTTGGAATCAGGCTGTTTCGGTGATGGGTTGTGCCCATTTCAGCTGGGTGAGTAACAATAGAGTAGTCAAGGTGTTTCCTTTCCTTGCTTGCTCTGTGCTAGGGCCGGGTAAGAGAAGCTGTATTCCAGGCTTGTGGAAGGCAGAGGAGGGCTGGCACAGCACATTCCACTTGCCTGCAATTAGAAGGGACCAGCCTTTATTTCTTTGATTTGTTATACCAGTAACAAGAAGGGTGAATCAATTAATCCAGCCTTAGCAGTGTCACATTAAACAATATAACCATTAATGAAACCTCATTTTTCAGTGTAGATTTTAGCCTGAAGTCACAGTCTGGTAACAAAAAACTCACCACAAAGCAGGGAGCAAAAATGGGTTTTCTTTTGGGATGTCTTAAGACTGCACTAAATTACACATCTGAAATGAAAATTGTGACTATAGGTTTGTATGTGAGACTTCACCTGTTAAAACATGCTTTTAACCTGGTCCTCTGCTTTTTGCTTCTGCATCACGTAAGAAAAGATGTAGAAAGGAAATTTTTGGAAAGAGACATTGACTAATATGTAAAAACCATTGTATGTTGCCAGCAATACATTTTCTTGCTAAAGCTCAGTGGATTGTGACTCCAGCCACTACACAACCCTTGTGGAGTGCTCTTTTTTCCCAACACAGGCTTTAACCAATCTTCCTTGAAGTGGTTTGGGGGAGCTCAGAGGAGGTGTTTGCCAAACTGCATTCCCACTATTGTCGGTGGTGGGAAGTCCGAAGGATTCCAAGAGGACCATTTCATACCTGTGAGACAGAGTTTGGAAGAGACATTGCTTCCCTGGTGGTAGGGGCAAACCTCATTTTTCATTTGTGTCCTTGTCCAACAAAGATAACAAATATAGGGAGAGGTCCCTCAAAATAGGTGTAAATCCCACTGGATTTGCAGTGAAACTTCTGCTGGTTCGCTGAACAGCCTGGGCTGAGGAAGACGATAAATTAGGAAATAAAGCATGATTTTGTGAGGGTTTACAGACCCTGAAACTGAGATAATTCTTCTAAATAATTTTTTCCCTAATCCCCCATTATTTTTGAGGTGGAGTCTTATGCATCACATCCCAAACAGTCACATTAAGTTGCTTCTTTAAAATAAAGAATCCAAAATTTTACAAAATTGTATGCAGAAATTATTTCAGCCATAATCTGAATATGTATTAAAGAGTTGTGGCTAGGATAATCATTAAATTTAACATTTTGGTGTCTAAAGGTGCTTTTATTTCTTAAGTTCATCATAAGCTAAATGCTTATAGCAACATTTGAAAAGGTGTCCATAGACAACTAGAGGCAGGGGCAGGGCAGACAGTGATCATGATCAAAGCCTGAGTTAAAATACTCTTTCTGCATTTTCAGTGGGTAGTTATGTATCTCTATAAGGACTAAAATTCTGACATTGAAGCAGAAAAACAAGATGCAGTCTCTAAGAAAAAGGATAAGCAACAGATTTATTTTACATGCATGAGAAAAATCAGTAATGTTTACTATAAAATTGGCTGGATCACATGTAGAATTTACATGAGGTGGACTACCAAACAAAAGGCCTGAATAACAATTTCAGTATGATTGATAATAAGAAACACCATAAAACATTTTTAGGTTTCAAGAAAGATGGAGATAAATAAAAGCCCATGCAGAAGCTGCAAAAGCAGTAGACATATATCACTTCTGGTTTACACATCTTTCATACAGATCCTTGACCATGACAGGTAGTTAAACATTGCTTTCCAAGATTCACCCGCATTTAAATGGCACATCTTGGAAGAAATAAGTCCCTATGTCTCACCTGCAATACGTTAGTTCTTCTTTCATTGAGAAAACAATTATGGACTTGATTAAATGAGTGTATTTTATTCCTCTGTTGCTACTGTTGTCTCATATAAATGTTGCTTGATGTTTGTTACACACAACTGAAATAAAATATCTCATGAACTCCTTATTTCCTAGAAGAACAAGCTACCTTAGAGATTTCTGAAAGTATGAAAGAAGACGTTGGTACTTTGGCATAATTTTTACATCAGTATCCTCAGCTGAGAAGCTGATGCTGACTTCAAGGTACACACCAAGTTAATAGAAACAAATTGGTGGAAATTTGTTCCCAAAAAGAGGCATGAATATTTTCTTAAAGCTAATCACTCACTTGTAGCTGAAAGAATACAATAAAACATGAGACGATAACTTATCACTCGATCTTTATGGCCATTAGCCAATATTTTGGGTTTCTTCCTCCACCAGAAAAAAAATCACGTTCTATATCAGGCATTCATTTCACTTCATCAGTCTTAAATTTATGTAAATTCCGAGTAACCTGAGTCTCAGGTGTTTATCCATGTAATGAGAGAATCTTAAAACGTTATGGAACTATCAAAAGACATTTTTCTTCAGTAGACTCTCCAGTTGGAAATGTTCAGCTCTGTAAGGATTATGTATAATGAAGATCAAAAACAATGACTAGATTATCTGTAGAGGTCTTCTACACTACAGTAAGGTTTTTTTAAAATAAATTCTTTGATTAGAACAAAGAGCTGCTTATAAAATAACACGTTCATCCGTAGATAAGTTACAAGCAAGCATTGCTGACAGCGACTGTGGTCATTAAAGTAACTCCCTTCTATAAACATGCAATGCCAAAACAGAAGAACAGGAAAAGGATTTTGCTGCATAGCAACCAGTCTTATTTGACCTTTCAAAATCTCGAGACAAAATTGTCTTACCTTATATCAGCCTTCTTTTGTTGAAAGAATGCCAACTTTTTGGACTACTTTAGATATTGTTAGAGAGCTGAGAAATGCAGAATGTAGTGGGACTTATTTGGATCTGAAGAAAGATCAGATACTGAGATACTTAGCAGAGTGTTTCTGCACACTTCAGAGGATAAATATTAGAAAATGATCCAATAATTTATCTTCAGATTATCATTATGTCAGCTTCTTTAAGCATGTGGTATTTACTGTGTTTATTCTTACATCAAATGCACTAATGAAGGAATATTTCCCTTGAGTAAACAAGGTTTAAATGCATTAAGATAAAATGGAAAATACTGAGATTGCAGAGCTTTGGTTTTATATTGAAGTTAACTAAACTTGGGACAGTAAGTGCTTTATAAACTGATGTAAAACTCAAAAATATCTCTTAACATATTTAAATTTATTATAATTGCCCCTTTAAATAGAAAACATGGGCTCACATATATAATATTTTAAGTTAAACAGCTGTAGAAAAGTACTTTTGAAAGACAATTGCATGCTACACTGAGAGGAATGGCATTTCTTAAAACGTCCCTGAAAATATTGCCTCTGGGGTTTTTTGAGGGTATCTCTTAATTTTATGTATGAAAGATGGTACTCGCAATTGTTTCAGCTTCATAAGAAAGACAATTCTTGCTTCTTCCACTGGTCCATGTAAAATGGGAGTAAGTACTGTGTCCTCTTAACAGTAACAGTCAACAATTTCTTACTTAGTGTCATGTAACACCACTTTCCAAGCCAGCATCATAAGGTAGGAGAAACTTACAATGAAGCATTTAACATTCAATTTTTCTAGAACACCTCCAGATGTCCTATAACTTATCAGCAGGAATCCACAGTTTAATTTTACAGTGTCTCGGATACCCATGTGTGATTGTTTATTTGGTTGGGGTTTTCTGCAAGGAGATGAGGGATGCACATTATGCTTTCCTCTCTTGCCATTTCGCAGGCAGTAAAAAGCTGAGAACAAAAGGGCTTCCTAAAACCATGGAGCCTCAAGACAGAGGGACACAACCATAGTGGTGAGAGCCTGAAGAGTTGTGCCATGTCTTGGACGGGGGCTGGGTTGTGAGTACATGAAAAGCCATTCAGGTAAGGGAACGGAGTTTCCCCTGGAATGATCTGCCACAGGGCAGCTGGGATGTGAGGGAGTCGGTCCTGATTTGCGCCACCTCCCCGCTTCACAAATCCTTTCCTCTAAAAGTAAGGAAACCACTTCTTTGCTTTTAACAGTTTGTCACCGTTGCAAGCTGTGGCTCCATCAAAGGATGTAAAAGTGACAAGCAAAAGGTGATGAATATTTTATTCTTCTTGCAGTCTCAGCTGGAGGAACAACCCCATCCATTGCAGCACTCTTGGACTCTTTTATGCTCCAAAGTGGTTTACCCCAGACCAACCAACGCATGGTCCATAATTACTTCTAGCACCTTGTTTCCTCCCAACAACATGTAGCTCAAGTTCTCTATGTTGAAAAATCTGGGGTTTTAATAATTTTCAAGCCAGTTGCCTCTAACTGGACTCTCTAACAGCAGGTCCTCAACAGCCAGCAGATGTTGCTACTGAGCAGCAGAAAGGCCAACACACCCCTTTCCTCCAAGGCTCAGAGTAACTTGGAGCTTGGTCTGTGTCTACAAGCCCAACCCCAAAGGTTGACCTTGAGTCATTTGTGGTTAGAGTTGCATGAAGGAAGCAGGGAATCCTGAACCCATTGAGACATGAAGAAGCTGAATGAACAGCAAAGTAGACCTTGGAACAGAAAATTCTCTTCGGTATTAGGAATTTTCCGATAGTTTGTGGCTTTAAAATTTGTAACACCACATTAGTGCTAGACCACTGATTTCAGCTAGCACTCATCAGCTTTGTTCTAGTGTCCAATCAGCACATTAAAGTCTGTCAGACATTCAAAGACAAATGCTCTTTTAGGCATTTTGATAACCATTTTAGGCACTTTTTCAAGTAGTGTCCTACAGCAGTGCATGCAGGGTCCATCTGTAAATCGTGCCACTCAGACTGGGAACTGCATGAAGAAATTACAGTTGCTCTAGAGATCATCTTTCCTCATAGAGTATGTTGTTAAAAAACACTCAAGGAAGTAAATTCAGAGGGACTTTCTTATCTTTTATTTTTCGGGACTCTTTATATTGTTCCTGTTAGCAGGGACAACGATGGTTTACATGATAAAGTCATCTTGTCTCCAGCTGAGATCACTGCAGTTCAGGGGTTGTGCAGGTAACTGCATTGAGGGAATTTCCAGCTGCTGTGGAAGGGGTCAATACCATAAGATGACATCTTCATAAAGGGAAGTGATTGTGCAAACTCAATGGCTTCAATGTGAACGTTGACCTATTTTGCAAATACAGTGTCAGCGGTGGGGAGGGGAGGAGAGGTGAAGTTTCCTAGGGAAATTTTTTTGTTCATTTTCTATTGCTTATTTCTGCTGAAAAGCCATTGATCTGGCATCTTTTGAGGAGGAACAGGAAACTGACTCTGCAATGCAAAAAAATATTCCTGGAAAACTGAAACTTCAAAATGCCTTTTTTATTCACATTAGTTCATTCAAAAATTCCCGAGTTGTCCCTGGGGGAATGAAAACACTGGGGGGAAAAAAAATCTCATTATCTAACTCGATTGCTACTTAACCACTTGTCAGCTCTCTGGATCGTGTTTATGGTTCCTTATTAGTCCTGTCACTGACGTGTATTTTCAGAAGAGAAAGAATATCATTTAACAAGGAACTCTGAGTAACTTTAGACCAGGAAGCTCATCTACCTTCACGTTAACGCATGGGCAGAAATCACTTCTGTAGTACTTACTCTGTCTCCCAGCTGAAGCTTTACCTTGAGGAAACTGTGCTCCAGATATGCAATATAAACCTACTTGAAAATCTGACTCCTCCCCATGAATCACGGAATCATAATATTGTTAGGCTGGAAAAGACCTTTCAAAACCTTGAGTCCAACCGCTACCCAAGCTGCTGCCAAGTCCCCCACTAAACCAATCCCCTTGCCCAGATCACCAATGAAGTTATCAAACAGAACTGGCCCTGCTACTGAGCCTAGAGGGACACCACTGGTGCCCACCCTCCAGATGGATTTAACTCCATCCACCACCCCTCTCTGGGCCCAGCTCTCTGGCCAATTTTTAACCCAGCAAACAATGGACCTGTCCAAGCCATGAACAGCCAGGATAATGCTGTGGGAGACGGTGTCAAAGGCTTTACCAAAGCCTAGGTAAACAACATCCTCAGCCTTTCCCTCATCCTCCAGGAAGATCACCTTGTCACAGAAGGAGATCAGGCTGGTCAAGCAACACCTGCCTTTCATAAACTCATGCTGGCTGGGCCTGATCCCCTGGTTGTCCTGAACATGCCACATGATGGCCCTCAAGAGATCTGCTCCATGACCTTCCTGGGCACCAAGGCCAAGCTGACAGGGTTGTAGTTCCCCAGATCCTCCTTCTGGTCCTTCTTGTAGATGAGCATCACATCTGCTAACTTGCAGTCAGCTGGGACCTCCCTGGTGAGTCAGGACTGCTGGCAAACGATGGAAAGTAGCTTGGTGAGAAACTTGAGTCAGCTTTCTCAGGAACCTTGGGTGGATCCCTTCTGGCCCCGTAGACCCCTGTGTGTCTAAGTGGTGTAGCAGGTTGCTGATCACCTTCCCTCAGATTATGGGGGCTTCGTTCTGCTGCCCACTTGTGTCTTCCAGCTCAGGGGGCGGAATACCTGGAGAACAACTGGTCTTACTGTCATACATGGAGGTAAAGAAGACATGAAGTACCTCAGGCTTTTCCTCATCCTTTGTCACTATATTTCCTTTCACATCCAATAAAGGATGGAGATTCCCCAAGCCCTCCTTTTGTTGCTAATGTATTTATAGAAACATTTTAATTGTCTTGTAAAGCTCCCTTCTGGAGCTCACAGGGAAATTCTTGGCAGAGTTGGTCTCGAGTTGCCTTTTTCCATCAGGAAATGTCGAAGTCTAAAGTTTTCCTGCAGAAATAACCCGTCACTTACCCTCCTGAAACAACATAAGACTGTAGGACTGGCTGAACACAGGATGAAAGAAATATGGATGAGTAATAGGGTGTATCTCCTGTGGTATGTGCAGCAAGTTTTACATGAGTGTCATTTCCAGCCAAAGGTAGAACAGAGACATTGTTTTGCCCATTTTGTAAATAAATGGCCTTTATTACGTTGCTAAATATTGAAGCATGTTTACAGAGAGGCCAAACAAGAAAAGAAAATAAATAGAGTACATAATTTCTAAAAGGCTCATCTATCTTCTTCACTGTTTAGACATATATAGATTGCTATCTCTCTAACCAGCTTATTTGCTAAATAAGGGTATTGATATCCTGCTTGAATTGTAGGATAAACTAAAACCCAACAGATACGTGTATTCAGCAAAAAACTAAGACGTTGCATCATGAAATATTACAACACTTACAGCACCATTACCAACAACATTAAGAGTATAACATTTACATTCAATATCTCATTATTTTTTCTAATTTAGTCAAGGCCTGAGACAAGGGCCTAGTGAAATCCTACAGAAAAGGAACAAGGATTGCTGATGCCACGTCTCCATGGCAGCAGAGCTAATTTGGCAGGACAGCCCAGTGCACAGAAAGAAAAAGAGGTTATTTACAAAGATATCTTTGATAAAAAGGGCTTTGGGGACAGGAAAATGGTCTGGGGGGTGGGGAAGGGGGGGAAAGTCACAAAACGTTCCAAACCTTTAAAATAAATTCTTTAAATGAGTGAGGCAAAATAAATTGAAGAAAAAATTTCTTGAGTCAGTAAGCACAGTGAGTTTCATCTTTGTTTGTTGTTGTACAATGCTATAAACTACACTGAATGGCCCAGAATAACATTAGTGGTTCTGTGTATTGTAACCACTTCAATCAAGGCCTTTTGTTTTGAATCACCTGCCCTGCCTGCATTGGAGCCCCTTTTATAGCCCAGTCGCAGCACAGAGATCTAATTTAGTTCCACATACAAAAGAAGCAAGGAAGAAAATATACCCATCTCTTACTGCTCCTTGCTTGAATCCACAAGAGAACAACTGGGACAACAAATGAACCAAAATGGCTAAGAGAATTTTTTAAAATTTCCTCAGCTTATGACCCACAAGCAATTTGTGAATGATATTGCTATAGCATTCCTGAAGGATGCACTTGCCCAGCTGGACACACGTGAAGTTGGCCTAGGGCAGCGGGCATGCCTTCCACGCTTGTGAAGAGAAGAGGGGGGCAAGGAGGGTTCATCCTGAAGCCCACAGAGCCACGGGCATAGGGCTGTTATTAGCTCCCATGGAGACAGGAAGGGCAGAAGCGCCTCAGAGAATTCGATGTGGTTGATCCTCTCTAGCAGAGGGCTCACTTGATTTCGAAGGCAATGTACTGAGACTCTGCCCTTGGCAGTGCCACAAGTATTTTGCAGTTTCCTTCCATGTTTTGCCCATAGAAAGAGCCCAGTGCATAGGCCCACAGTGGTGAGTAAAGCAACAGAGCACTCTTTCTGTTAAAAAGAAACTCTGGCAGACATCGAAGCGCTGGTTTCGTGTCATGAGACAACCTCAGACCAAGGAATGCACCATGTCTACCACTGCGTGCACGATCACCTTTCTTCTGGCTTGCTGTAAAAGGATGATATTTACCCCATCGATTCCCTGGCATGGAGTGGGGGGCTCAGACAGAGGCTGAGCACCCTGGGCTTTTGGGAAATGGTTCATTTGCCAGAGACACAGAGACTTCATGTGGGAACACAATGCCCCAGGCTGGCCATGCTCCCTTACAGTGTCATGAACCAGAGCCTGCAACATCTAACCAGGCAGGTGTCTTTCCAGCATGAGGTCATGTCCGGCATGCGATGGGGTCATGTGTCTCAGCACCACGGCTACAACTCATGCTCTTTTGTGTTCTCCATGCTACAGCAGTAAATTTGACATTGCTCTGAAGGCAGCATTGTAGTGGATAGTCTGCAGATGCGCATATAAATACAGGGTTGGTGCTAGTGAAAACATCGTACAAAGTAAGTGGTTTCGTGTGTGTGTGTGTGTGTGTGTGCGAGAACCATTTCGGTTCAGGGTGTGAATTAGCTAAACACAACCATAATCTTCAGAACACACACTCATGAAAGATAAGCATGAGATCCCCTTCATGGGACACCTTCTGAGCATCCTTGTCTTGACCCAACCTTTCTTCTGGAGGAAAATAATTTCCATTTATAAACAAAAGGAAAAAAAATATTTTCCAAGTCACTTATCTGGATCTCCTCATTAATTTCAAGTGTGATGTGACCACTTACTAAAGAAACAATCCCACTGGTTTTCAGTCTGCTTGCTACTTTCTACTGCGAGCGATTAATGTATTAGAAAATTAACTTGCAGATGAAAGAAAAGAGCAGCCTGTGGAAGTTGAATAATGACCTTATTTTAAGATTTTCCCTTGAGTAACCCCCACTGTTGCCTCTTACAAAGGCAGGAAAAATTATACGTGCACATCTTTAATGTCTTTTTTGAATGCTGATGAAATGATTAGTGATTTGAAAAAGTCTGTGCAGATGAAACAACAGCAGCAGGAGTAGCAGTCAGTGATATTAGCTAGAGACAGCAGTCTGGGAGCTGCTGTTCTGCAGTTCAGAGAGAGAAGAATTAGCACACTAGATTATAATTAATAAACTAGAAGCAAATTAAGATAATATGGTGTGGGGTTTGGAAACAAATGAGCTTAGCAAATTTAGAAAATGCAGCTTTCTTCACAAGTTAGAAGCAATTACTCATTGCATGTTTGTACCTTATGCAAACACGTGACAATGTGTAATTCCCAGTTGCTGAGGGGACCAAAGAGATCTTATCATTGCACTTCACAAGGGGGAGCCTTTCTGCTTTGGTAAATTAATTCCCTGGGTCCTCTCTTACTCCCCTAGCACCTGGTTGTCCTATTCTTGCTCTTGGACCGTGCTGAACACTTTTTAGCACTGTCTACAAAAGCCTTCTCTGCTGACACAGAAAGCCAGGAGAAGGCAACTCTTTCTCTGTGGGATGTTTATGCCAGACACAATCTGGGACAACCAATACTGCCTGCTTCAACAACATATTTCATATATGTCCTCAGACAAGCCTTGTAATTTGCTTCGTTCCTCACCCCAGAATCCTCTTGTACTGCTGTTTAAAAATTGTATAAATACTGCAGAACCTATGTTAAATGAGATGTAATAAATATTTTCTTTCAGTAGTAAACAGTCCTTTCCATTTCTTGTGTAGAATGCAGATTTCATGGACCAGAAGGCTTGAAAAGTCGCATAGCTGTGAATGGCACACCACTATTGACCTTCCAGGAAACAGACGAGTCTTCATTCGGCGATCCTTGCACACACACGTAATAGGAAAGGGGATAATCTTTTTCTGCTCCCCTTTATGTCTTGACCGAAGACAAGGAAGAGTCCTGGTCCATGTATGCAGGAAACTAAAAGATTGCTCCCTCTATGAAACACCTCAAAACCACCACAGTCACTTTGCCTCATATTCTTCTGAGCTGGCCTTGAAGTTTCAAAGGCAGCAAGAAGGATACATGGCTCATTTGTTGCCTTCTGGAACTAGATTACCTTGAACTTCTGAGTTACTGCGACAGCCTCTCAGGGTGGACAAACAACTTCATACCCAGCCTGGCCCAGCACCAAGAAAGATCCCATAGGACTTCTCTTCAGCAGAACGATGCTTCAATTCTCTGTTTCAGATCATTCTCCCTTTAATATCTGCAAATGCGAATTGGAGGCTAAAGACTTCAGTCTGTATCTGGTCCTTGTTCTGCTTCACTCTGTGACCCACTCGATGATGGGATCGGGATGTACACTCTTCGAGCTTGTTCAAGAGGCCAGACTAAAACCGAACACAATCTCAGCTACATGGCTGGGAGACAAATAATTTCGGTTTACAGAAAAATGATTTCAAACTGGATTTTTAAATTGTAGATTCAGATGGTCTTTAAATACAAGATGAGTTGTTATATCCAAGCTGGGGACCAAAGAGAGGATGCATGGATGAATGAAATCAGATGTCCATGAACACAATCCCTTGGCATGCTGTCTTACTCCATTAAGGTATCTCCTGTTTTCCTAAAATGGTAGAACTAGCTACCAAATTAAACATCTTGT
The DNA here is from genome assembly GCA_013398855.1 of Mohoua ochrocephala. Classification (NCBI taxonomy): domain Eukaryota; kingdom Metazoa; phylum Chordata; class Aves; order Passeriformes; family Acanthizidae; genus Mohoua; species Mohoua ochrocephala. Next base: position 172,854 of record VZTA01000124.1, on the reverse strand, counting down.
TGATCCTATATCTTCCTTTACTGGGGTATCTTTTTTCATACTACTGGTTGTGTCCAACTGGCATCCTCAGCTACTGACCACATCCAACTGACATTCTCAGTGGGATTTGTTTCTAAACACTAATGTAGCACAGAAAGAATATAAAAAGTTAATGAATGAGAGAGAACTAATGATGTATGGGGCTCCAGAGGAAGGCTCAGTAGATATAGGTTGGATTTCAGGCTTTGGCATGGGTTTCCCACAAAATGTTGGTCAAAAATCAATTCATGAAAATGGTAATTAAAACAAGGCCAGGGCAAGGACTCAAGTACTGGCTCACAATTGTCTACACTGTTTAATTGTTAACACACTCTCTCGCATGGCTTTGGCCCATGCTGACTTGATTTCCCCCAGACAATGTCAATGCTCAGTTCAGAGGACAGCATGAAGCAGGGACTGCCCCAGCAGGCAGCTTGGACAGAGGAGTTCCCCCTTGGACAGAGAAGTTCCCCCTTCTCCAGCCACCGTGGGGGAGTGCTTAGCCATGTGGACACAAAACAGGCCATGACTGGCCTGAAGGGCCAGAGAATAGGCCCTCTCCTACTTTATTTTCTTGTGTAGATGTAGTAACTTCATCTTTTCTGCCTTGCTTTGTCTGCCTATTTAGACAGTAAATTCTTTGGAACGAAGCAACCTTTTAATACGTATTTGAATGATGCCTGAGACAATGAGATGCCAGCCTTTGCTGGGGGTTGCCTTTGCTACTGAAAGGCCTATTAAAGAAAAAATAAGAAAGATTATTCAGCTCTCAAAACAGCTCCCAGTTATTCTTCTTTTAAATCCACCCATGTCAACAACATATCTTCATCCTACAGTGGGGCTTTACAGTTGTCAGAATTTGCAGTCTCAGGACTGCAGCCCATGGTAATTCCGAACACACAGCGACAGGGACTGAGAAGACAAGGAAATTGTACCCAGTGATCTCTCACCACCACCAGAATCATTCTTGTTGCTCAGTCCCTCGACTGTCCTATATCATGTAGTTCTCACAGGGCTCTTGGTGGTGGCCTCATGCCACCAGCAGTCCGAAAGGACCCACATGCAGAGAAAAGCCTAAAAGCCTTTGTTTGGGACCAGACTGTTCCTGTTGCTGACCTCAGGTCAGGACAGCAGCAGCGTTAGTGTCCTGGTAGAAAGGCAGTATTAAAAACAGGCATTTGCTACTTGCCTTGAATTGCCTCATGCTGCTTATTAACCAACCTCACAAACAGTTCATCAAGACATCCACCTGGAGAGACAGAGAAATTAAAAATATGGAGAAAAGGCCTCTGTCAAAAGCAGACCGGAACTGGCCTCTTCCAGTTCTGTTCTTAACCAGACTAATTTTCAACATCACTGTTACTGACAGTCTCCTCTCAAACTCTCCTGTCTCAAGAGCCCTTAGACTCCATGTTACTCCAGAGTAACATGTTAACTTGCTAGAGAGGCAAAGAGCAGAAAATTCTTCTTCATTGCCCATTCGTCATAACTCTGGCTCTTCCAAACACACATCTCTAGCTGTGGGCTAAGTCTCTAGAAGTGTCTTTCATCCTCGGGAGAAGGCAAGATATTGTAGGTGTCATTCTCCATATATTTAGATATATAGATATAGATATCTCCACCCTGCCTGGGAGAATGTGCCCCTCGTCCAGCCCCTCTACAGTAACTTTGCTGGCGGTCAATGGCAGTGGGTGGGCACAGACCCGAGGTGAAGTGGCAACAAGGGACCATCTCAAGGGCAGACAAGGGCTAAAAGCCTTGCTGGGCAAGAGGAACCGATGGCTGTATGTCACACACGGAGGAGCAGCACTTACTGCCCAGCATAGTCATAGCCAGGGTTTCCCATGGCACTTCAAAGAGGGAGTGGTCAGGGGTCTTCTGCCCTCCCTGGGATCTCGGATGTACCCTCAGAAGTGAACTCATTGTGCAGTGCAGTGAAAGTTGTTTGTGTTTATAGCCACACCTGACAATCCACCTGGATATTACTCATCAGCAACAGAGCTCCAGATCAGAGAGTTCTTTGGCACTGCCTATTACATCGCTGTTTTGTTGTCAGTAATGACATTAAAATGTCAAACTTGCCCCCTGTTTTCAAACTCTCTGTTGCACAAATCAGTTTATCTGCACAGGATCTCCCCACAGTCACATACTGGCAAAGCAAATGCAAGCGGCTTGTACTTTTTACCTCAGACGCTGTTCTTCCACACTTGAACTCAGCTGAATAAATCCCAAGTTGCCCCAGGAGAGTTTGAAAGGAGTTTTTAAGAGCTGTGTATAACTCCTGACATTCAGATTGCTTCGATATGTTTTCCAAATGAAATAATTTTGTCAGAGAGAGCTCTGCCCAGTGTGTGCCAGCCACTCTTAAGTAATGCAGCACTATTGCCTTCTATAGGCTATGACACAACTGATGCTCTATAGATGAGCTTGTTTAGGAGTTCTGGGATCCATCAGGCAAAATGCTTATCCCTCTAAATTCCCATGAGAAGCTCCCAGCTCTGCAACAGCAGATTCTAAGAACAATCCTTGCATGCTAAATTGAGCTTTGACCAAGTCAAATATGTAACTCCAACATAGCAGCAGTACAGCGACAGCCAGTGCTCATGAAAGGACTACATTTTCTTGCTGAGCAATGCTGTGTTGGAGCACACTGGGAGACCAGAGAATTGTGGCACTGAGCCATATTAACCTCTCCCTCTAAAAATTCTGCAGAAGGCAAACTCCAGCTTGTTTCATCATGTCAAAACCCATTATGGCTTTAAAAAAAAAAGAACAGGTCACTGGTTATCCTAAAAGGGATTGAAAAGAAAATTTATGGCAGCTGGGGATGGTCAGCTAGGGAGAAGTATCCACTGGATTTCCTCCTGCCAAGGTGTTCCAGCTCTTTCTCCACATCCTGCTCTGTGCTATAGCCTCTCTGCTCCACAGACCATACCTGCTTCTTATTACTTCAAAAGCTCTGTTGTGCTAGACTCTCACTCTATTTTTTAATTGTCACTGTCAATGTCTAAGCAACAGCATCATGGAAGCACAGAATGATTTGGGTTGGAAGGGACCAAACCCTCCTGACACAGGTAGAGATGCCACCTACTAAATAGATCAGGTTACTCAGGGCCCCATCCAACCTGGCCTTGACCTCTTCCAGGGATGAGGCACTCACAATGTCTTTGAGCAGTATCTCATTTACCTGCAGTTGTCCTCAGGCTCCTCTCTATGCAGAGTGCTTCCTCCTGCCCTGTGCCTCACTGTTCCCTGAGGAAGTGTTATGTCTTTTCCATTATACCTGTCATTTGCAGTCTGGTAAGTGCTCCCTGGGAAAGAAGATTGCAGGCAAAACAGCAAAGCACTGTCCCTTTCTCAGGGACAGTGTTTGCTTTCTGGGAGCCAAGAATGCGCCATGATGCCCTCAGACCCAGAGTCCTGGATCACCTGGGCACGGAGCTTATGAGACCACACTAGCCATAAAAGTGATAAGAGCAGGGAAATTCTGAGGCCTGCAAGGCATCGTCTGAGGGTGGCTCAAGAATAAGACAGATCTTTGACTGATGGACTTAGAACATTTCACAAATCTGCCAGCAACACACAGCCCCTGCTACAGCTGTGAGGGCTCAAACTCCTTTCCTCTCGCTTCCTCTAGTCCCTGCCTTCCTTAGCAAGCACAACCCTTGCCCACAGCACTTCTACAAAGACAAAGCATGTGGATAGAAAGAAGCAACTATGCTCTTAAAAACAAAATAGTTGGCGTTTGCATACATCCACAAGTCTGTATGTTCTTGCTTGAAGCTGACAGCCAGACACTGTCAAAGTATAAAATCCACAAATTAACAGTAAATCCACAGATTAACAATGAATAAAATATTTTCTTTCATTTTTCCCCTAAGAAAAAGTTGCCTGAGCTACATTCTTGTTATCTGCTGTTTGAAATAATTCTCTCAAACATGTTACCATAGCCAGCTTTTGTGAGTGCCTGCACATTACGATGCTTAAGGAACAAACAAACACAGGGCATATTTCATATCTTTTTGCCTATCTTCCCTTACTCCATGCAGGCAACATCTTTTATAAATCACTCTGTGAACTTCTGTGCTGTCTGGTAAATCAGCAGCCAAGATAAAATATCATACAGCTTGAAGTGCTTCGCCTTGCAGTTCTGGATATAGTTCAAGTGGATGAGATCATTTCGCCATTTTCATCATCCCACACACGTTATACATACTGGGGATGACTTGAGCACATGTAGTCCCACTGACCTCATGCTGAGCTGCTAAACTCTTCCCACTGTGGTACCAATGTGTGAATGGCTCCAGCTACAACTAAATCCTAAGCTATACTCCAGCATGCTGGTGGCATAGCAACACCCTCGGGCTGGCAAGATAGGCCAGGACATTCTTGCTCTTTGTGCACTTGAGAGGTGCAAACCCAGACAGAGAGAATATTTCTGCCCTGGTCTCTAGATCTGCAGGTCTGTGGCATGAGGATGGCGTGCCGTGACCGAGGACAGCCTCTTGCCAAACAGAGTGCACACACTGCTGCCTCTGCTGCAATGTCCGCCTGATTCTCACACCGTATCAGTCTTGCACCATTGCCTGGGTGTGCAGAGAGCTGACCTGGGCTGTTAGTTTATCTGGGGAAGTACAATGGCTTTGGAGGCTTGGGCCTCCTGCTTGTCCGATGTGTTTCCACAGCTTAGTGTCAGCACTTGCTGAAGAACAAGCAACAATGTTTATGACATTTCTTAGCTATTTTATACCCAGAAAAACAAGCAGTTCTTAATAGTGTAGGATGAACTTGGCAGTCCTAAATCTTGCCTAACTATGCATTATTCTCATAGTCTTGGTTCAAAGCACAGTTTACTGTTAAGGTTCCTCTCTACATTCTACATCAAATCTTTCCTCTGCCTGATCTTAACTTTGCCTAACTTCAGTAATCTGGGATAAACATTTTGTATGTTCTGTGTGTCTGGCTTGTCTTGGAGAGAAATCTGCTTTTATGTTCAAGACATTTTAAAACAGCTGACTAGTTTCTGAGAAGGGGAAAAAAAAAATCAAACAAACACAATCTTTCATTTGAAAAGCTTAACTACCCCTGCTTTGGAGCAGAGACTTCAGATCTGGAGGCAGGGTATGGAGAGGTAAGTAGTTTGTCAGTAGCTCCCATAAAAGTGCTGCCCAAAATTGGTTGCCACTTAGCGAAGCGGTAATTTAATTCTTACCAGAGATTTTTGCAGTCCTAGCATTCACATTCGCCAAAGACCCTGACTGCACCAGCTCAAGCTAGGGAAGCTCAGCTGGAGGGAGAACAAGACCTTTCCCAGCTCTGCCGCTTGAGCATTTGAAATAAGAATGACGGAAGGAAACTTCTCCCACCTGTGCTCCAAACAACACAACTGCTGGGCCCAATCTGCCTGGAAAAGAGCAGTTTGTAGTCAAACAGATTAAAAATTAGTTCTGTGGCATAAATTGGACCAAGAACTGTAGAAAGGGGTGAGGACACTAACATGGATAGAGGCTGGTAAAGAGAGGGTGCAGAGACTAGCTGGGACAAGGAGCCATGGCTAGGCGAGAGACTAGTGCTGCAGGAGGGAAAACAGGGCTTCGTTCTCCATCAGCACAAGGACTGAGGCCTTGTCTTCCCAGATATACTTATTACCTGCTTCCAATCTCCTCTTGGCTTGTTAAGAGCTTCCCCTTGACTGCCTGGGACAGAGGGTGTATCACTGCTAAACGGTGAGAAATCCTTCCAACTCCCCTTAGCCCATGCTGGGAGCTCTCCCTCCAGGGCTCTGTGAAATACTGCCAGATCAGAAGCTGACGGATGACAGCCAGCAGGCAGGGCTACCTGGAGTTTGTGATCCTGGCATGTGTCAGCCTACCTACAGTCTGGAAACAGCTCCCTATGCCAGCCAGGAGCCATCTGAAAATTGCTGCAATTGTAAGTCTTCCAAAGCAATCTCTGCTATAATTTTCGTGTCTCTACAATAAATTGTAATATCCTACCTTTATATCTCTGCTGTTCCTCATAAGTAATTTTCTTGCAGGCTTGCATAGGGATTTGACCAAATAGATACTCTAGACAATTAAAAATGTGTATTCATATCTATTTAAATGCATAAAAATAACCTCTTTACTCCATGACTCTAGTGTTCATTCAAGTACAGACTTGAATTCAACTCACTTTTTAGGGGCCAGGCTTTTCAGTGTGCAATCCCAGGAGGAGGGTACACAGTACTGTGGTTTCAGAGCAGCTGGTTGTAAAGGACAAGATCTTCCGTATTTCTCCTGCACAGTAGCAGGAGACAGACACACGGCAATAATTAAAGTTATGCAGGAGTGACTACAGACATGACAGCTGTTAACTTAGATAAACTTTCTTGATGTTTGCTAATTTCAAATCAAAATATGTAACAAGATTTTCTGGATGAGTCAGATGGAGGTAAAAGATGTTGGTATTATCTCAAAGCCTTTTATGCATTCTAGTTAAAAACTGCTTCCCAGTAACACCGCTATAACCCCCACAAAAGGGTGAACTTCAGAGCCTTCCTTCAAGGTACAAGGATGTTTAACTATGCAACAATCAAACTGAGTCTATTAAAAATGTCTTTTATTATTTCTGTTAAGTATGACACCTGTTCTCCTCTATATGGGAAATTATTTCTCATAAACATTGGATTTTACAGCCACGTGAGACCCCATTTAAAACCAGCATGGATGCTCTGATGCCAGGAAATGTCACTTCCCTGAAAGAGGTTGTGGTGGGAAGGGACCTCTGGAGATCATCTGGTCCAATGCCCATGCTCAAGGAGGGTGACCTGGGACTCTGTCCAGTCATGCTCTAAATATCTCTGTGTCTGCAGACTCTACAACTTCTCCGGGAAACCTGTTCCAGGGCTCACTCACCCTCATACCAAAGAAGTGTTTCCTGATGTTCAGACAGGACCTCCTGTGATGCAGTTTGTGCCCACGGCCTCTGGTCCTGTCACTGGGCACACTGAGAGAAGTCTGGCTCCATCTTCTTTGCTACCCCCTCAGATATTTCTACATATTGATGAGATACTCCCGAGCCTTCTGTTCTCCAAGCTGAATAGTCACAGCTCTCTCAGCCTCCCCTCATCTATTAGATGCTCTGCATCCATACCCACCTTAGTGAGCCTTCACCAGTCTCCCTCCAGTACGTTCATGTCTCTTTTGTACTGGACAGCGCAAATCTGAACGCCGCACTCCAGGTGTGGCATCGCCAGTGCTTAGGAGAGGGAGACGACCACGTCCCTTGACCTGCTGGTAATGTTCCTCCTCTTCCGTGGTCATAAAAGACAAAGATGGACAGTTGCCACCATTGCTATAACTGATCACACGGTAGCTAGCATGGAATCCTGTCCTGCAGGGTGGCAGTCTGCAGTCTGGCCATTGGGACACCCCCTGTGCCAGAGGAGAATGTATGTAATAGGTACATTGAGCAGCCTCTGTTTAAATGTACTTGCCAAATACACCTCACCGTGGCACAGCGTAGTGGCACCACCAGCACAAGGTGTGGTCAGCTGGGGGAACTGAAAATACAAGAGGCTTTTGGCATAGAGTTCTCAGATTCACTCCTTGCTTTTAACTGGACAGATTTTTTTTCATCTTGCTGTGGTCTCTGCCAGCCTGTAACTATGACAAGAAATGTTTTTCCTCTCTTCTTTGAATGACCCAAGTGAGGGATGCTGTCAGCAAAAGCTGATGGACTGCAGCTGATGTGAGCCAAGAAGAAAGACTCTCTGATTACAGAAAAGAAAGCTTTTCCATAATGAGGAAATTATACCCTTTACACGAATATCTGCATAAAGGATTTTGTTTATTGCCCACATAAGCCAGCATGGTAACATCCTCATATTCTGGGTTGCTTTTTCAGGTGATGGAGTGATGGCAGTTGGAAAATCCATTATTAAAATTATTATAATATTATATTATTATAAATATATTAAAAACATTATATTTCCCTTCCTCCCAGCCACTTCACATCTTCCAGTACTTCCCTTGTCTTGAGAGGCAGAGCTGTCTGGGGATGCTTCTCCACTTTGCATTTACCCATGGAGAAAGATGACCGGCAGAGCAGGACTCATGCTTCTGTCTGGCCTACTGGAAGTGGTCCCTTAAGCAAAGGGGTTTCCTTCTCTCTTCAGGCCAGCTCAGACCTGCTGGGGTGCCCACAATACAGCCTCTCACGGTAAACTAGTTCTTGCCATTAATGTAAGTGCCCTCCAATGGAGATTGGTGCAATACACACCCACACAATGCCGTAGTGCAGATGGGGTTTCATGTTTCCTCCATAGGGCTAGACCTAGTCCCTTGTCCTGGTAATATCTGTATTATTCATTTCCTGCAGCAACCAAAAGAGCAGAAGCTGGTGTGTCTGTGATTCTGGAATCTAGCCACTTCATTTAACTCTGTGAGGAGGAACATTTTTGATAAGGAGGACCATAAGACCTCTGCTTATACCACTTTAAAAAAAGGGGTTGCTGCCCCAAATCCATACTATGAGCACAGGGGTTCCTTTTTGAGTGCCTTCTTCATGCTGAACAGGACAGCCACCAATGAAGGCTAGGTGGGAGTGGGCACCTTCTCTTTACATGACTCTCAGAGCTGGAATTTCAGTGTGACAGAGCCCTACCTCAGATGGAAATCACCTGAAATACTGAATTACGTGTGGAGGGTGCAAACTTGTCCCCTGACACCAAACAAATGAAATTGCTCACTATCTGGGTGTTACACCACTGGCTTCTCAGAGGGTTGCCTTTAGTGCACGAGTCACATTGTAAGACACTGAGATCACAGGATGAGACTCTGAGGTCTATCACATGAAGTCTCCTAGACTAAACCACGGGGTTGTGTAAGTCCAAGGCACTCCACTGGGGGAAATGAAATCTCACTGCTTTGAGCCATCTCAAGATCTGAGAGGACAGCTCTGCAGCAGTCAGCACATAATAGTTCAGGGGGAGGATGTATAACACAATAGTACACCTGGCTATAAAGCTGCAGTCATTTTGTTGCTTGATGGCTTCTTGACATGCATCCAGAAACAATGCTGATGGGCCCTGAGCTGGGCCAGCCATACTTTTCCGTGCTCCTGGAGGCAGGAAATGCACAGTAGCAGCTCAGAGAACTGGAGGTAGCTCTCATGGGTGCCTTGTGATAGCCACATGTACCCAGCCATGTTGCAGGGAGGCAGTGGGAGTGCGCTACACACCAGACCCCATCCCATCCCTTGCATTGCTGCACACACCTGCACCCACAAGGAGGGCAGCAGAGTTTCTGTAAAACCTGCCCCAATAGTTCTGCACCACTCAGGAATCCCCATCACCTTTAAATGCAGCAAATGCCACTCAGATGCCAAGTATTCATTTTGATAGGGATGCATTTTCATCAGTGAGGACAACGCTGGAAAACCTCTCTCCTTGTCACCGTGCCTGCAGCTCATTTGGGCAATGAGAGAGAACCGTGTCATTTCTCAGGGTGTGCCTCCAGGGCTGAGCAGGCCTACAGGCACAGAGCACGTGCTGAATGCACCAACCTGCCCAGCCCTTCAGCCCCAAGGAACATTTCTCTGTGTACTGCTCCCTGGACTCACAGATCGCCTCTGGTCCCTAAACTCTCCCTGCTGTCTTCACCGGAAGGACAAAGTGAAAAGACTCTGGTGACCAGCACACTTCAAAAATAGAAGTGCCCAAAAAAGGCTGCTCAGGTAATCCTCACTGTGCAGCTCTTTGAAATTATACCCGGGCATCACATACACCATGAGAGCAGAGGAAGGGTGATCTTTCCTGAATTTGGCTTTTCTTGTAAATAGGAGATTTCTTCCACCCCAAGGAGACAGGGGAAAGGTGATTGCTGTAGCCACTCCACAGCGTAAAACAGATCAGAGACTTACCTTCGGTCCTGAGGCATGTCTTCATGACTGAATTGCTGAAATTTCTGGCCCTGCTTCCACTCCCCACATTGCATGAGTGCCCACATCCCAACTGCTCCCTGGGAACAGCCTCTTAGATACCATCCTGGGAGACCGAGAGCTTGCACAGATGGAAGGAAGTGTGTGGGCAGACATGGAGTCAGAGCTTTGACGTGTGCCCTGCCCCTGCCTCCTGCAGAAGACACGGCTGTGGCTCTCTGCTTTCCCACCCTTGGGACTAGCTGAGGCAGGGAGTGCCATATTCAGCCACTCTACTCCGCGTTCTCCAGTAGACTTGGATGCTTGGTGCAGTCATCCCAAGCCCAAAAGAGCAGTGCAGTGGTTGTTTATCCACATGGAGATTACCCCAACATTTCTCCATGATCCACAGGGGATGGGGCAGCAGTTTCACGGAGGTGGGTGGACCACCTGTGATCCTGCAGCCCTCTTACAAGGGCTTTAGGCCCCAATGTATTTTTATGAAAGAAGGAATAAAAAATTAATTAATAAGGAAAATTCCCATCCTTGTCATAACATCCAAAACTCCCAAGAAACATTTTCCTAGAATCTAAAGGAAAACAAAAAGTGTAAAAGGTTACAAACCTTTAAATCTGAGTTTGGGCTGTAAGGAGGCCAAAAGCTAGCCAGACTGGAGTAGTTGGGAAGCCCTGCAGCCCTCGGAGAAAAGAGCACAAAGCTCCCATTCCCTCTACTGTACCAGAGCTGCCTTCTGACACTGTTTTCGGGAACTTGCCAGCTCATTTTCTAACTTGTTTGTGAGACATCAACAGCCTCAAATTACAGCAGTCTGAACAGCCCAGTAAATATTTACACAAACCTGCTGGTGATGGTTTGAGCTGACATGCGTTACCTTTTGTGTTGGGGGGAGGCTATATTTACAGCCAACCAGCTAATGAACATGATCCCAGCCATGGTTTAATACAGATGGCTCTTTCAGCATTTGCGGCTTTCAAGTTACAGAGAGCACAAACTTCAATAGCCTTCGTTAGAAGGCTCCGTCTCAGCTCTCTCCGTTTTGTTTACAACCAGTCTCTCTTTGTGCAGTCAAGGGTTGACTAATGTTCAGCTGTTTGCAGCCAGCAATGCGGTTGTGTAGGACAGGGCTTGTTTCTTGTCTTTTTTCCCTTTCTTTTTTTCTTTTTCTCTTTTGTTTTTTTTCTTTTGACACTGATGGCTTTTATTTTAAGATTACAATGAATGCAATTTCTGCAATGTAGGTTCATTTTTGTTTGAGTGGCATTTCTCCAGGCTGTCTCACAGGGCTGGAGCCTGGTGTGGAGGGACTGTGGAAGCGGAGAGGAAGCCGTGCCCAGATATGGACTATGGCTGTGGGGCTCGGTGGAGGGCTGGAAGCCGCCCCTTCCCAGGGCCACCCCTCAGAGAGACATTTTATTAACATCCAGGTCTCACTGGCAGCTCTGGTTGGATTCCAGTCTGCCCTAAGGAAGATGACTCAGAAACTTGAAGTTTATGCAATCAATATTTATTGTAACAGCACACTTTTTATATCTTCTTTTTCAGCCATAATCTAAACCATCAGCTGAAAGTCTCTCAGTGTTTTGCAGCTCTACATCAAAGAACTATTTTAGATAAATAAGATAGAAAAATAGAAGGGTGAGCAAATTAATGAAGGAAATGTAGACTGTTATTCTGACAATTATTTCACATTGGTTGGCTATGGTAGAAGCCCAGATAACCCTTTTCTTTACTGTCCTCACACTTACGAAACCCCAGACTCTTAGAAACTCACTGATTCAAGAGTACCTGTACTTAGTGAGTCAACACTCCCCAGTAGCAGACAGCCTGACAAATGCACTGTGGTTGATATGAGCTAATTTTAGACCAGACTGCACAATGCCAGAGCAGCAAACCTACACTCCTCTAAAATGAAATGCAGGTGAGGAATTCTGAACGATGAGACATGGCTGGTTTTAGAAAAATTTCTTGTTTCAGGCAAGGATCTTATGGGCTGGTGGAATCTAACGTGTCAGACAAAATCCCACCAAACCAAAGACGAACTCCGGTTTTCAAGTCACTGCACTCCTATGGAGATCTCTCTTGACAGCAGGTCTGACAAAGCACAGAAAATCTACTTGGTCAAATATCTCTCCCGAGAAAGAACAAAGGTACCAGCATCCTGAAAATATCTGACCTTTGCAAGCTTGGCCTTGGATGTTCCCTCACAAATCTGGTGAAAATACAATAAACTGATAGCTGAGAGAGATTTATGACTGCATACAGCTGATCCGAAATCATTAACGGAAAAGAAGGTCATCTTTTCAGGAGAAGAAATGGCCAATTCTCAAATGATGGCCTGCTCTTTACCTCCAAAACAAGAAGCTCTTCCCATGGAAAGTGTCACCATTTCACTGCGACCATTGATTGAAAGCACCTGATATTCCCAGGTGGTGCAAGATCCCATGGTATTGGGAACTGCCCTTAAGTTTTGAAGTAAAGACAGGTGAAAAGGCAGATGACAGCGGCTGGAGTAGGAACTTGATCTCAGTCTGCCCTTTCTGATAAAGGCCAGGCCTGTTCTTTTAAGCTCCATGCTGATCTAGACTCCAGTATCTATACTGAACATTTTGCTCCATCAAATCTCTTCCTGGCATGGTTACACAGAATGAGTATTACACCTCATGGAAGCAGCATCATTTAGTTAAACACTTTCAGAGAAGAAAAGCCTCGGAAACAACAGAGTTGTTTAGTGGTACTTTGACAAAACGTTTGTTACCAGAACACAGTCTGTTAAGAGCTGTTCACAGAATAACAGAGTTGCTGCCAAATATCCCAAAACAAAACTTTTAGGGGGAATTTTTGTTTTTAAATAAACATATTTCAAGTGAGATCTGGAGTTTCAGATTCTGGTTAAAAGGAAAAAGGCTGATTAAAACAAAATACTACCAAATGTTGTAAGGAAACTATTTGTCCCAAATAGAGCTGGTTATTTTTTCCTATCTTTTCTTGCTCATGAATCTTCAGCTTCATGTTTTCATTTACCTTGGTTAGGAAACACCAGATCTTGAGATCTGTCACAGAATAAGAAGTATGTCTTTGGGCCAGGCCTCCTGCAGCTCCTGCAGTGTCTATGTAGAGACTGCCTGCTTCACATTTCCCCCTGCCCTTTGTGTGTTATTTGTCTGTTTCAATTATAAATTCTCCAGGATAGGCAACTTATTGCTATGTACATCTGTCAGGCACCTGCCACACTCTTTTCCTTGCCTCTGGATGTTCTTCCAAAACAATAATTATTCAATGATGCGTGAGAATGAAGTGTCTCTGAAGGGAAAGTATGTGGTCCTAGGAGACCACGTCACCTATACTCACTTCTGTCTGCCAAAAGGAATTTGTTCCTGAGTTTGTAGGGGAGATGGTAATTGTGGCTGCTTATCTGAATTTGAGATGGATGCAGGGATATCCTGTGAGAAGGCTTCAAAATGTTTGTGAATGGTTGCATCCTATGAGACATTAGTGTAGATGGTGCTAGGGAGAAAAAAACAGGACTGTGGTGAGGAGACAGGACTGCACTAGAAGATGGTCTTTCAGCCTTTTTCTCATTCCACTGCTATTGTCCCTCTTTGGCTGGTGGTGTAGCTGATTGACACCTTCCCACTTTGCTTTTCTGAAGAAATATCCCATTTTGGGAAATCTCTAATTTGCTGACTTTCTCCCACCACTAGGGTTTGTACCAGAGGGTCTGTGGGCACTCCATATGAGATAACATCCCTCCCTGAACTCTTCCTGACACAGAGTGCTTGTTGACCACCCAGGCACGCTACAACATGCATGGGAATTATGTACCTGAGTGTTTATCCAGGCTGTACCCAGACATGTCACTCAGATGTATTAATTTTAGAATTACTGAGGAAACTGCTTGTGATCTGGAAAGTCCCTTCTCAGTCTTTGGAAAGAGCCCTGTGTTGTTAGGCAAGCAGTTCCTGGCATGAGACCAAGCAGAAATTTCCTGGGTTCAGATTATTCTAATACCTCATTCTAATGACAATGCACTAGTTCTCCATGTGTCTCTGGAAGTGGTCGAAAGTCATAAAGGAGATAATGCATCTCCTCCAAGGACATGTGCAAGGTCCAACCTCAACCAGCATAAGTTTGCTATGGAAGCCATGAGCCACTTCTGCTCCCGTTCCATTGTTGCTCTGGAGGGGCTGTGACCCGAACTTGCTGCACTGGGGATGTTCTCTTAGCCAGGTCTGGAAAAGGAAAACGGGAAGAAATCAGAGCCTAAAGCAATCCTGAGAGCAGTACTGAGCCAGGTGAAAGCCCAGTCTGTACCACACAAAAGAAAGCATAAGGACCCGGAAACCGAGCATTACACTTTTTCCATGAACAGAATTAAAAGTTTATGCAGGGATATCATTACTACTACTTATGGTTACAGTTGTTCAGCATATCATAAAAACTTGTGGAGTAATCCAGGGTGGAAGGATTCTGCTCATAGTGTAAACCAAAAAATAACTCATATAAAAAGTGCATTGACACAAAGATAAAACTCATGCAAGGATAGAGCGGGCTGTTGACACATGTTTCTCTATAACTAGAGCAGAGTCACTTAAAATCCAGGGATATTTTTGACATTTGATTTTATTCTTTCACATAATCTCCTTCTACAGCATTTGGACAGAACTGCTCCAAATTTTTTTATCAACTCTTTAATTCATCTTCATCACCATGTAAAAAAATAAGCCACCGAAGAAGGAACGTACTGAACCACAGTGATGACAATTCTGCTTGGCTGAGCTGAAATGGACAACATGCGTGTCCCAGATGGCTTCAAAAAGAATACATTCTGATTAAGGAGCAGTGGGAACATTTTCCAAGGACATTTGGGTGCCTTTTATAGATTTATAAGGCAGATGCTGCTCCTTAAAAGCATCTGCCTCACAGACCTTCTTTTCCCCTATACTCACATGGTTTTCCCCCGTACTCCTAGGGATTAAAGTTCTGTGAAATGGTGAGTCTGTTGTGGTTTCACGTACATGCTAAGCCCAGTTTTGCCACCTTCAGAATGAATGATACCCTTGGTGAAGAGCTTAAAGAGGAGGGGGTTGGCTCCTCACCTCACAGAGGATCTGGGAATGGGAAGATGCCAGAAAAGAGTGAGATCTGGTGGAAATGGCTCTCCTGTATTCATACACAGAACCTAGAGTCCCTCTATGAACAGAAGAGGGACTGTTCAAAATTCTCCACCACTGTTGCAGGATTGCTGTTTCACATTTTATGAGATCCATTATCTTCTATATTTGATCAGGCTCTGTTCTTGTCTGAGATTAAGTAACCACCCACCTAAGAAGCTGACCAGCTCCTGAAATGTATGGGCCTTTAACACCCCTGCAGAGTATCTAGGGAAAGGTCTGACGTGCAGCCACAAATACCCTGTTGAGAGCATTTCCAGCACACAGACCACAAGACTGGAGTGGTTCTCCAGGGCCTTCTTGGTACACTGGCCTTGAGGGAACCTCTAAGCAATGACAGAAAGCCAAGGCAGTCTTATGAAAATACTTAACTCCTCCACAGCACAGTGCATTTATAGCTGCTCAAAACACATAAATGTTGCTGTCTCTGTTTTTCTTGGACACATCAACTTTTTATTGTCTGGGGATTTACACTGCAGTGCAACGCAATGCCTTGTGAGCCCTGCAGGATCAGGGTGCAGTGCAGGAGGTCAGAGGGAATAAGCTTGTAGTAATAACCATGGGATAACTCTGCAACTCTCCATTTTACAGCCCAAAGCAACACACACAGCTCTTACTGATGATGGAAAAGCAATTGTTTGAGTCCCCCTTTTGGGTGCCAGAGCAGTTCTGTTGGGGCAGAACATGCTAAGTGAGGAAACCTCTCATCCCTGGGGATCCTATCTACAGCCACCCTCAGTGGGGTGGCCAAGGGACTGGCAAGCACTGCGAGAGCATCACAGGAGTCAGCGTTGCAGCACATGTAACTTAACCTAAGGCGTTAGGAGCCAAATCACAAAGAGTGAAGGGTCGCAGAGCAGATCAGTTTGGAAGACGGGTTAAAGATCGCCTGTTCAGCCCACCAAGGCACATTACCTTCCCATCTGTGTGCTTCAGCTGAGGAGAGACAGCTCGCAGGGCCCATCAGCAGCAGTGCAGCACGCAGCAGCCTTGCATCTGAAGAACGTGGCTGCGCTTGCTGAGACTGCCGAGGACTCAGTAATCTGCGAACCAAGACTCAGTGACGACAGCTTCCCGTGGACACTTGTCAGGCACAGGCACATTTTTGTGTATTTATGGACACTAGTGTGGGTCTCGTCTCAGGAAGGACCCAGCATTGCTGTGGCGGGGACACCAAGTGCTTGGCAGAATGCATTGGAGAGAGTGAAATAGTGTCTGTCAGTGCCCAGCTTCGCCCTGGCTGCAGCAATTTAGCAAACGTTCCTGTTTTGAACATCAGGCACGCTCACCAATACTCTTGTACCCTTGAATTTCAAATAGACTGGGAGCATCGGATGTCTCAAAAGAAGAAATTGCTGTAAATATAATAGTCTTTCTGCTCTAAAAGTCACACAGAAAACCATGCAAGCATCTGTATTTAATCTGCACATCAGTCTGACAGACTGATTAAAAAAACCCAAAACATAAAATGAATAACATTGTTTTGCCTGAAGAATATTCATGTGATCAAAGAGTGGATGTTTAAGTCAAGTGCAGGGGTCAACTGGTACCAAATTCCAGAGATTGGTACTGGCAGATTGGGACGATCCAGTTTTACTTTTTCAGGTCCTTTTCCAGTCCTACTACCCATCTAGCAAAAAAAGGGTATGCTGTTCCTCTCAATGTTTTTTTACTCATAAGAGCACAAATTTAGCCATTTGATCCCAACTCAGAGCTACTGGGTTCATTCCCACTTCTGCAGAGACCTCCCCTGTGACTTTGCATGTTCCAGTTGGGCTCTGCAGCTGCTGGAGACGGTGCCCCACCGTGGTGCCACGCCATACTTTGGAAAGTCTGCGTCTTGTTAGGAAGCAGTGGGGCTGGTTATGCCACATGGATGCTGGTGTAGCACTCCCTGTGCCCTGTGGTCCTGTCTCCAGTTTCTCTGTGCTATAGCCACAACACAGGTCAGAGGAATATTCCTCAGAACAAGGCACAGCTACACAGGACAGCAAACTCATGACTTCGCCCTCAACAGTACTGTTTCTTACGTCTAAAAAAGAGATGGGTTTATACTTCTGTGTCCCAAGGCGGCTCCGGGACCTTTTCGGAGGTGGTTGTTGGCTCTGAATGAACTGTTTCTGAACGGCCCCTTAAAAATGGACACATGTACCTGTGGAAGCTCCCCCTGTTAATGTTCTCTAGCCAAGGCTGATGGTAGCTTGTAATGGCTGCCTACAGGATATGGCAAAACTCTTCCCAGAGAAATATTCCTTGCCTTTCCCAGCCTTTCATCCTTGCCTTACAACTAACTCTTACACAGGCATGAATTCCAGTTAGAGATGAGCATTCGCCTTTCAAGCTAAGAGGGAGGACTACCACCTGTGGAAACTGTTGCCTTAAAGATAGCAGTGTGTGCTGTTGGTGGGACACCTTGGAGCTGCCTGGGGTGGTGCTTGGTAGATGCAGAAAGCCTGGGGGCACACTCAGCCTGCTGGGACAGCTGGAGGTTACTTCTGTCCTCCCGTACAAGGCAACTGTGGTTTTTCTTTTACTTTTTTATTTTTTAGAGTGGGGAGGAGGTAGGAGTGCTTCCTGCAGTTTTTCTTGACGGTTGAATTTTACACAGTTGAAGCAAGAAAGTCTGTTTATGTTGCAGTTCCACTTCTTACAGCCCCGTCCCAGACTTATTCCCATTGCTTCACCATGTGCTGTTGTTTTAATGGCCCCTTCTAAGTTAAGACAACCTCTGAGGAATTGACCTCAACAAGTGACTGCAAGGAGGTCACTACTTTCCTCTGCTACTTTCAGTCTCACCTCTCCATAAAATACAACCTCCGATGTTTCCTCTAGAAACTCCTTAGGGCAGGAACAAACTCCTGTTCTTTGCACAGCATTGGGCAACACAAGACCGGGGCCACCTGGGGCAGCTGTCTGCAACACAACACAAATAATGGAGGTTTCATTACCAGGGCAAGAGGGCAGAGTTTTCCCCTGAGCATCCACAATCTCTGGTCTGGTGTTGCAGCACCCAGCAAGCAGCTTGAAGCTGTGGACAATGTGATTTAATCTAATTCCCTCTGAGGACAAGACTGCTGCCACGGATGATGGGAGCAGGAGTTTGAACTTGCTGAGTTCAGGGGATTCCCTTCCCTTCCTGGACCTCCTTTGTCTAGGTGGCAGCAGCGTATTTTTATGAATTGGAAAAGTCCCAGGGCAGCCCAGTCTCCAGCTCCTGCCTTGCCCGAGGCTCATTTTCGGCGCAGAGGAGGAAGAGGTCACGGAGGGAAGGGGGTGCTGCCGTGGGCTGCTGACACACAAAACACAGCAAATTTCCACCCGCCCGGGGCTCGCCAAAGGAACTGCTTGAATCAGGAAATTGGGCAATGTGTGGAAACACGCTTCCCCCTCGCTCCACATTTCTGAACAGAGTTGT
The DNA here is from genome assembly GCA_013398855.1 of Mohoua ochrocephala. Lineage (NCBI taxonomy): Eukaryota > Metazoa > Chordata > Aves > Passeriformes > Acanthizidae > Mohoua > Mohoua ochrocephala. The sequence goes on along the minus strand of VZTA01000124.1, from coordinate 154,329 downwards.
CACAACTCTTTCTTTTTAAACTCCTTCGCTTTCTCCCTGCTCTGTCTAAGGCACCTCTTCCTCTCCAGGAGAGAAACAGCAAGGCATGTGGGAACTCCACAACCTTGAAGCAACCAGAACGGGCTGAATTCAGGAAAGTCAGTAATTTCTCTCCTGAAGGATGCAGAGAGCAGAGAACTGAGCCCTCAGGCACTGCTCAGGGCCCTTCCCACAACAGAGGTGCTGTTCCCACCACATCTGAGAGCCACTCTTGCCAGGTACAGTCAAGCCCCTGGCCATTAATAACTAGAGTGAGCTGTTTCATGCCAACTTCAAACATTTGTCCTCCATCTGACCTGGAACTAAAGCAGTACCTTTCCCAAGTGTCTGGGGGAGCAGGAATACAGAAGAGTTTTGTCAGAGCTGCAAAAACCCACATTCGTATTCCTGTGCTGCTGGCTCTGGGGCAGTGTCTTTCTCTGAAATTACTCCTTACCGGAGAAATCAAGGATTTCTACCTGGACTTCCCACTACCACCATCAGCATCATAGCCAACCACAAGCAAGCAAAATGAGAAGCTTCCTCTTCCTCCCTATCACCACAGCAGTCACAGCATCTCATAGTTAGAAGGATGGGGAAATTCTCATCTGAAGGTGTTTCACAGATGAGGAAAGACAAGAGGTTGAAAACTGAAAGCTGAACCTGAGCCTTCTTGGTTAGTTGTGCCATACTGGATGTCTCTTCATGGAGGAGAGGAGGACAGCATGCTTCCATTCCTGGGAGAAAACCTGGAATACAAAACTAGCAGGAGTCACTGATTATTTTCAAGAGCATCAGCAGGCAAGGCTTGAAAGTGAACATAAATCTTGTCTCCCTTCAAACTTTTTGGAATCTCTGCTACCCACCTTTCTCTCCAGACCTCAGCCCCTGCCCTCCACAACATCCTGAGCAAACAACTGATCTTTCCTGTGCAGTGAGTCACGGGATGGAGCACAATAGGGAATACGCAGCAATGGATCAGGAAATGTTTCATGTAAGATGAGGGAAGGAGGAAAGCAGGGCAAAAGTGAAAGGTAGAAAGAAAAGCATCAAGTAATACAGAGAATCTCTGACTCAACTGGAGATTGAAGAGAAGACCCTGCAAAGAAATAATAACCGAAAGCAATGGAAATGCATTGGGAAGTGTTGAAGTGCTGCAATGGAGTGACGGAGGACAGTGGGAGAGCAGTTACACAATGCTGTGAGGTCTTTGTGGGCAGAGGGTGAGGGCACTCAGGGCAGATACAGGGTGAGGCAGGACTGTGCAGATGAGCAATGGCCAGGGTAGCAGGGCAGCCAGCAGGCAGGCAGGCAAAGCTGCTCACTGGATGGAGTGAAGGATCAAGCATCTTCCTTGGTAGGGAGTTGGCTGAGCACTCCCCATAACAAGGATTCCTATCTTTTTCCTGAACACTTTCAAAAGTAGTGATTCCACTTCAGACAATGATGGATGTTGTCAAAGAAAGGGATCAGAACCCAGAGAAACAGACCTGTATCCAGCAAAGAAGTCAAGGCATGCCATGTGAAGATAAAAGATCTTCTTTGCCATATGTGTTACACAGTTATTTACACCTGTTCAAAGGGGCAGCAAATACCACTGAAATCAAACAGCACTTTGGACTGGTAGCATTTTATGTACATCCCACTTAGCCATTTTGAGCTGGCACAGATGACAACCACCAAGGCTGCACAACAGAGGATTAGAAAATCCCTTCTGGTGCCCAAGGGGAATCTCCCCAGGACAAGAGTCCTCCTGATATGCCTGCCCGTGAGATAGGGGTATTTCGTGTAGTCAGGAAAAGTAATGACCCATTTAACACCACTCGGTGCTGGCCAAGGGAGCAGTGAGCTGGATGGCTGCTGTTCTGCCCAGCACTGCTGCCTCATCCTCCCAGCCCCCGTCTGCCACACCGTGTGTATCTGTGTGCTTTATCTGCCACGTGTCTGGGTGCCAACAGCCAGACCTTCAGCCACAGCAAATCAGCGCTGCTCTGCTGAAATCCACCAGCCTAGGGAGCTATTCCAGCTCACCCAGGATGAGGCCTCTGGAGCGCCGAGAGGAAGAGCTGTCTTTGTTCCCTATCTATGTCCTGATTAGTACATTCTGACCTGACCCCTGACTTGGTCTCTAAATGCAGATGAAGTACAAATAATAGCGTTGCTGGATTGGTTATCAGCAGCTCACTCAGGGATGCACAGAAGTCTTCTGGACTTTGCCCTCTTGCTTTAAACCAAATGTGTGTCAAGCAGGGATCACCCTGGGATAATTCCAGTGTTGCTGCTACTGTGCTAATGTACAGTGCTGCAACACAGCCACAGTCCCTGCAGCCCCATAATCACAAAAAAAAACAACCCCACACAAATTCAGTCCCACCATGGGAATAAGTGACAGAATAAACCCAAGGAAAATAACATCTTGCAGAAATTAAAAGCAAAAACAATTAAAGTCCAGAACAGCAAACTTTCCAAATTGTCTCTTTCTCATTCATCTTTCTCCTAAAATGCAAATACAAAACTGCAATTCGTTGAATTTTGGAAAATGACTGTATGTGTGGATTTGGACTTTTAAGCCCAGATTTTCTGCATATTTTTTTTTATACCTAGTTTGTATCAAGGTGGGTCCATTGACACACAGGGAGCTGCTGACAGCTCGCACCAGGACACCTGAAGCAGCCACCACATCCTTCTGGATCACCCAAGGTGGTGCTCACTTTTGCATCCAGGCAGTGGCACAGCAGGAATCAGCAAGGGTGTAAACCTAGGGCTGCAGCTGGTGACTCTGGCACTAAGAGGTGAACAACCTCAACTCACCCACCTCTGCCTTTTTTCCTGCACTGGGGCTGTCCTCTAATTGCCCTCAGGGCAATGGGCTGTTCCTCAGCAAGCCTCCACTCGGGCCCCACAGGGAGTTTGCAACCTTCTAAGTGCTAAGACCTCATCCCCTCACTTCTGTTTGGAGAGTGTGGGCTTTCCACTAGGCCAAAACAGAGAAAAAGGGCAGACGAGTCCAAGCAGAACTATGTTTAAGTGATAAATCTGGCTCCATATTGCTCCAAGTTAAGGTATTTGGAACTAGGAGCTGTGGTTCAAGCCCATCTCTAATTCCTTTAAAAATACGTGACACAATCTCATGAGTCTTTCATGCTAAACACCACTCTCAGGGCTTTCATTTAATGGCTTTTCTTTCCTGCTCACAGCTCCCTCTCATCTCTGCAGCTTTTCACTGTGCAGTGCCAGAGCCATAAAGATCGCACTATAAAGGGGCCCCCCAGCCTTTATCTTGCATATCACGACATCGTGATTCAAATGTTACAGTGCTGCAACACAAATGTAACATCAATGTACATCCCATAACAGGCCCTAATCTGTCCCAGATTTGGTTCAGTGCTCACTTGCTCAGATCTCCTTGGACCACACATCGTGTGCCACTGTTTGTGTTCAGCATAAACGAAGCATCAGTGTGGAAATCTCATCAGCACAACAACAGTATGGTCAGATCAAGAGGAGCTAGCAGGAAGCCACTCTGTATCTTTCCAGAAGAACTTGCCAATGAGAGAGTTTTACACTCATCATACCCTACCTCAGAGGTTCTGGGGCTCCAGTTTGCAAACCCAGCGCAGCACAGCGGGGGTTGTATTCCCAGCCACTGCTGAGGGATGCCTGGCCTTGCATGGAGTGGCCAGATCATGGGAGATCTCACAGACCGGGCCTGAGCTGATCCCACTGCTGCTTCAGCCACTTGAGAGCCCAGGGCTGGAGTCATCCCTGGAGAGCAGCAGCAGGAGCCTCCAGGCCCAGCACCGCCTTCCCGGGAACGTGGCAGGCACCCTCCATCCAGCTGCCACCTGAGCCCCTTTTCCAATTTGTTGCTAAACTGTCCTTTCGACAGGAGAGAGCTGTGAGCCATTCCCAGGTGAACTCTTTCTTGTCCTCACCTCCTTCGTCGATTGTAGGGAAACCGATAACAGTCAGCACATCCTCTCCTGCATTCTCATGCATTGTTCATTTTATTGGGAGCAAAACTCTTTCTGTGCAAAATATTGCAAAGGCAAGATGAACATCAGGTGTATATTCATATTTAAATCAATGAATATTACAGACAAGGAAATAAAATTAAAAAACAAAACAACAAACCCTCCATCTTGATCACAGCTGCTGTGAAAGCCACTCAGCAGTGCTGGAAAGCTTCCTCTCGTCCAAGTATTGATCGCTGGAAACATTCCCTGCTCATGACATTCAGTTTTGAAAGGGCGAATGCTTTGAAAATACAATAGACTGAACAATTTTTCTTTCTTTTCTTCATCCTCCTTCTGGACTAAATGGAGTTTGACAATTTTTTTTTAAATAAAACAACATGAAGTCCACAGTATAGCTATATGTTGCATTATGCGGTTATATATTTGTCCTGCCCTGCACATTTAGTGCTCAGGCAATACTCAATATCACTAAGATAAATCCAGAGCAACCACATTACTCTCCCGTGGCTTTGAGATGACCCTGTGTGTGGTTTGCCCATCTAACAAGAGACGCAAACCATGTGTTTGAGCAAAAACATGCTGAATCAGGGAGGATTATGTTATTGTTAGGAATAAGAAATTGTGTTGTGGAAATACAGCCCGGACACCCTCATGCCCTCCTGGTAGTCCCTATCCTATGTACTTGCATAACTTCTTGTCTCAAAACACTGTGTGATTCCAAAGGCTCTGGAAGCTTTGGGACAAACATGGACTTGCTAATGTTGGTTTTGCAAACATCACGCAAAGATGGCTGGTTTTTTCACACAAAACTGGATAAAACAAACTAAGTTTACCTGTTGTCAGATATCGTCAGAATAACTAAGTTTTATTCAAAGTTTAGTTTTTCATGTGGTAAGTCGACTGTCTGTGTTTAAACATGAGGTTCACTTGCAAACGATGCAGAGTGAGATCCCCGAAGTGAATGATCACACACATCGGTGGACAACACTTTGGGCAGGGGATGCCAGAGTGGGAGAACTCCGTCCTTATGGACAAAAAGCCATGGAACTCCTCAATGTATCAACCAGGTACCATTGCCTGGGACACTGCACAAGGAGAACTGCCTGCTGCATTGGCAGTAAGAGCTGAAGAGAGTGTTCGTGGCCCACCAGGAACATCTGGTGTGTCAATTAGCATCAGCATTTGGGCTTCCCAAATATTACTGTATGTATGCAATTGCCTGTGGAGAAAGAAGAAAGCCAAATGTTCGTGGCTAATTCCACATGCTGGAATTACCTTTCACATTGTTGCGTCTTTTACGTTTCTTATGTCTTTTGCAGCTTTAGGTCCTCTTGTTTATGATTTGGTTTCCTAGAGAAATTTAAACTCCTAATCTCTTTGGAACAGGAATTTTGGGGTTTGGGGATTCATCAAGACACCGTATCTTTCTAATGAAGGTTAATCTGACCAATTTGACTATCCAGATGCAGAAATTTCAGCTCCCTTGCCCCCTCTCCCACACACGTAGAAGAGCAGCTGATTTGGAGACAGGTTGGTCAGCTCAAGTGAGGGCCAAGGCCAGCAGCTCCAGGGAAACTGTAGCCTTGGGTAGGGTCCGTGCCCCTCTCTGCCACGCAATCAGAGCCCTTGACCAGGGCGTGCCTCAGTCCAAGAGATGGCAGCTTCTGGTCAAGAAACGCCGAAGCTCTCTCCACTGCTGTTCTCCAAAGGAAGTGCCTCTGCTTATTCTTTCGGATATGGGGTTTTGATATACCCCAGTGTAGAGGAGAAGGATGTATAGGAAATTAGGTATATTACATCCTTTGAGTAATTTAAAGTCTCCTGCCAATTTTAGGTTCCACTGTCCTCCTTTCCCCTCTAGCAGGAGGATTAATCTTTCTTTCTGCAACCCTGTGAGGACCAGCACTCATTTTCCAAACCTATACCTCAGCCCCAGCTGGGCTTTAACAGCTATCTAAGTAATTGGGGCACCAGTTTGCTAGCTCAAAAATAATTATTTTCTGCTGTACAAAAATTAAAAGTTTCCATTTTCTGAGAAAATTAAAGAAAATAGACTAAGCTGTCTTTAGGCTATGGGCAATGTGGATAGCCTATTGAATGTTATGGAAACTCTTTAAAGGAAAGCATTGTTTCCAACTGAAAACTCAAATGTCTCCATTCAAAAATGATCACAGGGAATTTTCTTCTCTAAAAGCTAGATTCTTCTCTGAAAAACTAATGCAGATTAATTGAATTCACGTTCAGAAATAGCTCCAGACCCCACCTCCCAGCACAACTGCCTCTATGGCTATTTTCTTGCCATCTGAAATCTTTTGCCACCTCCAGCTCTCGGTTATAAAATCCCCACCCTGAGAACGCATTTGAGGGAGGTTGCATTATCAGGGTGGAGATACACGTGTTTTGCCGTAGGTTGATCCCCAGCTCTGTGATTTGCTGCTTGTATCCACCCCCCAGCTCTCTTCAAGGACTCCCAAGCTGATCCTGCTGTTGTGGACTTGGAAACTCCTGGTCTCTTCTCTGCCACCATTTTGGTTGGCCATCCCATTTGTCCACTGGGGTGAGGCTGCAGGTGCCAGACACAGGGAGCAGATACGGAGCAGGTAATCCTGTGAATGCTGAAGGTCTCTCTTGTGCTTCTCAAGCCCTCATGCCAGAGAAAAGGGCCATCTGTGGATTTTGGCACATATTGAGTTCAGGCCTCGATTCCTTTCTACATGGAGGTTTTTATCTAACCCAGAGCAATAAAAAACTGTCAGATTAAGCATGGCCATGCAAATGTTACTGTACTCACATTGTAAACGCTCCCTTTTATGTGGGTGCCCTCTGAAACAAGGCAACCCTTCCCGGCCCTCAGTTATGCTCAGCCCTGCTCTAATCACCCTGTTTCGGATGTGCAGCTTGCTGTGAAAGACAAATGACAGCAGCTATTAAACTCTGTCTTGTTGTGAGCGTGCCCAGCGGTAATATTGCAATTACAGACAGGACAGCAGTTTGCCGGGGACTGAGGGCTAGGCAAGGACGGCTGATCTCCAGTAGCACTGCACACCTGGCACCTGCAGATCAGCCCAGACCACCTTCCAAAGGGGTCTGCCAGGGCTGTGCAGGCGTACAAGCGAGGGCTCACCAGTGCTCACGCCATGCCAGGATGGCGGAGAGCCCCGAGAAGAGCCAGGAGGCCCCCACAACTGGAACACATCTTCATTCATGGAGCTGAGTCACGGTGTAGCTGATGGGCAGAGGTGGGGAGGGTCCACAACTCCCCTTGCTCCCTGCAGCATATCCATCACTGCCCTGGGAGGGCTTGGATGTGACCTGCGTCCCGGAGAGCCAGGGTGAGTCAGGCAGGCAGGAGACGCAGAGGAGCGTTTCAGCGACATCTGAATGTTGTGTGAGGTGGGCACCGCCCTGTGAGGGCAGATTGCACGGTGACAGCACCACTCTGCACTCCCTGCAGCAGTGGAGTGAGTGCCTCGACAGACACCCAGGAACACTCAGGGACACTCAATGGCACCCAGGGACATGTCCAGGCTGGGCTGCAAAGCTGCCAAAGGCATCAGGATGCCTAGTCTCCATTAGAACTCTTTCAGTCATTTCTGAAAAGGTTTGCCTTCCTGAAAAAGAGGCTTTCTGTATTGGCAAGGTGTTAGCAGGGATTCTTGAGCGAGAATAAATAAATGCTGCCAGGAACTGTAAATTAAAAGTGATAATTGGAAGAGATATATTGGAGCATATTTGCCACATACCCACTTGCTCACCTGCTCTTCATCAACACAGTTCAACATCCTAGACTCAGTTAGGGGAAAAAAAAAAAAGATAAAATGCTTTTTAATCCCCACTCCCAGCCCCCTGCCTGATACTTGGATGCTAATCAGGATGAAGCCAGAGTAAACCAAGGGCAGCCACAGAGGCAGGCAGATGCCTCACTCGTGGGCACGCTGAACCACATGCTCTCCTCAAACCACATCCCACAGAGCACTGAGAGCACCCTAACCACACCTGAGCCCCTTCTGCTCCCACTGCCAGTGCTCGGCGTCTGCCGGGGCTGCAGCCCCTGTACGCAACACACAGGGCGCATTCATCTTGGGTTCACCGCAGGGACTCACATATTTAATCTGAAGGAGTCCTTGGCCTCTGGCAGTCAGGAGTGTCAAGGTTGCTGCTGCCACAGAGATGGATGCAGGTGAGCAATCAGCATGATGGGGCTGAATAAATAAATTAATGGGAATCTCGTATCCATAAAATAAAGGGAAATAAAACATAGGTTAGCTTTGACAAAGGTCACCGTTTTGCAAGAAGGCAGTCTCCAGAACGGCTGCGTGGAACTTAGCAAGCACTCAATAGGGTTTGGAAAAGAAATTAATTAAATGATTTCCCACCCACTGTAAGTTGAATTGTTGCAAATCTGGATGTGGCAAATCTTTCCATGATACAGAGCTATTGCACTGTAGTTCACGGGGCTGCATAGGCATTGACCGCTAGCAGATTTCATTTGTAAACTACCTGAAGGCAGAATCCAACAACTACATTTATTTATACACCAAATGAGAATTGCCTTTTGCCTGGCTTTTCTGCAGAAAATAATTTGATATTAAAAAGAAGCAATATATCTTATTTCTTTAGAAAGGAGACTGTGTTTATACACATAATGAAAGAGAAATTGCGAATGCTTAGGAAAACAGATGGGTAGATATCAGCAAAAGATAATAGCAGGGATTAAAGATGAAAACTATGAAAAATATTAATTAGATAATTTCCTCAACAAAAGACATCAAACTGTACCAATATGGGGAGTGTATGGTGGTAATGATTTGCATTGTGATACGATCACAGTGTCCCAGTAAGGGATTAGGGCTTCACTGTGTCAGTGCTGCAAAAGCCTATCTTTGTGAGGCAGCTTCAGATCTCCTAATGAAAGCAGCTATGCGGTGATAAATGGCATTATGTGCTTGCAAGGTTATTGTTACCTCAAGGTCACTGTTGTCACTTCCCTCTCCCTCTCATCATGAAAGCCAATGCTATTAAAACTCAATCACGGTAATAGCAAGGGAGCTTGCTAACACACAAAACGTGCGTTAGAGAGACCCTTTGCTGGGGCAAAGCCAGGATTAAGATTTTAACTTTACAAGATGTTGTGTGTGAACATCACGGCAATGACACACCCATAGCTTCCCTTGAAAATTTGCCACTGGATGGGTGCACATTTCACACCTGCAGCAGAGTATTTTGGAGACATTTTCCCCCACAGATGCTGTGCCGGCTGTGCTGATGTCCATCTGCTCTCGCTCTCTAGCCAGCAGGTCATGGGGACTTTGTGCTGTCCCCAGCCCTGTGAGCCACTCAGGGGTAAGCACACCTTCAGGGCAGCTGTCCTGGCAGCGTTGAGTCCTTGGCATCTTATCAGGTGCTCAGGGATGCTCAATGGCTCGGCCATGGCCAGTCGGTCCAGTGCTAAAGCCCGGGCGGATTCGACAGTCACTCTTCTATTAGAAGTCTCCTCATTGCGCTGCCAGCATGTTCCCCTGATTCTCCTTTTCTGTTGGGAAAATTTCCATCTCCTGTTTTCATGGGCGACCACACATTTGACCGTTTCCTGAGACATATGGGTCAGATCCTGTTACAGTTATACCAGGCTGGGTAGGGCTGGAGCAAACAGGGTACAGAGGGAATCCTGCAGCTCGAGGCTGGAGGACAACTGAGTTCTGTCTGGAATGAAAGCATTGAGAATTTTTTTTAAAATTGCAACTAATTAAAATTTAAAATTAGTTGACAATTTGACAGATACTGACACATGGATCTCAAAGCAGGAAGTTATTTTCAGTCATTTGTATGTCTGAATGCAGGGGCTGCTTCTCCATGTACTGTGCTAACCAGAAAATCTGATTAATTGAATGATGGTAACTGAGTCTGGAAAATGAAGGCATTCATCAACAAATCTCAAGTATTTATTGTTGCACAAAAACAAAGGTAATACAAAGACTGCTATATATTACTGATCAATATTCTAGCTATACAGTTTTTTTCTGAAATGGATGACAAAATGCCTTTTGTCTTAACCTGCTTATGCTATCACAACAAGCTGTTTGGAGCAGTGAGACATGTTTTATTGGAATTAAAAAATCATAAAATTGCATAATATGGAGATGAGATGCTGTGAACCAAATTCTCACTCATGAAAACGTTAGCTGATGACTGAAATCAAGTAAGAGTTTGTTCCACTAGAACCAGTAGGACAGAGGAGAAATTGCTGCCCAGGGCTTGCTCTACAAGTGAGTATTAACAGCTTGCATACATCTGAGGCGTGGATCTCAAATCCTTGCCATGTGGTAGCCCATTCTTGTGCAAAGGGGGCCTGTGTTGGGGACCCTTACAGCTTTTAGGAAGTTGAGCTACCTCAGATGAACACAGCTCTGGACTCCTCCACGGCACCAATTACTTTTGTGACTCTGCAGTTTTGAAGGGAGAAGAACTCCAGGTGCCTAGATGCTCCCAAGTGATCCTGTACAACCTTTGCAGAGCAAAGGATACTGCTACCTTGGAATGAGCCAAAGCACACACAGGTAAAGGAATGAGACCTGAGGTGTTTTGCCAAGGTCAGCTCCAAGTCTAGTGACCCTTGGCTTCCCATCACAACTATCATGCAAGCAATAAAACAGAATCTAAAATCCCGTGTCTGGTCTCATTCCCTCTGCTCTGCTCCCAGTGACGTCTGTTCAGAACCTGCAAAGATTTTATCAAATTTTTTCAGAAAAGAAAGCAAACAGTAGTCTTCATTTTTCCCCATGTCAGAAAAAGCAAAAAGGTATTTTAATGACCATTGATAGCTTAAAATCTTGAGGTAGTCTTTGTGCCACTAAAAAAATGGGTGCAGTGATAAGCAGAAGACATTACATAAAAAAAACATCACCTGCAACTCTCCTTCAGAGATGCACCACATCAATACCCAGGCACCACAGATTTCACAAAGAGAAGGTTGTGTGTCTCATATTGAACACTCTGCAGCAAGTGGGTATAGCAGGAAAGGAAAGACAGATCTGTAGCTCAGTGTTGGTGGCCAGACTTTCAATAACCTATGCACACAAGGTTTCATGACACCATCTCTTCTGCATGCATGAGAGAGAAGTGTTTTTAAAAAATGAAAATCAAACTTATTGGAGACTACTGGACCTTTACGTGAACACATAATATATATCAGAACATTGCTACTTAATATTTAAAATTATTTGCATTGTAATAGCAGGATTTATGAGTGATACATTCAGCTGTCAGTGTGCATAAACCTGTATTGATTAAAATAATATCTAAAATTCACTATGGAGGTGCACTCTTACCCCTGGGGATTAATAACCATTTGAGAGTCGGGGATGGCTCAAGATGCAGTCAAGGACCATTAACCCCACTTTGTCATTAATACCCAGAAAATGTTCTGTACCAAGGTCGTTATTGCTGTTGTAAACTCTAAATGAAAAATTACATAGCTGTATGGATTTTTTTGTTATAGCTGACGCAGACTCAGTTGGTGTGTACAAAGCCTGACCCAAGCATTAAGACCGCTCTGGAGTCCCTCAGGTTTGCCTGAACCATTTCCTCAACATTTTGCTTTGCCTTTAATTAGGCACTCTTCAGCCTCTTTTTCCTACTTGTGTCACGCCCGAGTGAAAGGAGCATTTCTTAATAGTAACTAACATCTAAAGTAATTCCTCACAACTTTGAAGGCGAGATGCATTTTCAATATTCTTTTGAAAGAAAACTCCGTTGAGAATTCCTTAGTTTATTTCTTTTCAGATGCCCAGGTCTCAATTTAGAAGCTCCTCTGTTTGCTTCACATCACAGAGAGGTGTATATTTTGCTAGCAGGAAGGATAGGGTAGTCACAGCCTGTTAGCAAAATATACACCTCTGTAACAGGGAAGGCTAAATTTAAGAAATAACGGATGTTTTTTTACAAGGCAGGATATAAGCAAACAAACACAAAAATGGTTCAAAAACAACTACAAATATTAAAGAGGATGTAACAGATTCCACAGCATTCTTGGCAGATTACCCCAGGAGAAAAGATGAAGTTTATATATACATAGAGCTGTGTGTATGTCGGTGTTAGTGGTTAAATTTAATGTGGAGGACATTCAGAGTATGCGTAAGAATAATATTCTGTGAAGGTGACCTTAGTAACTGCATAGCTGGAGCCTGCTTCGGATTTTAGACAAATCAGCATTCAAATCTCGTTGTTAGAGAAGCAAAGAAATACTGAGTGGTGCCAAGAAAACCCCACCTTTAGTTTATTGCTGAACTAAATTTGCGATTCTTCAAAATATTCCATAATTTAGGTATTAGCCTCTAATTTAGGTTCGTACATCGCAGGATTTACTTTTTTTTTTTTTAAGATCAGGGTACACCTCTAATATTTACATGTAATATTTCATGTTTAGTTTACCACAAGAGAGGAACTGATTCCTTTACTTGGGACTGTGTGCACACATCAGCGGGACGCCCCATGATGTTTGCAGTGGGAGAGAGGCAGGTATTTATCATAAGTGTCTGCCTATCCTGCTTGCCCAGCTGTTTACACTTGCATTATTGTGAGCAGCTGGAAAAGACTGCTGGTCTCCAGAATCAAGTGCCTGACTTCCTTTGGTGCTTCATTGCTCAGAAAAAATATTATTAACAGTCCTTTGTCAATTTAGAAGGGAACACCAAGGGAGAAAAGAGAACTACTATTCAAGGGGCTTCTCTGGGATGCCATCAATTCCTTCAATGAGTGAGATATGAGATATGGAATATGCTTTAAAAATTCCAATAACCACAGAGTTGGGAGGGTCTTCAATGTGTTGCAGGATTAAAATTCGAATGGGAAAAAAAAGAAAATAAAAGAAACAAGCAGAGTGGGCTCCATCACCTGACTGTCACTAAGGTCAAAGCTGAGTGCCACCCCGAGGGGGGAAGCGGAGTCTCACCCTGCCCAGCAGCAGCGCTGGGGTTACGGGCTGGGGGCAGCTGGCCCCCCACAAGCTAAGCATGAGCTGAGAGGAGGGTGGTGCCACGAGGATGGGTCTCGGGTCCATGACACAGTGTGTGATCGCTGTCACCTGCCACCTGGCACAGCGGAGGCCACTGATACAGGAACGACATTTTGCGGAAGGTGGAGGTGAAGTGGAAGGAATCCAGAGGAAAAGCGAGGTAGGAAGGTAAAAATTTGGCAAACACAACCTATTGGGTATCAAAAGAATTGAGGGTTTTTTGTTCAAATCACCATTTTTGGGTATGCAGAAGGTTGTTTGCAGCAGACAGTGGTCTGTTGTTCTCCTGCTCCAGCGAGGCAGCACAAGAAGAAACTGGCTCAGTTTGTAACCTAGGCTCAGGTTTAGGAAAACTTTTTTATGATGTGTCTATACAAGGCTGCTTGGACTTTTAACCTTCTGCACTGGCACCTTTTCCAAATAATAGAGATCACCACCTGTCAAGACCAACCTTCCTTTGGACTGTACCCAGAGCAGGAAGGAGGACTCCACAGCTTCTCAGGGTCCTCTCAGTCCTGCTTCCCCACAGCTCCCTGACTTCATGACAGCAAACCCAAAAGCTCCTTTTCGAGAGTGACAGATGCAGACTGCTGGCTGTATCAGTGTGAGTCTGCTAGATGCAAGCTATTAACAAAGGTAGGGATGAGAATCAGCCACTATCATGTGCTGTCAAAAAATGTTCTCAGATTTAAAAGACGATTTCCTGACTCATAAAGGAAAGATACTGCCCTTCCATCTAAGCTTGACCTCAGTCTGTAGGGCCACACAAAATACTATCGATTAAGTGGTTGCAAATCCATCCCTCGGCAGCAGTAAAGGACATGCTACAAATCAGCCACATTCACTCAGCTTCTCTCTGCTGACAATGGGGTAAGAAAACACAGTCTGGTTTACATGGTCTGAAGCAGGGAGAGGGACTGTTTCTTGAAGAAAAGTTTCAGTACTAATGTGATTCAACATAACTTTGTAATTGCCAAAATGGTTTTCTTCATGGTCCATATTTGTAGGCCAATAGGTTTGGGGTTTTTCTAAGAAATTCCCTTTTTGTGCCACTTTCCTTTCACCTTAAATACTGTGTTTGATATGGTAGCTGAACTCAAGATTGGCTGACAATGGTGTAGTTGAAACTTACGCAATTAGTACTGCAGTGAATAAATAAGTAATTCATCTACAATAGTTGCCAGTTTTATTTACACAAGTGTCGCTTTCGTGGAATTGTGACAATGATGCATGTTGTGTGGTCCAGCTATCATGTGTCTGCTTCATTTTCAGTATACCATATTCGAGAGCTTGGACTAACATACCTTGGTGTCTGCCAGCAAATTGCCCTCTTCTCCTTAGACACTACAAGATTGTTCAGCATCTGAGAGGGCAGACTTCTCAACAGGTTTTAGATGAGGGCCGCCTTTCAAAAAAATAAAAATCTGACCCTCCGAAAGCAAAGAGAAATGTTGGTGTCCAAGAAACTTAGAATGTGGATATGCAATTAATTTAACAGGTATCTTAAGCATTTGTCATGGGAACAACTAATCCATCATTTTTAATGGGCTATCTGTTTCCCCCCACGACTGGAATTCAGTTACTTTCTCTGTACCTAAGATCTTGTGACATTAAAAAAATCTACACTCTGCCTCAAATGTGTGCAGTTGTTATTCTTACTTGTATTAATATATATTTCCTTGGGAAATACAGTCCTGAGATGAGGCACTTGTTACCCAGCACATGCCAGGGACAGAAACCGAATTGCAAACATCACAAGGGTTTTGGGCAGTGTCTGCGGCATCTGTTGAAGGAAGAGAAAGTGGACCTGAAGATCCTGGCAGCATTACTGTTACCTGACCTTAGATATGCCCCCGTGCACCAGCCTGCACTATTTACTGATGGTCAGGTGAAAAGCAGAGACATTTAGGTGACAAAAATGTTCCAGATTCGAGCCCTGCCTGAAAGCAACACAGCAAAGCCCTTCTGCAGCTGAGACTTAACAGTTCAGAGACGCAAAATAAATGCCTTAGTCACCTTGCCACCCTTGGGGCCAGGTAAGAACAGAGTTATGAGATCCCATCCCATTTACTTAAGTGCTTCTGTCACCATTTTTGCCCTGCTGCAGCTGGGAGCAACCACTCAAGCCGGATGACAAGCCACAATGCTTCTGCCCTGCAGACCCTGTGGCAGGGTGAGGCAGGCAACCTCACACCCACACCCCTGGCTGTGAGATCAGTCAGAGACCCAGAGGAGACATCAGGAGCATCCTGTCTGACTTTCGGGATGCAGTCTGGGCTGCATGAACTGAAAAGAAAAACGCAAAAAAAACCAGCTGGAGCCCCTAGCTGAAGGTAGTCCCTGGGCAGACCTCCACAGCTCTGGCCCTGGGAAAGCACTGGCATTGAACTCTCCCAAATGACTGTCTCACTTCAATTCAAATACCAGGTTTTCATTCAGCAAAGTTCTCATACAGTTGGACCTTGAGTTATTTGGTTGGGTTATTTGCCTGAAAGGAATAATCTTGCATCTTCTAACAGTTGTGATTTCTCTGCTTCATTGATTAAAACACCTCTTTTCCGCTATTTTCTCTCCAGCCACACACCCCACCCCCACTAATTAAATAGCTCCAGCCCTCACAGCCGTGAGACTTCAATGGCTCAATAACATCCCGAGTCAATGTGTTGCAAAGCTGCTTTTTAATTCATTCTTCATGCAAATGATATACAATTAGACCTGGGTAATCTGCATTCCTTCTGCAAATGCTATTGTTAATAGGATTTAAGAAAAAAAAAACCTTCAGCTTAACAAATCAATGGCACATACAGGCTATCAGATCAGTTACTCCTTAAACCTTTTGGACGGCCAGACATATGGGGCAAGCAAGCAATGATTATAACAAGGCCTTGCAAGGGTACTTTGTGGTGCTTGGGATGTCTGACTTCAGAAGCTTTCCACTCTATTTTTTCTCCTAGCACTGCTTTCCTTCTCAGGTCAGGAAAGGGGAAGGAGGATCCCAGAGGAAAAGGTCAGACCTTTAGGACATTCATTAGGGATTGCTAAGGGCTAGGGGTTCCTCAAAGCTTTCTTTCTAAATCGAGCTGAATTTTTCAACAAGGGCCCAGCCCTTAGGACCGGTTTTTACCTGTTAATAAAGAGACAGAGAGAAGACAGAGGGGGAAAAAAAGCATCCCCTGCTCAGGCATGCCAGCCTGTCACGGAGGGCTGCTGCTTTCTGTCTGGAGAGGAAAATTCTGACTATGCTGACAGATGTTTCCAAGTTTCACTTCCAGTGAAAGTAAGTCTCTCAAAACGGAAAATGTTTTTCTTCTGGCCCTTGACCCACGGCGAAAAACAGGCATCCAGGACCCCCAGGCACAGTCTCTGCCTTCCTCGACAGGTGGTGGAGGACTGCATGGTCTTTCCTTGCAATTAAGGTACACAGGGAAGGGCTATGCCTGTTACCTGTGAGAAGAGATGTCCCCAGTGGTCTGACTGCCCTTCAGTAGCCCGCAAAGAAGCAAGGCTGAGCAAGGACTGCCAAAGGAGGAAGGGTCCTGGGACTGAAGTAAGCTCTTTCTCACATAAATATTCTTGCCTTTCACTTCAACTTTGGAGTGCCCATTGTTTGTGCAGGGTGACACATCGATAAAGCTGAGGAATTAAAATTCTCCATCCACGGCGCATGAGCGAAGCAATGTACACAGACCTTCTCCATGATGAATCTCTCCTTTCATTCATCTTTGGCCCCCCAGTCAATAAGGGCACCAACTGTGATGAGGGCCCCAGTCCATCTGGAACTATTCATTTGGGTCACCAGATGATATGGACTTTCAATCCCTGCCAAACTTGTCCTGATTTGCACAAGGGACCAGATGCAAAAAGGCTCTGCATCCCAAGACAAATCCTCTCTTGTCACATCCATACCAGATACACTCACAGGCATCTCACACTGGGATATCACAACCTTCTGCAGCCAGAAAATATTATCCTTCATTATGCATATACCTTCCAGTACAAACACAACAATGACTGATGTGCCTTGACAGCTCTCCTCTCTTTCCTTCTCCCCTGATGCGCTGCTGAGCAATGAGAAGCAGGCTCTCGGGGAAAAGTTTGCATGAGAAGTGATAACATGAGAATATGTCAGCATTCCTGGAAAGCATTCGGGCAGCGTCAGTCAACAGAACTGCCTGCAGGCTTAAAAAAAGCACGGAGCTCTTCCTAGACCTCACAGCCTGGCAACTGCATCTCAATCGCACAGAGTCTCTGCGGCCTCGCAGGAATCAGCTCTTTTTCTTTTTCCAGCCAGGAGGTATGCAGGACAGCAGGAGTAACAGGGTGCCATTTTTCATTAATTGAATAGAAAAATGCTTGGCATATTTTTTTTTTAAAGTTTCCTGCCGGCCTTCGGAGCAGAGGAGAACCTCGTCCCACTAGCACCACAGGCAGGCCCCTCACACCCACCCTTACCCAGAGCCCACAAGGTTGCTTGTCTTGCTCCTCTCACCCTGAAAAATGTGAAATCAACTAAATGAACAGGACAAAAGAACAGGCAGAAGACATACAGTGGTGGGTTTTGTAGCAGCTCCAGTGAGAAAACAATAGCAACTCTCCATCTTCCAGACCTGGTATCACCATTTTAACCACACCACATTACTACTCAGTAGACTTCAAGGCTTCCTCTCTAGTCCCTGCCATCCCTTTGTCCAATCTCTCTCTTCCTTTCACTGTCCATATTTGCAATAAATGCATGGTACATCCCCATGGAGTGGCTGCAGGGTCCTGGCAGCTGTTTTAAAGCGAGCAGGGGAGGATCCATGATGCCCTCAGGCACAGCATCTGGCATTACAACATCCGCTAGTGCAACTCACCCGGGCCTTCTGCCATTGCGTTATAAGGAAGAAATCATAGCAAAATCACAACGAGCAGGATCTGTGAGCCCAACAGTGTCCTGTCTGTACGTGGCCCTGCACTCTCCTTTGGAGTCAGGAGAGTGCTAATGACAGCTGTACTGAAGCAGATCATTATAATAACTCGTCCTCTCCTGATCACAGAGGGCCTGCTCTAATTGCAAATACTAAGTGCAAACTCCAAGCAATTCCTCTAAAACCAATTGAATAACTCCGATTCTCCCTGGTGAAAATGGCTGCAGGTTTTGGCCCCTAAGTCCTTTTTTGCTCTTCCTGTTGCAGCCACAAGGCAGATCATCCAGAACTTTGAACATTAAAACAAAATAATGATGTCTAAGACACATTAAAAGGGCCAAACTCTCTGAGCAGCATTAGAGCAGAGCTCAGTGGGCTGGGTCTATGCAGTCCACAAGTATCCAGGTTATGCAGGTGCTCGTATTCCCTTGGGACACTCTAAGATAGACCAGCATTTTTCAAGCTGGCACTTCTCTCTCCCACTGCTCCAGGTCAGGAAGAGCTCTGTTTCCAGTATTAAAACTACTTCTGCAGGGATGTCCTTTTGGCTCTGTGTTTGAATAGCAGCGAGAGGGGCCTCACTTCATCACGTCACCATGGCCAGTGAGAAGTGTGGTCTAGCTGGATACTGAATCATCTCTATGAAAGAAAAAGAGAAAGAGAGAAAGAGAGAAAAAAGAGAGAGAGAGAGAGAGAGAGAGAGAAAGAAAGAAAGAAAGAAAGAAAGAAAGAAAGAAAGAAAGAAAGAAAGAAAGAAAGAAAAAGAAAGAAAGAAAGAAAGAAAAGAAAGAAAAGAAAGATCCCTCCAGACATCTCTCCAAATGTTACAGGCCTTGTTGCAGGCTCTTCTACCTAGGCTTTGTTACCTTTTGAGTTTACTAATATTACATCTCTGCACTTTCAACCCCTGATTGTTAGAGACGGTGCTTCTCTCTCTCAGTGGATAGTGTCGGATAAGCATTTCAATTACGATCATTCAAATGAGTCACATCACCAAAGCAGAAGAGAAAAATATGAGTACAATAATCAATGTGGTTATCTCTTCAACAAAAACTGGTCAGACACTCATTTGAAATAAGCGGCTTCTCTTTCACAAACTGTTCTAATTATCCCAGGTCCTTACACTAGGCCTCAGTATCCCACAAAAATAAGTTTTCTTCTAGTTTTGGCTATTTATGCAATAAATATATTTGAGGTCTCTTTCCCCTTTTGCATCTTCCTGCACTCATCTTCCCTAGCTTGTGTCCATTTTTATTTCTTTTTTTTTTTCCTTATGATCATGTTACTTCCAAATATCACCATTTTCTTGTAGTTAAGGCAACTGCTCATGTAAACAGCAGCTCCAAGTGTGGGTGTTGCATTGAAAGTCTGACAATATATTTAGGCAATTCTAGCCAGTTCTACCTGCGTTGTCAGTAGGAAGAGCCCTCTTTATTGCCATCCTATAAGATTCTGAATAAATACCAAAAAACATCAGAAACTAACCTACCTAGTGGACATTTTGCTTTTTACCTCTGGTTCTATGCAGGATTCTTCAGAACAAAAAATCAAAGAGCCCCAACCAAACAAAAAAGTTTGTCGCCTTGGAAAGGCTGGCATTTGTTTTAGATGTCCCAGTTCACTTACCCTTCTTTTCACATTATTTTTCTGAGGCTGGGCTGCCTGATGTGGCAAGGGTGACATTTATGGCATCGCAGGGTGGTTCAGTGATCCACTGTGATACCCTTGGTCCTGCGGCAGGTTCTGGGCAATCTTTTCGGTTCCGGGCTCTGCTCTTCATTCATCCGTGACCTGCAGCCCTCATGTCCACAAAACTTACTGATCTCCATGGGATTCTTTTCTTCTGCTGGAAGATCTGGCACCAGTTGTGACAAAATAGATTACAAGCTAAAGAATGGGAGGCCTAGAAATAGATCATTAGAGGAAACCAATCTTGGAGCCAAAAGCGGCCTGAATCACTCTTGCATGGGAATGTCTCCCCCAGCCCATCTCCTGCAATGTGTCCTCCATGCATGTCATCAGCTCTGTCACTTTCCTGCAGGGAATTACTAATGGGTTGGGATCTCTTCTTCTCCCCCCTCTGCCCTTTCAAACCGGTCATGGCCATCCTCATAAATCTGCCAGGATGCTGACAGCCAGACTGCAGCTCACAGGGGCTCAGGGGACTTTGAGTGATATTCCTTCTGTTTCAGCTCTTTCCAAGACAGCCACTGATTTAGGAGGATGTTTCCTTTTAAATGTTTGAAAAAAAAAAATAATAGTAGTAATAATAATGATAACAATAACAATAATAATAATAAAGCAACACAGGGGGAGGAAAAAGGGAATAGGAAAGATAGTGGCACCATGATCTTCTGTACTGAAGTGACTGCAAGTGCAGGACGTGTCCCTGGAGAAACAGGCTTTCCAGGCAATGAAAGGAGCAAACAAAGAGCAGAAAAAAATGGGCCAGGGAACTCGACTATTTGCCTGTGCATTTGATAGAGTGCCACACACGCTTTATCTCTACCCAATGTCTTGTTATTGAAAAGTCATTTATTTATTTTAGAACATGTTGATAATGAGTGCTCCTAGCAGATAACATAGTCTCAAACCAAAACAAGGTTTTCTGTTAACTCTAATCCCCTTGATTTTATTTCAGCTAAGACTATCTGTAGTATTCTTTTACTTTCTTTACCAGTGAGCTGCTGCCAACCCTAATCACTCTGGCTCACACCAGACATTATTTCTATTATCTGGCTGATTCTAAACGACCCTGTCTTCAGGACTGAAAGGCATCTTGATGTTATCTGAGGGACCACGGAAAGCCTCCACACATAAAGGCAGGCCGAGCAAAACCCCTGTGTGCCACTAAGAGCTCACTCATCACATGAAAGCAGCCTGAAAATCAGCATATAGATCTCTGGTTCTGAAGCGAGTGTAGGAGATCATTGCTGCGTCACTCCGAGTAAATGCTGTGATGGATGAACCTCCAAAGGCTGGGAGGTTTCATGTGGGTGAATTCTCACATGCTGGCCCTCGTCCAAGCGTCTCCTGAGGGTGCAGAATTGGAACAATAACCTTGTGGAAATACACAGTTTAAGAGTACATGGGTGCTTTAGAGATTGTCCACAACTTAACAGCAGGAGTTGCAGTAAGAAGGTAAATTGAAATTGATTATTTCTAGGCATAAAACTGGTTGGTAGCATTGAAAATAAATGGGAAGAGTCATATTAAAAATATTAATATCAGGTATTATAACCTCTTTAGAAAGGCTCAAAGAGACAAAAAGAAAATGGGAAAAGAAGAATCCTGTATTCGACAAAATGTAATTTGACATGACAATAAGCCAACAGTCTTAAATTGTAAGAGATAAAGCGTGAGTGGAGCTATTTGGTGGCTCTTGAAAGATCATCCGTTTGAACAGGCGATGGGAAAATCAGGTCTGTAAATACCTATCTGTAGCATGTGAAGATATGGGACAATCTGAATGCAACAGAACAAAGTTCTCAGGACAGCGATTCTAAAACAGCCTTTGCATTTTTAAGGGGAAATTTTCCGACTCAAATAGTAACTAATTTAACACTGGGGAATTTGTTTCTGGAGCTCCTCTTGACAGAGAGAGGAGAACTGGGAACTGGAGAGATTGTTTAGACAAAAGCAACAGTGACTTAGTTGCCCTTGTTTTATGCAAACAACATCAAGTACCAAAAAAAAGAATATCGACACTTGATACTTTAAAGGGAACATTTCTCAACATTGACAATGGTTATGAGCCCAGCTCACTGGGAGAAAGAATTGAAACAGAAAATTGTTAAAAATAATCAGGAACCACTTGAGAATATTGGCTCCAGAAACTGCAGTAAACATAGAAGGCTCTATTGCTTAAAAAACCCCAATGTTTCAGAAGGGAAGTGAAAGCAGATAGGCTTGTATGTAAACTAGCAATATAAAAATTAAAGGCTAGAAATGACTGAAAATTATTAAGGATGCAGACTAAGTCTATCACAGTTGAGGATATTGGGAAGAAACAAAGATAACATTTAGAACACTTTTAAAAGCTGGGGCCCTCAGACCAGAGAAGAAATAACTCCATAAAAGACTTGAACAGTGAGCTCTGTAGCCAGCTGAATGTTCCCATTGCAGGACCGGGGAAAGAGCGGTAAAGGAGGCTTTTAAACATCTAAGAGCATGAGGGTGAAAGTGCTTCATATTTGTCATTGTTTCCACTTCTAACGTCCTCATTTCAGAGAGACAGATAAACTGAAGGGCTTCTCAAAAATCCCGAGTAGTTAGGAATTTGGGAAATATGTTTTAATGTGGAGGGTTAAGCAGTTATTTAGCCATTTAAACTAGTCATTTAGGCAGAAGGGAAACAGCAATGGATTTCACTGTTATATTACCAGTTATAGATACCTGTGATAGGAAAAGCCAGAGTGAAAATCATGACCACTCCCACTTAATCTTGGATCCAGTGGCTTCAACATGAACCAGTGGTGCAACTGCAAACAGCGCTAACTGAGGTGGATTTTCTTCACTGGATGTTTTTTAACCAAACCTGGCCATTTTTACAAAGGTCTGAGGGAGAGGTCACTACTGCCAGCAAGGCACTGGACTGCATTTCTGAAGAAACAGATGGGACTTTACATATGGGAGTGAATCACAAGCACCGCATTTCTTCAGTTTTAATGCGACAGTGCGAGAACCAGCTGTTTTTCCAAATGGACTGCAAGGTCTTTTAGGCAGGTCCCATCTTTGTCTATGTGCAGAAAGCACGTCAGGGAGGTCCTGCGCTTCACTGAGTTCTCTCAGGGCTACTGGAATGTAAGTAGAAGGAACACATCAAACAGTCATTCATGCACTCACACCACTGCAGAGGTGGGAAAAGCCACTTCTGAAGTTCCAGCAATCTCAGTACAGGCTTAGGAGGGTGATTTCTGAGGAAGCCAGCTTACTGCAAATGTCTTGCACGGCACAAAAGCTGACAGGTAACAACTCCCACTGCTTCAAGAGGTCCTGTGCTAAGTGCCAATGAGTGTAAACTCCCCTTTCCCTATGGATATATACACACACGTGCACACACTGGACATTTTCACCAAGTTCTGCTAAGAGATGCAAAAGGAGGCAAAATCTGTCATGTTTTTCAGTGTGCTGTCTGCTCTGTAATGGTTTTGCTCAGCTTACACCACAGTAGCACAGACTGCCCTTACAGCAGAGGGCTGTTGGGCTGGGGACGGCTGCTGGGGCCAGACAGCCCCATGGTTAAAGTTCAGCACGAGTATGGCATAGAAAGGATGGGGCTGAGGGCAGGCCAGCTGCAGCACAATCCCAAGCACAAGCTGTTTATTAGGGTGAGCGTAAAGCACTCCAGAAGGGCAAGACTCAGTGTTCTTCCTTTTGATCCTATTATCATACGACAACATGATTAAAGACAGGGTAAAGGCAAGGCCCTCATGGAAGAAGCACAGGGGTGTCAAACCACTAATGGAAACTGTCACAGAGGAGACGGAAAGTTTAAAGAAAACATGGCCCTCTCTCCCCCCAGGGCAGGGAGTGAGGGGGATCCCAGTGCCAGCAGAGGCTGCACACAAAGGCAGAGCAATAAAAACAAGAACATAGGACAGAACTTAGAAAAGTAAATGTGGTGTCAGCTCCTCCTTTGTCATCTCTGTGTCCTGGGAAACCAGATGACAGCAAAGATTGGCTGCATGGCCCTTCTGTACACAGCCCTTGCACACAGGCCTTATTTCCCTGGGTCCTAAACTTATTTTAGTTTCCTTTTTAAGCCTTCAAGCCCACACCTCAACCCAAGCTTCTCTACCTCTCTGCATAGAATGGCCATGCACAGGAATGCCTGATTCAAGTAGGACACTGGGCACCAGAATCCAATCCCAAGACAGTGAAGAGGTCAATCCAGACCCCTAAGAAACGTGTTTCTCCCCACACCAACTGGTTTGGAGCCACTTCCTGTGTGGCAGGTGGTACTCTCTGATGCAGAGCTCCTAGTGCAATGCCTCTCAGCAGCTGGCATGGGGCCGCACTGGTAGGACACTGGAGGATGTGGGGTTTCAAGCTGAAATCACTCTTATAAAGTGAGACTGGGAGAGGCAAGCCCTAAATCTCCCTTCCTCTCTACATCAGTCCTGGGGTGGAGGCACCCACCTCCCACGCTCCCTCTCCCCTCCTACATGCCTATGAACACCCCTGATCACTAACTAGCTATGTCTCATCCCCTCCAGCGGCAAGCACGGGGCCATGCAACACCAAACTTCACCCAGGGGTAGGTGTGCTGAGCACACATTGCTGGTCCCAGGCCTTTGCTGAGCACGGGGAAGATGGACTGGGGGCCATTGCTCAGCACATATGGGCTGCCGGCTCTGCAGCAGGATGGGAGGAGAGGCAATGGCAGGTCAGTGCTGAGATAAGGCACTTAAAATCCCAAGAGCAGTGAGCTTAGAGTATTAGGAGAAGCATTAGAGGGGAAACATTATCATAAAAATGTGTAAATGAATTATTTAGCAAAGAACAATGTCCATCCTTCTCTCTCTGTGTAACTTCTCGGTAATACCTCTCTCCTTTTCTATCTCCCATTTCTTCTGCTTCCTTTCTTTGGCTCCCCAACACATCATTTTCATCCCTTCCTTTCCTTTCGTGTTCAAATCCCTTCCCTCTATCTCCTCACCCTCTTTCCCCTTTCTGTCCCACCTCCAGTCTCATCCTTTGCCTAAAACACTAGATAGATTTTGTAACTTTCTGATGTTGCCAGTTGGTAGCCCTGGAGCAGCAAAGACTTGGATAAGTTATTCTTCCGGGCTACACCTTCAGACAACTGAAGTATAGAAAGTCACCGGGAGTGACAGGGTACAGACCACCACAATGTAGGGTAATCTCAGCCATGTTTCTGCCACCTAGGACCTCAGGGGTGCCAGATCTCTGCAACACAGCTACCAGGATGACATCCAAGGGCTCAATGCTCACCTTGCCTCTCCAGTCACAATGAACTGAACCCATCTGAGTTCAGGAGGGTTTTGGCACTTAGAGTGCCTTCCTCTTGGGAGCTGGACATGCACCTCTATGACAAATACAGCATCACTATAAACTGGTGTTCCTTTCCGTGAATGGAACAACCAAAGAGTGAAGTTTGTTATAACAATCTTGAACGACCATCAGCAGCAACATGGGATAAAAAAACAACACTGGAAAGCTGCCAAAAATTGAATACTTTTAACATAATATATTAAATCAATATTTATTTTAACAAGTTTAATAGGATTCTCCCCCATTAACTCCCAAGAGTTCTCTATCAGCAGAGCCCTCCGGAGATGCTTGGAACATCTGGATACTCATTTCTCATTTATTTCCCACTGGAGTCTTAAAAACTCAATTTTGCTGAATGTCAAGGCAGGACTTCCTCCCTTTGGTGTTCAGGAATACTCATTTCATTTTTTCTTCTTCTTCTGTCTGCTGCACTTTCCAAAAGGTGGTTGGTTGCTGATGTTAGCAGTGTCTCAGATACATGGAAAAAGAACATTTGCCACAAGAGCAAACGCCACTGCGGTGCAGAATGGCTGTGGAGACACAGACACTGGCAGGCCTTTGTGTGTGCACAAGCAAAGAGGTCAGGTCACTCAGGATGAAATTACTTTGTAGTGGAGTACTCCATGAACCAGGAGCATCATTCAGGATCGATCCACTTCACAGGAACAAGAGGACTACAATGTCCCCTCAGCCAGGAAGGAAGGAAGGAAGGAAGGAAAGAAAGAAAGACATGGGGAAAGGAAGATTGGAAAAATGGAGGGAATGGATAGATATATGGAGGTAAGGGTGGATGAGGAAGCACTGTTTCTGCAATTAAGCTGTATTTCAATTGTTCTTTCATTTATCTGCATCCCATTGTTAAAGATGTGTCTTCCAACTTTTTATCTCTTTGGATGGAAAACCTGCTGCAGCTACAGAAAAAGCAGCCTGCGCCCATTGTCTTTCATTTTCCAGAACTTTCAGGTGTGCAGCTCCAGTGAACCCTAATGACAATTTTGTTAAGGTTTATTTCTGATGCTATTGAAGGAAGAACAGATTTTCTGTGTAGCAACCAACTCTGAGTAAAGCTGTCAGATCTGCCTGTCAGATTCATACAAGAGTTCCTTGAATCCATTTGCCAAATAGATATAAATAGTACTAAGGAGAAATATCTCACTTTGAAAAGACTAACAGAATAACAGAAGTATGTGCTAGGAAAACAGGTATTTCAGGAAAATCTGGCTCCCAAGTCACACGCTGTGTCCCCAGATGTAATCAACAATATGTCTCAGATGGAACGTCCTGTAAGCAGTAAAGCCTAAAGTTGAAAATGTATAGATCTCATTTTTTTGGTGTTGCTTCCTTTAAAAAGATGCTGCAAACAGGAGATTTTCGTTTCTAACACACCGTGTAGTTCTGGCATAGGAATCTGGCATCGTGACAAAGTATAACAAATGTTACTGCCTCATTAATACCTTTTTTGCAGTGGTATTTTTATGATTTTCTACATTCTCCTTCAGTGGGAGCTTGGCATCTGGGACACCTCTAATGTGGTATAACATAACCACTGATAGCTAGTGAAAGCCTCCACTGAAGGCGTGACACTCCGGGTTGCTCCGGCATGCTCCTCAGCAATATGGGGAAGGCTGCGGTTGACTTGATGACAAAACGGCGGGAGCAGCGGCCGATTGCACAAAGCCTGGGGAGCAAATTGGGCTTTGCTTGGCAATCTGCTCGCGGCTCCTTGGGCACACAGGGCTGTGCGCTCGGAGGGAAGAATCCGTGCGAGGGCACGAGGGTAACCCTTCACACGCTACTTGCAGGATTAGAGGAGAGATGTGATGACAGCTAGAGCCGGGATGGATATTTTTAGCAAGCTATATAGTCAACATGTTTCACTTCTAGCCTTACTCACAAATTGTTTGTGAGGATTTTTTGGCTTTTATGATTGTGCCTGTTACCAAAGTCATTCAGTCACTGCTCCGAGCGCATTCTGGTCAATACGTGACTGGAAACTATAGTCTGAGCATGTACAGGCTGCTTGTTTTTCACAACTGCTGGGGAGGCTGGTTACCACAGCCACATAACATTGTTCCCAGACTAGATGACTTTAGCAACTGTCCAGTGGGGTGCACGTGGGTCAAAGACAGGAGGTAAGAATAAGCAGTGAGACTAAGAGGAATTAGCCATGCAGACCCTGAAAAACTAAGCAATTGTCTTAGAGCCTGATTTGAAATTAACCTTCCATCTTCACATTCGTGCTGGGAGTTTCTGCTTGTGCTGTCTCAACAACAGCAAAATGTTCCGCCTCACCTTGCGTGTCCCCACCGACTGCCTCCGCATGTCCTCACCAAGCATCCTGGGTCACAGCTTGGCAAGGGAGCCCCAAGATGCAAACTGGTTCCTCTCCCCTCTGAGGATGGGTGAAGACCCCAAGCCCAGCAAAAAGGCCACTCACTGCTTCACATGAGCAGGGACCCACTGCTGCCCTAAACCACTGCTCCTCATGCCTACAGTTAGCAGGCTTTTCCTAACCTACATCTCTCTTAATGCGCAATAAATCAATACCTCTCCTCTATTAACCTTGCATATCTGAGGGCTCCTATTACGATCTCCCTTCAGACTTGGCTTTTCCAAACCTACTCCATTTCCTTCATAGGTTGTATTTGCTAGCCCTTATCGTTCCTGCTGCTCTCCTAAGGACTCCTTCTGCTTTGGTTATGTATTTTTTTTCAAAGCAGAGTTTTATCATCTTTCTCATTTTCTTCTTCAAAAACCAGTTCCATCCTCCCATGACCCAGATCACAACAGCCACAGCACAAGGTGCTAGTGGAAAGAGAGGAGAGGCTACAACCTGCTACAATAAATCGGCCCTGAATGCACTGTATGTATAAAATTGCATTTATTTTATGTATTTTGTTTTCCAGGGTTTGTTATGCCCCTAATCAGCTTCTCATTTATTCCTGTGCATGATAAATATAACCCAAAATAATTTTTAATATGTAGATATAAAACACTGAAAGTCAATTAGCAGAACTACACACCTAAAGTCTGGCTTTTAAAGGGACTCCTTTTCCTTTCTAATAAGCATGCTTGCATGTTTTTTGCATCTCTGATTATTGTGGACAACTGGCATTGAATTAATAGATTTTATGTATAAACAACTTCAGTACAAAACCCCAATTTTTTATGCTGTGTTTGCCCCTGCAAAAAAAAGCTTGATACAAAAATCTTAAAATACCAATTATTGCAAAATTCTACCTACAAAAAAAAAGGCAGAAACCGGCTCTTGCTCATTCATTTTGTTTTCATTCTTCCCTCTGCCCTCCTCTTGAACTTTACATGACTTTTTTTTCCCCTCCACTTTTGTCAGCGATGGGAAATTTCTAATCCAACATACAGGATTCGTCCCTATTTGAAAATGAAAAGGAAACACATTTGCACTGAGATACACTGAGGGGCATTTGTTAAAGCCAAGGCAGAGTGGCAAAGTTCATCTCCCAGCAGCAAGACTTGTGGCGAGAGGTAACTGCATTTGTCCCTTTTCTCCCAACGGCTCATTACAGCTGAGCAGGTCAGACCTGTCAAACATCGCCACATTCGATGGTGCTGGGGGAAAAAAAAAAAGAAAGAAAAAACACCCTGTACTTGGATGCAGGGGCTGTGCATCCCTTGTGCTTTGTCTGGCGCAACCCTTTCACAGAAGCACAGACATTGTGAAACGGGGTCAGGAAGGTAGCAAGCCAGCTGCCTGACATCCTTTCGACCGACTCCCGTGACCGAGGAAAGAGCAGTGGCTTCAAGAACCTTAAAAATACAAGCGCCTCTCCGGGGAAAATCCAAGCACGAGCCCGATTTTGGTCTTGCTGCAGGTTGGGGTTTAGGGTGCTTGTTTGTTTCAGGGTCACCTTGTGGCTTCAGTGGGCCCGCTGCTGTTTTCACGCAGGATGCAGGAGAGTAACCCAAGCCCTCTTCCCTCCTTCGGAGCCAGCATGCCCGACCCTCAGCTGATATTCATGAGCCCAGTGCCACTGATCCGGCGGCACAGCACGGCGCTGCACATGGCCTCCCCCCAGCTGGCTGTCTGGGCCAAACTTCGCCTGGAGCCCAGCAGCTTTCAGCCCAGGGTAACTCCACCAGAGCTGGGAGCTTTATGCTGGTCTAACAAAGAAAGGAGACAGGCTAGCCAGGCCTTAATGAGCTGATGCTGATCATGTAACTGTCTTATTGAATTTGCATTTCATTAGGAGACTTCATTTGAACCACAGCTGTGAATATTTGAGGGCCTGATTGTGTCTATGGATACTAATTTGTTCAAAGAAGAGAAGGAGGATACTGAGCTGCAACCCTGACCCTTTTCGTATCGATCAGACAAGATAGATCCTCCTTAAAAGTAATGTCAGAGCTGTACCAAAAACGTGCTCAGGCCCATATACCCTGGTTGCTATTGAGCTGCCTAAATGCTTCTTCCTGAAACTCACCCCTCCAGGGGATGGAGAGGAAAGCTGGACCCCAGCACCCACTTGAGCCTCTGCCTGATAAAATTTCATTTTCCTGTACTGTAGCTTAATGAAGATGATGAAACCCATGGGATGGGAATATACCGTCAAGGGAAAACATCCCACCACCAGAAGGAAATGCCATCATTCAAATACTGACTTCTTATTTGAGGCTTCATGCTTATCCCTGTAGCCATGTAAATCAGATTACCATACCATAATGTTCTGCTGGAATCCCACATCACTTAACGATGGAAAGACTGCAGACAGCAGGAATGAAACAGTTAAAAAGCCGAGACTTGTGATAAGCAGATGGCAATTATTGCCGCTTACTGGCAAAACCTGTTTGTATTAAAAATATCTTAATGTTTCCATTGGAACCTACCAATTAAGAGATTAAACTGTGTTTCATTCACATACAAGTAGCTGTGAGCTCACACACACACCTGGCACTCCCAGCTCCAAATTCCACCTAGAGGCTGGCTGAAAATACACCCGCCGGTCATCTTCTTTTTCGTGTCTGTTTATTGAGTGGGGTTTGGCTTATTTTATGAGCTGTCAGGAGTAAGATCTTTTCACCTTATTATCAGGAGAAACAGGAAGCTGCTGGTAAATACAGCCATTTTTCAGAGAATTATCTAACTGGAGACTAGACCTTTATTGATGAAGCTGCTTGAAGCCCAGCCAGGCCTGAAAGGTGGATGGTACATCGCCAAGATTTTATTCTCAAGATAGCCAAAGTGAGATGATTTGTCTGGGAATTGCCCTAAGTAAACATGCTAATAGGATGGAAAAAGTTAGCCCCTTTGCCTTCTTAGCCAGCCAGCCGTTTCCCCTCTGCTGAGGGGAGGGACTGTTGGCACTAAAGGGCTTCCTGCATGTAACTGGTCAGTCTCTCGCTGCAGTCCCAGGAGCCTTTTTCTATTAACAGGGAAGCCAAATTTCCTTCACGGATGCTGCCTTACTCCAAGCACTGCCTCTGTCACTCAGGGGCGGTAAGTGGATCTGGACAACTCCCCAGAGGACTCCAATGTTTATAAACTAATAAAGGATCTGATGTTGCCAGTCTGAAAGCCAGACGTAGCTGCTGCTGCTGATATAGGAGGGTTTTCTGTCCCTTCTCACTTTTCATACCTTGACATCCAGAAGGATTCAGGAAATGGCCTGGTACTCACAGTCTTTACACTGCCACTTGCGACCACTTCTTAGGCCCTAGTAAGGGCACGCCAACACACATCACAAGTTGTGATTATAAGCAGGCCTCATACGAAGAAATGATGCCCCTTGCACTGTCATCAAGCACAGGATAACTACTCAGGTGAGTGCTGCTACCTGGCAAAGGAAAAGCATTGGCTTCAACTAGCTCAGCTGACCAAGTGTCACAGCTCTAAACATATCTGGACATCCTCAGTCTGAAGGTTCTTGCATTTTCCAAGGATATCTGCAGGCCTACCTGGTACTGCAGAAATCAGTGATGGTGTAAGGACAGCATCTGATTTAGCTTCTCAGTGCTTCCATCTCTGCTTCCTTAGCTTTTTTCTTAGAAATCTGAAAATGCAGAGACCCATTTAAACAAGAAAAAAAAAAATTAAAAAAAAACCAAACCAAAGCAAAACAAAAATAAACCTGTTCCAGCGGTGCTAAAAATTTCAGTTCGGGCCTGATCAGGGACTTGGCAGAAGCTTGGGAATAGCTTTTGCTTTGTTTGAACCAATCCCAAAATCCACTATCGAGTGTTGCTTTCTGGTGTCTGCAGATTCTCTGAGACGGGGGGACAGGGAGTGGGAGAAGAGGTGTCTCAGTGTGTTTTCCACCCATCCTACTGCTTCTCACAGGGGATTTTCAACTTTCTCAGTTTGCTGTTTGCAGGAAGGAGCAGGGAGTCTCTCAGGAGGCCCTGGCAGAGCTCCCCTGAGACTCCCCAGGACAATCAGGCCTCTTCAGAGGCAGTGCTGGTGCCGTTCTCCACTGGGATCTGCAGGGGAGGCTAAAGTAGCATGACTGGCCACAGAGGTACACTGGCCTAGAAAGTTCCCAGATCCCCCATCACAGCCCAACCAACCAAATAAATAAATAAAGGATGGCACACACCCTCTCCCTGCCCCTTCCTCCCCCAGGTCAGAAAGATGCCACCTCTGCTCAGGCCTGCTGCCACCAGAGGCTTGCAGAGCAGACTGCTCTTCTGTCCCCCTCTCTGCCAGTGCCACCTCCGGGGGCCCCCTTGTTACTGGCTTTGTGTCTCTCTCTTTACAGTCTAAACTCATCCCTGCCAAGACCCGCTCCTGGGGCCTGCCCTGTGGCCAGGCTCACCCTCGGCATTTTTTGGAGGAACATCTGGATTTCTGCAGGAGTAGAGGCGCTGCCTCAGCTCCCAGAGGAGAGGAGAGGTGGGATGGCCAGGCCTGAGGACACCATTGCCCCACGCGGCATCTGGCTCGCCCTGCACAGCCCCTCTCCACCACTCCACCCAATAAAACCCCCTGGACTCCCCAGTTCCCTGCAGCCCCTCAGACCACATAGCCAGCAGTTCCCAAGGGGATTTTTAGCCCCTCTCTGCCACGTTTACAGTCGCTTATTCAGCTCTGCGCAAACACGTTTTTCTTCGGCATGGTGGGAGGGTTTTGTTGGGTGCTTCTGTTTTTATTTTCCTCCCCTCCTGCCCCTTCGGAGGCATTAAGGTGCACAAACAAGCTGCCCATAGGTGGCTGAGAGCAGAATTCGAGCAGCCCTTAAATAATAAAATAAAATTTAAAAAAGAAGAAGGGGAAAGAAAACCCACCCCGTGCTACCAGGGGCCCCGTTGGTTAAAGGCTACGGCGCAGTCACTCTGAAGTGAGGGTTTAATGAAGTAGCCTGTGAGAGAATGGAGGGGATGGTCCCCGCTGCACAGATGGCTCTTTGTCACCGCTGACACCTGCCATCTGCTTGTTTGTCTAAATGATGTCGGAGGGGCATCGCGAGCCTCCAATCTGCTGCGCCGCCTCCACCAGCTCGGGGTGACCCCCTGACCCGCGTGTCAGACGGGTCCGGAGAGTTTGTTCTTTCCGCTCAGTGGGCCCGTCCCGGCCTCTTCCCCGCCGGCAGCCCCGCAGCTGCCCCCGGCCGCGCGCTGCCGCTCGCCCCCCAC